>OX421504.1:35092649-35310149 GCA_949126835.1 Anisus vortex
TAGCTGCAGGCAGGGTATTACTATTCTTGCTGTTCACGTCTGATTTGAAGCTCCAGGAAACGGAAGTAAATTATTTCCCTTGTGTTGTTTTGGGGATTTTTAAAGGGGTATAAATAATTACAAGGGTAGCTAGATATATAAAAAATGGTATGGGATTGCACAATGTTGTGTTTCTTTCATGTGTACTATAGGCCTATATGTGGACTTATTAAATAGCATAGCCTATAACAGAATATAAGATCCCACCCTCTCTCTCTCACTCTCTCTCTCTCTCTCTCTCTGATGCATATTCAAGTATAGGTATAACTAATGTGAGATAGCATTTTAGTTTTATATTCTTAATACGTAAGTAAAAGTTTCTTCTTAGGTTCTAATGTTTTGTATGATTTTTAGTTTACTTCATCAATATGAGAATTCCATGATAATTTATCATGTATTATTACTATTAAGTACTTTGCATTTTTAATTAATTTGGGTTAGGTATATATATATATATATCCATTACTGTTTACGTACTTAGGAAAGAAAGATAAAGTCCACAATTAAAATATTATAAACATGTATTGAAATAACCTGACCTATTCTTATTCACAGAAACTGGTGAACGCTGCCTCACCGGACCTATGGATCAGTTCTGTCCGACGGGTACTTGACTTTTTTTTTACTTCTGACCTATTGGTGTTACTCTTGTCAGTTGTGAATTTTCGGCAGTAATGAACCTTGCAGATCTTTTCTGCATTTGTTCTAGTTTCTTTAATGTGATAAAGAAATCAACAGGCCACAGGTCAAAGGTCACAGGTCACAGGTCTTACCAACCACAATACCCAGATCTACATAAAACGTTCTGGGTTTAGAAATGCAGACTTTTCCCCCCTAGATGAATAGGGGTGAGGAACGGAACACAGCCCGCCTGAAACAGGACTTAACATCATTCAAAACCCTAATCGAAATGTAAAACTCAAACAATATGTATTAGCCTAGGACGTAATAATCTTCTATATTGTAGAAGCGTTTGTAACCAAAGGCAATAATAAGATGGACCGCTCGATCTATTTTTAGAGCTTATATGTTCTTTTTCCGTGCGCATCCATTAACGCTGTTTTAAATAACGTCTACGCTCCTAAGTTTGCTTAAATGTTTCCGCTGTATACAACTTTCGATTTTAATTTTTTTTTATTTTTCATTTAGAAAATCATAGTAATTAAATAAAAACGGCAGTGCACAGTACAAAAGGGAATCGGGAATTCCGAAAAGAAGTCATTAGAGTCATCAAATTGACAAGTCTTAATTAGGCGTGACCTTTTCAAATAGAAATGATCATGAACTTACGGTTCTATTTTTAAATTAATAAACAAAAAAAAAGCATGCTTTGGCTGGTGTTTGACAATTGATTCCAACCTCGACGGCCAGTTCTTTTAGAATTATACAAAGGATACAAGATTAGTTATGAGGTATCCGTTTTTAACATCAAAAGTGAGTAGGCGATAATTAATACTCAAGTGTTAGTCGCGTAAGTTTAAATATATATTTGTTTACAAAATAAATTAGCCAAGTTGCGTCCTTGGTTGGTAATTAAAAAAACACAATGCGGAGATTCATATAAAAATACAACACGAAAATTCTTTTGCATCAAGCAATTAGTTTGGGATTATAAATATGTGATTCTTCAAGTCTGACATTCACAATCCATCGTTTTCTTTTGTTGCCATCTTTTGGAAATGAAATAAAAATTTATTAACTACATATTTTCGTACAACCAGTAATGTAGCACACCAACAAGTTTCGAAGTAAATGATCGAATAAGACTGGAAATGTCCTTTTTATCGACCTTTTATGCATGCATATTTGTTAAGACTTGTCAATAGCAGAAATATTAAAGCAAGCAGTCCTTCTTATTATAGTCGTTGTTGTGATCTCCAAGAGTGGAATTTACAAAACAGGTTTACTGTTAACTATTTATTGTTGATTTCTTCCTTAAAACTTTCTCCTTAGTATCTTTTCTTTAAAATAAGCAGCTGCATTTTCAACACTGATCCGTGAAGCTCGGTTCATATCCGGTTCTTCAGTTGCTAGGGGAAACGGAATTCCCGATTAAGAAAAAAAAAGTATAATGTCTACTTGATTAGCGATTACGCACCAGGCCTCACCACCCTTTATGTTTTTTTTCTCCAATAGCTCACTGTCTGGGTGGTCTTGATATATTGTTAGTTAAATCTATGATGAATCAATAGACCGGCCAAGCGCTCTGGAGTAACTAGGGATTTTTCTACTCGGGGGACACCAGATGGTATGGTGGTTAAATAAGATTATGGGATAGTGTAGCGGGTACGAGGCTCAGACGCTCTCTATTTTTTTTTAAAGTGAAACTCTGTCTGTCTGTCTGTCTGTCTGTCTGTCTGTCTATCTATCTATCTATCTATCTATCTATCTATCTATCTATCTATCTATATGTCTATCTGTCTGTCTGTCTGTATGTCTGTCTATCTATCTATCTGCCTGTCTATCTTTTTGTTTCTGTCCATCCATCCGTCCGACGATCCATCCATCAATCCGTCTGTCTATTGCAAATAATGTCAAAACAGCATAAACATTGCCAAAAACACACTGAGCTATACCAACAAAATAGTCCTATTGTATACAATGCCGGCTCAAGCTACTGGCGACACTGGTAGCCGCACGAGGTAACATGTTCTTAAGGGGGCGCAACAATGATTTTTCAAATAAAGACAAAATAACATTATTTAATTAAATCTGATTAAACTCCTCATTTTAATGAGAAAAAACAACAACAGAAGAATACAATGACAAAAAATGTAGAAATGTAAAGTCACCTTTGAAGAGACGTACAGAGACTTTGTTGCCGAATCTCCTAGTGCTTAGATTTCCATTTTGGGCTTTTTTTCTTGGAAGGGTATGGCGCGGTTGAAATGGGCGTTAACTCTTTAAAAATAAGGCGGCCAAAAGTTCAGCTTGCCCAGGGCACTAGCCACCATAGAGCTACCGTTGCCTACATGATATAACATATTGTCTGGAAATACTTTCATAAGATTTCGGTATTTATGAAATGGTTAAAATGTCAGCTTATCTGGAGCTAATCTGGAGCCGAAAAGTCTATCACCATGGTTACATTGAAAATTTTGATGTTATCTTTTCACCTAGCCTGCGTAAGATATCAATATTCTCTTTATTTTTATATTATGGGGCACGGTAGCATAGATGCGCAGCGCGTTCCACTGGCGTACAGAAGGTCCTGTGTTTGGAATCCTGGTGAAGGCTAGGATTTATTCTCCGGACACGAAAGATTTTAGCAATCAAATTTAAACGCAAATGTCAATAGGATGAATGCATTTGCTTTATCGGAAACACAAAAAAAACTAGCGTTGTTTTTTGTTTTTTTGTTGATGTTGTATAATTCCATCTTTAATATTATTTGATAAGTTGTCTACTTAGAAACGTTGCAAATTCGTTGATAAGAGAAACATTTCTAATGTAAATAGGTGCCCTTGTTGAAGATTCTGGTTCGGCTGCATCGTTTGCATTATTGAGTCATACGGAATAATGGATTATGTTAAAATTCCTGTGATGGAAAACATTTATGCGGTGTGCGTACATCTTCTTGATGCCATACGCACATGCTTATTTTTCTTAGCGGTTTATCCAGACGTATGTAATGTATTCAGGTGTTGTTTTGTTGTTGTTGTTGTTGTTTTGCTTAAAGGACATTTGAAATCAGAACTCGCGCCAATGTCAGGTGATCGCATGCATCTCAATGAATCTTTCAGCTTTGTCAAATATTTCTCTCTTGCAGTTCATTATGATGCAAACAAAAAGCGTTCCATCAAGATAATTTAAGAGTGACTTCCTAGCTGTAATAATTTTTACAAACCATCATAAACAAAGAATATAGTTTTTTGTACATTCGGTTTTTATCAAAAACTAGATCTATAATAAGATGGACCGCTGGCTTTAATATGTCTGCTATTTGATGACTTTTCGGAATTCCAGATTCCCTTTTGCACTGTATCTGTACATTTCCGTTTCGTTTAATCACTATGATTTCCTCAATCAAAAATTAAAGTTAAAATCGAAAGTTGTATACAGCGTAAACCTTTAGGCAGACGTAGGAGCGTAGAGGTAATTTAAGACAGCCGTATTGGTTGCGCACGGAAAAGAAGAACATATAATCTCTAAAAATAGAGCAAGCGGTCCATTTTATTATAGTCCTTGGTTTTATGTGATTTCCTCTATCTTAACACAGACTATCTAAAGGACAAGTAAAATCAGATAACGTCAACAGGAGACAAAACAAATTTATACTCTAAGAACAAGTTTAGACCTTACTCCATTGTTTATTTATTTTTTGTCTGAAAATCTATCTCAGAAAAGTGATCTGTTCAAGGTTCTCTTAAAACCACTTCAGTTTGAGAATCACTGATCTAAAAGAAGAGTCTTAGGTCTAAAACTTACAAATAAAATATTACGTTTCAGGATATGTTGGCCCATTGGAGCACTTTCGGTGGCCACGACGTACAATGGGGATTATGTGGCCAGGACACTGCCCAGCCACCTTTACATTTTCTTTTTACCCAAGTATCTATGAAAGATTCACAAACCCCCAAATACCTATGATAATTTTGGTCCGAAGGGTACTTTATTATTAACGTATGTTGATGTTTAGAAAGTGTCTGTATGGCGCCTGGAGTGACCGCCCCTTCCGCCCTCCTTCTAGTTACGCAATTGTATACACTTATCTTATATGTTTCAGACGATCCTTCTATAAAGAAGATTATTGCGTCCTACGCTAATCCGTTGTCGGAGTCTAGTCTTGCATTTTTGTATTAGTGTTTTAAATGATGTTAAGTTTTTTTTTCCTGGTTTGTTCAGGCAACCCAATTCATACATGTTTACCTTATTTGTCTTTTACACTTTGTCTCTCTCTCTCTCTTTCCCTCCCGTTTTTGCATTCAAGTTTGCGTCTTTTCGTCTCTTCTGACCTTTATCTCTGTCTGTCTATTTTATGTCCGTTCCTCTTTCCCATTCTCTCCTTCTCTCATTTTGTAACTTGCGGAGAACACATTTCTACACATACACTCTCTCACCCATTCTATCTTTCTCTTTGATTTACCATACTCTCTCTTCCTTCCTCTTTCTCTCACTCTCTCTCCCCTCCCCGTCCCTCTTTCTCTCCCCTCTTCCCCTCTCCTCTCCCTCTCTCTCTCCCCTCTCCCTCTCTCCCTCCTCCCTCCCTCTTTTTTTCTCTCCTAATAAATCCATGTCTTCTCACGTTTACTATATTGTCATATGTATCCTTTTTCTCACGTCTCTGTCTCTCTTTTGCTCTCTCTCTCGCTCTCTCTCTCTCGCTGGCTCTCTCATTCTCCCACTCTTACTCTAACCCACGGAGACCTATGCCAGTTTCGCTGACAAGAATCTTTCCTGACATTTAAACTAGACATATCATTGACAACAAACAACTACATGAAAAACAAACAAAGAACGCATTATTATTACTAACAAAAAAAAACAACAACACCAAAACAAATATCATTATATTATACTATTGACTATAACACACACGTCCTATAAATAAGTCACTAACGAACTAATTCTAACACCGCCCCAAGTCTGTTCCCGCCTGTCACCCCCAGCACTACCTTTTGTCATCTCAAGCACTACTCTTCCCCCCCCCCTCCCTCTCCCTACTCTGACAGTTCCCTCTCAGCTAGGACCGTCACCTCATCACAAACCCCCCAATCTCCTTCCTCCCACTGTCCCTTCCTCCCTCCTTCAATCCCTCTCTTTTTTTTTTCTTTCTCTCTCCTTCTCTCACTGCCACATTGGCTGTAGTTTCCAGGACTAAACGGTACCTCATTCTCCCGACCCTGTAGATGAGACCTCGTTTTTAGTCTCGGTCTGTGTGTGTGTGTTTGGTGTTGTCGTTGTTACGCAGTCTCTGTAGACCCAGACTCGTGAATGGTATCAGTAGCCAGTGGTTGTATATGTAGTCATTTAATATATCCGAGCATATTACGTCATCAATATGTGCGACTTTCATGGGAGATAATTCATTCACTAGAAAATAATCAAACCGAAAAAAAACAAAGTTGTTGTTTTTTTTTAAACATGGATATTAGAGGATAATTTGAGTTGTTGGATTTTCGATTTCTTCTCAGATTTGTGCCGCTAATTTTGGGATTTGGAAACCTACGTCCTGTTTCGGTAAGTAGTTTTTACTTTAATATTTATTACGTTATTTACACATTTATCGAGTTATCCCATTTTCAGTACCCGACTTAATCATTCACCATCTCAGTATTCACTCGAGAACGCATTCACTAACTCCCTTTATAGATATGTTTGACCACCCCGTTTCACATATAAACTATTTCAACTCATTCAACCATCCAGTATTTAATTTAAGAACGGAATCAATAAATCACTCACCCTCTCACTCACTCAACTGTTTACTCACTCAACTGATCACTCATTCGTATCCATCACTAATCCACTAACGCTGACATTCCTCTATTTAGTGCCTCACTATTTTTCACTATTCTCTTTTTCACCCAACCAACGTACACACACACTCCCTATTTCACTAACTCGATCATTAACGTACTAGTGTACGTATGTATTAAATCAATCAATCATTCATTCAATTATTCATTCAATCATTCATTCAATCATCTATTCAATCATCTATTCAATCCCTGACTCACACCACGTCTCCCAAAGTTTTTATCAAAAACCCAAATTGCAGTAAAATAAAAGAACAACAATCACCTTTTTTTCTTCAAATAATTACCTTTTATTCATCTCTTGATCACCACTTAACCATCTCGTAATGTATACAACCAATTACCTATAGCCAGAATATTCCAGTCACCCTATGCGTTCACTAATAACGTTGAAATATCATTAACAAATTACAAGCGTTCAAAGTTTGAAGAGCGAATACAAATACTAGCCGAGGTAGGCTGTTTGTGTGTTTTATTAAAGAACAGTTCATTACTGGATTGTGCATTTCCGGTTTGATTGCGTCATCGCCGGCATGCTTGAATACTTTTTTTTTGTTTGTTTGTTGCAATCTTTCGATAAAAGAAAATGAATATTAGCCGATAAAATCTAGGAAATCGAGAATAAATAAGTCCTGATTGGACGGCATATTGGAGAACAGAAACATAAGACGCAGGAAATGACTTAGAAAAAGGGAAGATTCATACACATTATCTAAGAAATCCAAACGCAAATAAGGTCCCTGTTTTCGATAAAAAAAAAGTAACAACAAAACGGATAAAAAAAAACAACAAAAAAACAACAACAACGATACGAACAACAAGATTTAAACAATAACAAACAGAAAAGAAAAAGCGATAATTTTTAAGCCTAAACTACTTTTATAGTGATGTTATGTCTGCTGTAGGTCTGCCCCGTGGATCAATTTGGTCCGACGGGATACTATGTCTGCGAATCGTCTATATATAGATAATATATATATATATATATATATATATATATATATATATATATATATATATATATATATATATATATATATATATATATGTGTGTGTAGAAAGGATGAGCTAACGCAATATATCAGAGCGTCTTCATCTAGTGGAGTAAGATCTTAGTATTTAAAAAAAAGCAACAACAGGAATCTGTACTTAGAGACCTCTGAAGTCTGCGAAGACTCTTTCACACATGTATTGCGATTTATCGTAAGAAGACAGTGTTGAGCATGACGGAAGGGTTGGAAGAGAAAGTGGTCCGCTGGGAAAAGGACAATCACATCTTAGTGTGCTCGCACGTGTCTGTTGTTGGCCAAGGTCAAACTTGGCGCTATGGCCGGCTTTGGTCAGTGTCAACAAGAATGTCGCTGACTGTCAGATGGCATGTCAAAATATTGTATCTGTCAGCCCTCCCCCTCTTCCCCCCTTCTCTCACACGCTTCTGACAGGTTTTCAACGTTGAGGGAAATTTCGTGTGTTAAATGTGCACCGCTTGGTACGTGTGTAGATGTATTGGATTTTTCGACTGACAGTTTGACTCTTCATCGCTCTCTTTCTTTCTCTGTCTATTTATCTGTCTATCAAATCATGCATTCATCAACCGATCTATCCATCCACCCATCCACCTATCTATAGATCTATCTATAGATCTTTCTGTCTATCTATCTGTCTATCTATCTATCTATCTATCTATCTATCTATCTATCTATCTATCTATCTATCTATCTATCTATCTATCTATCTATCTATCTATCTATCTATCTATCTATCTGTCTATCTATCTGTCTATCTTTCTATCTGTCTGTCTGTCTATCTGTCTATCTGTTTATCTATCTATTAATTTATTTATATGTAAATGTATCTATTAATCTATTCATTCATCAACATTTTATAATAGACTATAATATACATGGACCGCTTGCTTTAGTATTTCTGCTATTGACAAGTCTTAATTAGGTGTGACCTTTTGAACTGGTATGATCGTGAACTTCCGGTGAAATTTACCGCCATTTTCGTAAACAAAAACCATGCTTTTGGTGCTATTTGACAATTGATTTCAACATCGACAGCCAGTTCTTGTCTTTTAGAAATATACAACGGCTACAAGATTAGTTATTAGGAATCCGTTTTTAAACTTCAAAAGTGAGAAGGCGATAATTAATACTCAAAGTGTTAGTCGTGTTAGGTGAATTTAACCTTTTTGTTTATAAAATAAATTAGTCAAGAGTTGCGTCCTTGGTAATTAAAAAGCACAATGCGGAGATTCATAAAAAAACAACAACACGAAAATTCTTTTGCATCAAGCAATTAGTTTGGGATTATAAATAGGTGATTCTTCCAATCTGACATTCACAATGATTGTTTTTTTTTTTTTGCACCATCTTTTAAGAATGAAATAAAATTTAATTCCCTACATATTTTCGTAAAATCAGTAACGTAGCACACAGACATGTTTCGAAGAAAATGATCGAATGAGACCGGAAATGTTCTTCTTTTTGACCTTTTAAGCATGCACAATCGTTAAGACTTGTCAATATAATGACTCGAAAGACTGCTTTTCGGAATTCCCGATTCGTATAATACTTTGCACTAACATGCTAAAAAGCCAAAAATTGCTACCAGGCATTATAGGTTTTAATACACATTACTAGGTTTCAAGCGTGTAGCGTCCTTTGATATAGACAGCACAGTGCGATACAGTTTACAATTCTTCATATTTATTTTACACCGGAAGACTTCTTGAGTGAAAATCGGAGTACGCTCATGCGCAAACTAACTATTCAGCTCTATAAATAGAGCAAGTGGTCCATCTTATTATAGTCTCTGCTGTAGGATAGTATAAGCGATATAAATCTTATTGGAACACTAAGTAGAAGTATATTAATCAGATCACGAAAATGAGACACCCTGATCTATATAAAAGCTTAAAGCTTAAAATTCATTTTGACAAGGCAATACAAGTTGAATGGAAAGGGGGAGGAGGTGATGGTTTGTAAGGAGAGTAGGGGAGGGGGCGTAGAGAGGTTAACCGAATTTCAAAAGCGGAACCCGTACGCCAGAGTGGGTCAGCAATTTGTCTAACGAGGCTGTTTTTTTTTTTGGGCATGGGGGTGGGGATATAAGATATAAATAAATAATTATGCGAAATTGAAATCCGTAGAAAATTGCAGGAAAGATTACAAATGCTGAAATTACTAAATGTAAGGAGGTTCGAGGACGTTCTCTGGCAGCTGGATGCTTGTTAGCAAATTACAGTATTCTCTTGCCATGGAGGGAGAGAGAGAGAGGGAGGGAGAGCGACAGAGAGAACAGTTATTATTCACATCGAATCTGCTTTGCATAATACGCTGTTGTATAGCGATCAAGTGAATTGTAAGGGGAGTAAGCCTGCAGTGAGAAAAATTTAGCTTAGAGTTGCTTCAATGAAATCTAAGCTTTTGGGATGTCCCCCAAAGGGCAAGTCTATATTTAGCAATTTTCTATTTTTGAAAATGTGTGTTGGTAGTTAGGGAGAGAAGCCTATATATAGTGTAGCATCATTATTTTAAGGAGATTTGGGAGGCAAAGGGATGGCGATAGTCATACATGAAGATTGGAAAAAAAAAAAAAAACTACATTAGGAAGCATATCTTATTGATATACGACAGGAGATCAGGAGGCATATCTTATTGATATACGACAGAAGATAACTAGACTTAGAAAGTTTAAATAAAAATAGAAATAAACAATACGAGATGGATTCTTATTGATAAATAGATAAATATATATATTGACACGTAGATAAGGGAAAATATAAATAATAAATATTTATCTATGGTAGATAGATAGGAAGAAAAAGAGATATATGTATAATTGAAGAAAATATAAATATATAAATCTATAACCATCTTAATCTATATATTATATCTATTTCTATCTATTACTCTAATTCAAATTTGTTTTTTGTTATTTTGGAACTAACATGCAATAAATTAAACTATACAGGTCAGGTGTGAATTCATGCATGTACTTCCTGTTGACTTCCGGCAATGCATTTTTTTAAATATCTTAAATTCAAAATAAGCGATTCCTCAAGTCTGACGTTCAAGATCAATTGTTTTCTATCGGTAACATCTTTTGGAAATGATTTATTCCCTACATATTTTCTTACTTGCAGAACAAACAGTAACGCAGCACATAATAATATGCATGTTTCGTTTCCAAATTAACGAATGGGACCGGAAGTGTTATAATGCATCGACCTTTTATGTTCATCATGCTTGTATAATCCTTAAGACTTGTCAATATATAATCCCCCGCCTATCAAAATATGCTAAATAAGAATGTTAAATGTTCATTTCTGTAAAATCAGTTTCTGTTGACTTAGCACCTTGTGTAAGTTAATTACTCACATACCTACACCACATCTACTCACATACCTACACCACATCTACTCACATACCTACACCACATCTACTCACAAACCTACACCACATCTACTCACATACCTACACCACATCTACTCACAAACCTACACCACATCTACTCACATACCTACACCACATCTACTCACATACCTACACCACATCTACTCACATACCTACACCACATCTACTCACATACTTACACCAGATCTACTCACATGCCTACACCAGATCTACTCACATGCCTACACCAGATCTACTCACATGCCTACACCAGATCTACTCACATGCCTACACCAGATCTACTCACATGCCTACACCAGATCTACTCACATGCCTACACCAGATCTACTCACATGCCTACACCAGATCTACTCACATACCTACACCAGATCTACTCACATACCTACACCACATCTACTCACATACCTACACCACATCTACTCACATACCTACACCACATCTACTCACATACCTACACCACATCTACTCACATACCTACACCACATCTACTCACATACCTACACCACATCTACTCACATACCTACACCACATCTCACAATGAATACAAATTACGATGATCGAAAGCAGTTCTTCTGCCTCAACACCCTAACGCTCTACGCCTCGACCACACTGTATCATTCTAAGATAACAGATCCACACATTTACATCTACCAATAGAACATAAAATTTCAACCTGTGAATGCAACATTCTTATGTTATCTTATCTTACACATTACTGACGCTCCTAATATAAAGAAGATTATTGCGTCCTACGCACATCCGCGGTTCGATTCTAGCCCAGCATTTATGATTTTCTATCAGTGTTTTTAAATAATGTTAAGTTACTGGTTGTCCTGTTTTTTTTTCAGGCAACCCACTCCTTGCCCGAATGCCACTCGGGAAGAAAGAGTACTTAGATGCATTTGATATCGCATAGGGTATAAGGAAAAATGTTTTTCTCCTTATGTTTATCTGAGCATTGCAATAGATTCTATAATTGAGTTGGTGTGTTTTTTTTGAGTAAAATTGTCTCTATTTTGGGCCACATGGGCAAACAATTTTTTTTAAGGGTACCACAAAGAACGACAACCATAATTTCATTGAAAAGAATCTCTGGGGATTTCCGATGATAAATCGAAACGGAAATTACAATTCGCCTCCTCTTCCTTTAAATAAATTGTACAACTTTAAAAAAAAAATTTTAACTCCCAAATTTTAACTTTTGAGGAATAGAAAAATGTAATAGGCCTCCATGTATATTCTATGAACCGGAAGTTAAGTCGATGGTTACCCAGTGCCTCGAGCAGTCAATTTTTCGGTTAAATCTTCGGCACAAGGGGAAATAGCTTGTGTTTATTTTCATTTCATTTAAATGATGGTTACTTGCCCTTAATAGTTTTTGAAATATTTCTTTAGCTTTTTATTTTTATATATATAAAAAATATGTAATCGCTCGAGGAGTCAGCGAGGGCTATTGGTGTCTCGAGGGGAGATTTCCTAACGGTCGAACGACTTAAAGAGGCGATCGCTGTTCAAACTCTGCTCTCCCAAGAAAATTTCCCAAGACTCCATCAGATCATTTCTGCCTTGTCTCTTTTAGTGCTGTTAGATTTACATTTAAATAGACAACATGCGCGTGTACGAAATGTTTATCATTTGATATAAAGGTATATCGATTTCAAAATGAGAAGGGATGTGCAGCTGTTGCTTTTTAGAGGTCTTTTTTGAGGACGGATGTTACAAGTGGCCAGATCTGAGCTCCTATTGACTAGGGCAGCGATTTCTCTCTTGGTGCCACGAACTTCAGCAACAACGTAACTGTCCTGATTGATGATGCCATATTACGAGGATACAGTTACCGTTTAAAGCAGCAGCTACGGTTAGAAATCGCTGGATAAGTCTCATTGCCCGATGCGCCGTACGGCGCGGGAGGATCTCAAAGCGGTCAGATCTAACGTTGGCCGGCATCCAGCTTAGCCCGTCCGGTACTGCCAGAAGCGCCGTTCGCTCTACGCCATAAAAAGTGGTTAGCAGGACTTCCTTGACACGAGCATGCTCCGTCCCACTGGAATCCCTGGACTCACGCATTCGTATGTGCTTTAGTCTCGGGACGCAAAAACAGTTAAATGGATTACAATTGTCCTGACCACGCTTCTTTATCCCCATTTTAAAAAAATATTTTTTGTTTTGTTTTAATTTTTTTAGAAGCGAGTTTTCTATTTTGTGTGTCGTGGAATCAATTACAAAAGGCACTTGTTCGAAATGTTACCAGGATGTTGACCCAGCCTTCGCCTGAAGATAACATGTTTGGAAAAAAAAGAGCCTTTTGTTAGCCCTCCACATAATGCGCAATCGGGTGATTCTGGAATGATCTTCATAACTCTATGCAAGACTCACATAAGCCTCCCTCCTCTCATTGCTCCACCTCCACCCCACCCCACACACACCACACACCTCAACAATCCCATCAGCCCTTCCATCCCACCTTTGTTGTGAGGGGAGAACGGGAGTGTGTGTGTATGCAGAGTGGTTCTCTTTTCATCAGCGTAAAGCCAGGATCATGATGGTTGTGTAGGGGTAGTAAGGGGGAGGGCGTATACTGATTCCAATGACAGATAATAATATTTGCGGTTGCCAAGAAGTGTGTAACGTAGCAAAGATAAAAAATAGTCGTACTCGATGACCTCCCCTTGCCCCCAACTCTCGCTCCCCCTTCCCTCCCTATAACTGATTCACCAGTCTGGTCCACACTCCATACACAAACACACACACACATACAAATACTCGAAACTGAAGAAGTCAACTATTGATTGTGAATACAATACCATTCCGGGGTGCATGAGTTTTTAGTTAACCCTTCCCGTACCGACCTACTTCTATCTATGCTGCCTTCAGTTCCGCTATATACGCGCCCGGAACTGTAAGGGTTAATAAGGTTTGCCCATGCGCAAGGAATCGGTTCCTGTCTGACGACCAATGAAATTTGCTGATGACAATTTGTTTTTAAAAAATAAATCATACACTATCTTAATTTGCTTTTTTTTTTCTTCTGAGTTTAGTCAAACAAGACATTTTTTCAAACCAATGACATTGAAGCCTTAAATTTAGCTTCACGATCTGTGGATCAATTTCATCTGACGGGATTAATTTAAGTTTTACTTCAAGACATAAAGAGAATTAACCGATCAGCAGACACACAACATGTCAATAAATCCCGCCTCCCCCCTCCGCCTACAAAAAAAACAACAAAAAAAACAACAATAAACAAACATTACAACATTCATTACAATTTAAAAACCAAGCTTTTTCTTGGAAACAATTTCTTGGATTCCAAAGACTTAATCCCTGGGCACCAGAATTTTTGTTGTTGTTGTTGTTTAAATGTCTGAATCGGAAATGAAAGATTCGGCAATAATTTCCGGTAGACCATGTCGGGAGGCTCATGAAAAAAATAGTTGCTTAATTGAACATATCTAGATTCCATCTTTACATTTATTTTTTTTGGCAACCATAGCTATGTGTATCAAATGCAAGAAGATTATTTAAAAAAAAATAATAATAAAGGACAGTGCTAAGTGTCTTTGACCGGGTAGAGTGGTTCTGTGGCAGGTTTGAAGGACATGTTCCGCATTTTCGGAAACTGTCCCGCTGGGGCACATTTCACTTGCACCAATTCGTACTTTGCGGAACACGTGTTGCTTCAGCCTGTTTTGACTTGTCCTTTAAGTCTGAATATGATGTTTTGAAATTGGTAGGATAGTTTGAAGTAAGCATCAATCTTTGGGTTTATTTGATTACAGCTTGGATTTTTCGGAAGCGGTTCTTTTGAGTATATAGCCTTAATTTCCTCTAAGTGTAGGGTAGGGTCTGTCTGGTTTTGTCTGCTATCGGAATTATGAAGAAAAGCTCTTTAATTTTACTGACCGTTGAAGCCAATTTGTCGGCTAACCGGAAATAGCTTCGTAATTTTGCTACGGCCCGAAAAATCCCGTTTTCGATAATATTTTCCTCGGCACACAATTAAAAAAACAACAACGAGCTTATAATTAACAATTCTGTCAGTCAGTTTTGACAAACGTCCAACTAGTGCTATTGTTGTAGGTTGTAAGTAAAGGCGTTATGGGACGTAAAAAGGGGAGTGGAGTTATCCAAGAATTAACCTTTGCATTAGATGAAATAAATTTGCATTAGATTAAATAAAACTTCGTCGACTGCTCTGACTTCTATAGATATAGTTCTAAATTGTAAGTGCACAAACTGTTTGTAAGTGCACAAACTGTTTGTAAGTGCACAAACTGTGAGCATTCGTTGTCATTTGATTTCACAAAGAAACTGCGGACATTTTCTTCGTCAGACGGGGTCTCCACAATACAATAATGAATTAAGAAGAATATATCGACTTCTCGGCTCGTTCACGGATTTGGCAAAATAGTTCGTCAGAATACTAATATTCGGGTCTATTTGCCTCTTATATGCAATGGGCTTGTGTGGCCAGAACAACGTCAAAAAAACAAAAGCAGACAAACAAACAAACAAAAAGTATATGTTTCTGTTCACTATCATTCTTACACTCACACCACAACCACCCCATCCCCCAGCTCACTTTCATTACTCTTCCTCTTCAAGCACAAACGTATGTGAGCTGTTTATTTACTCTATTGGCATGCTGAGACCTCCTCCTCACCGGCTGACCGGCATGTTCCAATGAACAGTAGATGGAACTCGATAAATTACTCACGCCGTGGATCAAGGAAGATTATCTGATTACAGTACAGATTACACCATGCTTGTGATGGGTCTGGTGGGAGTGTGTGTGTATATATAAGTGTGTGTGGTGTGTGTGTGTGTGTGTGTGACAGTATGTTTATATATTTGTTGTTATATTTGATTGCGTGCTTATTGAAACCTGTAGGGCTTTATGAGACAATTTTTAACTTAATGGATCCAGTCTTGAATTAAATCCTACACATATACATAGATAAATACGTATGCATGTATAAACAATTATAATATAATATTCATTTACAAATGATCAATGTATACAATATATGCGTGAAGCTATACATCTAAGCAAAAAAAAAGACTGTAGTTCAGCACATTCTTGTGGATCCTGTGGCAACGATGACCACGCAATAATGTGATAATTACGGTATACAAAGAATCAAAATCTGATATTATTCTTATTCCGACTTTATGGCGATCGCCCATGGCCATTTCGCAAACTGGCTGGCCAAGGTCCGAAATCAAGAATTGGCCGGTCAAATGTGTGATGATATTAGCCATTTCCCGATTTAGCCGGCCAGATCGCGAATAGGCCGATTTCGGGTTTCGGCCGTAACATATCTAACTGTGTATCTTATCTTTTTATCTTTTACAAGCTACATTGCCCGGCGTTGCCCGGGTGAAAACAAAAGGACTGTCTGGGGTGCAGATAACAAATTTATAAACTACACTTACTGAATACTTTTAGGAAAGTAAATAAATATTGTAATAGGGTAAAAAAAAATAGTCAAATCTTTTTATTTAACAAAATCTATATTGCCTATAGATTTACAATGTCTTTTGTTTTTAAAAGTTTGAAAAATTAATTGTCGAAAAAAAAACGAATAGTCTAACTGGAGAATCGAACCCTGGTCGCCCGTTTAGCAGTCCACTACGCTACCACTGAGCTATCGAAGACACATGTCCGATGTGAAAAATTATTAGACGGTATATTGGGCTAGGCCTAGATAGGTCAGTGACACACGTGTTTTCAAATTGACCAATGGGGATCCTCGCGGGGCTTAACACTGTCTTTTTATATATATAGATATTACAAACGCTCCTTCTATGAAGAAGATTATTGCGTCCTACACAAGATCTATGTATCTATCTAAGTATAAATGTATCTATCTATGTATGTCTATATATATGTTGTTATGTATGTACTGTATAGCATGTTGTAATAGTCTTTAAATTGTATTTGGAATCGTCTCGCTACTTGAGTAGTAGAGTTTTTTATTTTTAATTTTGCCGTAGAGATTATTTGCGTAGACAGTTATTTATTATGACGTAATAACACCAATATGTTTTCTCGTAGCCTAATTCGCTACAACTTTCTAGTATGAATTTACTTTTGCATTCTGAAAACTTCGAGAAGAATCCATTCCTGCACTTTTTGCACCAAAATCTATATACGGCAAGCAGAGGTGTAGCAACGTTGCTGTTTGTTTGGCTTAGCTACAAACCAGTGAAGTTGAATGTTATCATTGTGCATAAGTTCAAGCATTAGATTCTTCTTTAAACATTCATCGAGCGGCTTGAGTGTATTATTTCATAGCAGACGAGATCGTAGACAGAGAATAGAAGACCCATTTAGCAGTTAGGGTTCGGTTCGATTCCCATCTCTAATATATATATATATATGTATATTTTTTTTATTGTCTCACGACTCACGACCCTGTTAATTTAATACTTTACGACCCAATGGCCTATAAGTAGCATTTTAACATATGTCATATGTACATTTCTGTTTTCGCGACAAGGCAATGTTGTTTTTTGTTGCATGCAGTGGTGTATTTAGGCATGTTCACACATGTTTTATTGGAACAGGGGCCCCCACATAAAAGGGGCCCCCACACATCCCAAAAAGAAATTTTGTTTAGTGACATCCCCATTCTTTAGTTGAAAATGTAAAATAAAATTCATTTATTCCCCTACAATTTTAAGCAATCCAGTCCAACCGAGCTAAGCGCAACCTAAAATTGTTGATTTTACAGAATCTAACATGAATTAACGGCACTTTTCTCAGGTATGTTGAAGGCAGGAGCGAGGCCACCAGAGCCCCCATATTAATTTGGGAACGGGGCCCCCACAATCCTAAATACGGCCCTGGTTGCATGGTACCGGTTCCCGGTCCGGCATTTCAAGAAACTCTGTGTAAGGCGTTTCAACTAAATCTACTAAAAAACAATAACCAGTAGTCAAAGAAAAAAAAAGAAACACAATTAATTGTTCGTCATTTTCAAATGCGTCACAAATATTTACGTCTAAATATAGCAGACATTTTTGGTTTGTTTTGAGAATGTATTGATTGAAATGTATCATGTTCTCCTGTTAAAACATCTAAAACTATAATATCTAGCCTATATCTACGTTATATATATCCATTTCCAAAACGTTCATTATGACAGCAGACGCTTAATGAATTATAGAAGTTATTTGTTTAGTTGTGTTATATGATATCTTCTCTCTAATAGAGCCAGGGAATCAGGGAATTCCTTGTAGACAATGGATGATGCTCTAGATTTTGGAGAGAGAGAGAGAGAGAGAGAGAGAGTTGGAAGAAGAGAAGAGTTTACGCGTGATAGATTGGTATGATGATGCTTAGGTAGAGAGATAACTGATAAGAAGAGAGAGAGAGAGAAAGAGAGAGAGAGAGAGACAGAGAGAGGTACAAGAGTAGAAGTTTTCAAATAACGGACATACTCTCTTCAAACAATGTAAATAAGTCAAGCTTTAAAATCATCTTTTTGAAGTGACTCGTGAAACACCTAGGGGAGGGATTATATGTGTGTGTTCGTGTGTTTGTGCGTGTGTTCCTGTGTTTGTGTGTTCGTGTGTTTGTGTGTGTGTGGGTGGGTATATCGCTCTATCAGCAATGAATACTTATTTCATAGAAACAATGACAAATAATGTGTCTCTCTCTTACTCCTTGCGCACATTCTACGTCACTTCCGTATACATCGTTTCGTGTTGACCTACTTTTCTAATTTCTAATTTTAAACGTAACCTAACACCGCGAGTATACGCTGTAAGAAAAGAAAAAATTAAATGTGTATATAACAATACCTGACTTATCGATTACTTTCTTTCTAGTTTATATTACACTTTTCTACGTCACGTTTTAAAAATGTGAGCAATGACGTCATCCTCGATTAGGTTAAAGGGGGCGTGTGCGGAAATAAACGCAAGGCGGTATTTTATTTCTGATATACAACCGCTAGACTTAATTATTAAATATGTAGTTAGAGGCTATAGGGGAGGGGGCCTTGACGGTTAATTTTTATCTTAAAACGTAGAAATCATTTATTGAAATATTCTTCTAATTAGTACAACAGATTAGTACAACAAGAGGTTGGGGGGGGGGGGGTCCTAAATCTACTATAACCCAACTGCTAAAAATTGACAGCCATGCATGACACAATGTTTTTTTTTTAGAAAGGATTAAGTGTCTGGGGATTTTAAGTGGCTAAGGATTAAGTGACTACAGGATTAAGTGTCTGGGGATTAAGTGACCTGTCACCGGCAGAGAGAATTATCTTACTAGAGAATATGCAGAAGTAAAGAGATGATAAAGGGTAGATTGTCTGCAAAAGATACTATGAAACACGCCCATATCGACCCCAACAGTTGGGAGGACATAGCGCAGGATAGGGATCACCTGGAGGCAGGCAGGGATCAAGGGAGGTTCCCGGCTTGCAGGAGTCGATCGCGCAAGGCACAAGAAGGTGGAGGAAAATGTAGTCCCCTCCGCTGCTTTCACCTGCACCCAATGTGACAGTGGCTGTATTTCCATGATTGGTCACTTCAGCCACACAAGGGCCTGCAAAGGAACAAGATCGTCTCGCGAGACGTAAAATGTCCCAGAGAGAGTAAGACGTAGATGGGTTGTGAGCAGAAGTGGCCAGTTTATGGTTTTACAGTGCTGCCAAATTTTTTACTTTGCTATACCCCCAACTATGGTCAGGTACCCATCAGAGCTGGGTAGACTCAGGGACACCCTCCAGGCCCTAGAACATGCAAAATTAAATCTCTTGACTATCTGTATCTCCCCCCCCCCCCCTCCAATGTCCAGAGGGCGATTACATACAACAAAAGCAAAAGTTAAACTGATAAAGTCCATAATTGGTCTCTGTATTTCACAATTTAATAGTTTTATATTAGCCGGAAAATTGGATATTTTCCAGAGGCTATTTCCGGTTAGACCCTAATCTGAACTAGAGAGAGAGAGAGAAAGGGGGAGGCAATCATAGATAGAATTCGATAGATTGAGATAGACATAGAGACAGACAAATAGATCGAGCTAGAGATAGATATAATTAGATACATATTATAAAGACGGTTATATAAATATTAATACACAGAGCTAGGTATATAAATAAATAGATACCTAGAGGAAGAAATATAAAGATATGGATAAGGGTTTTGCGTTGTGGTGGATAGATCATGGATATTTTTCTATGACTAGGACGTAAACCATTTGTATTACTCAACCCTTGACATACCACACTAATTAACTGTCCACATAAAACCTTGAATTAAACATTTCAATTAGACCTAGACATTTACAAAAGAAATGGGTGAACCGCCAAAGGTACAATTAAACTTAATTACATGATAGAGTGGGAGTTGATTCAACGAAATTTTGCCTAACGAAATTGCGGTTAACCTTATCGCTAAGTGTTTGGCTATGCACATGACTATTTTCAGAGTTTAAATGAGGTCCATGGCTAGCTTAAACAACTGACATAAATGAGGGTATTTACTGAAAATAGAAGGGCTTAAACCAGAATTAAATGTAAAACGGGATTGATAGTAAGCATGAACAGCCTGCTGACTCTTTGTTGAGCACAACTCTTTGTATGAGCACAACTCTTTGTATGAGCACAACTCTTTGTATGAGCACAACTCTTTGTATGAGCACAACTCTTTGTATGAGCACAACTCTTTGTATGAGCACAACTCTTTGTATGAGCACAACTCTTTGTATGAGCACAACTCTTTGTATGAGCACAACTCTTTGTATGAGCACAACTCTTTGTATGAGCACAACTCTTTGTATGAGCACAACTTTTTGTATGAGCACAACTCTTTGTATGAGCACAACTCTTTGTATGAGCACAACTCTTTGTATGAGCACAACTCTTTGTATGAGCACAACTTTTTGTATGAGCACAACTCTTTGTATGAGCACAACTCTTTGTATGAGCACAACTCTTTGTATGAGCACAACGTTTTGTATGAGCACAACTCTTTGTATGAGCACAACTCTTTGTATGAGCACAACTCTTTGTATGAGCACAACTCTTCGCTCTTAAAAACAAACAGCAACAATCACCATGAACATATTTTTCACCACATTAAGTTTTCATCAAATGCGCTAATTCTGCAAAACGATCACTCGTATAAAAAACAACAACGAAACAAATATCAGAAACTTGCAGCGAGGATAATGGCGAGGGATGAAATAGCTATCGTAACATGTCACGGATAAAGATATTGCCCCAGGAGATCCTCGCCCCTCCATCTTTTCTTTCCATTTTCGTTTATAGTTTCTAGATTATTGATACACCCCACATCTCTCCCCACCCCCCACAATATTCTTATATCTTTCTTTCTTTCTATCTATCTCCCTTTCTACCACTCTCCCTCTCTGTAGTTTTTATTTTTTGTCTAGATTATGGAGTTCGTAACAGGGCCATGCATCCGCAGAATCATTTTCTTACTGGGACAAACAGTTTTCTAAATATAAAAATACTGATCCAATAAGTACATCTAGCCAGAAATCAAACAATAACAGTCGAAAAATCAAGCAATAACTGCCGAGAAATCAACCAATAGCTGACGAAAAATCAACCAATTACTGCCGAGAAATCCACCAATAAAGGATGGATGATGCTCAGCTTATTTTAAATTACTTGCTTTGAAAAAAAGCAAAGATTATAATAAGATGGACCGCTTGCTCTATTTTTAGAGCTTATTTTTCCGTGCCCATCCAATAACGATGTCTTAAATGATTGCTACGCTCCTACAATTGCCTAAATATTTCCGCTGTGTACATCTTTTCATTTTATTGCTAATTTTTCATTGAGAAAATCATAGCCATTAAACATAAAACGGAAGTGTACAGTGCAAAAGGGAATCGGGAATTCCGAAAAGAATTCATTCGAGTAATCAAATAGCAGAAATATTAAAGTAAGCGGTCCATCTTATTATAGTCTTTGAGAAAAGCCACTACATTTACGGTGATTTATGTTCACATGATGATGATGATGCTTGTCCATCGGCTTCGACTATAGAAGACCAGCCTCTGATGGATGATAAGGCCTATTCTTGCCCGAAAGTGTTGGCCGCAACGGGAGCAAGGATGCGTGGTTGGATGGCCAGGTGGTAGCTGAGCTGACTTCGATGGATTTTCTGAGGTGTTGCTTTTCAATTGCGACCTTTCACATACAATACAACAACAAATAAAAGAAACGCTTATTGATCTAATGCAATAGACACATATTGTATAAATTTTTAATGAATTCATTGGAAATATTTTTCCTTGATGGCGTCTAGGCATACTTTGCTTTTTTTTTTCAAATGTTTAGGGTTAGGGTTAGGGTTAGATTGAAACAAAATGTTAGAAGAATATAAGTTGATAAATTTAACTCTTAACCTGCTGCTTGCCGATGTTGGTCTTTTACCACCAATTCAAAGTCATTATTGAAATGAGCGGATGTGGCTGAGGGCTGCGGTTGGGTGGGGGTGGGATGGGACATTATTGCAAAAACTGGAATGAACATGTTTGTACTAAGAAGATCTTACCCGCCCCCTTTTTTATACTCACTCTCGAATCCCTTAAAGTACAACCTTAAGTGAGGGGGTTGGCAACCTAAGAAATGGGTGCCAAACCTGGCACGCAGTGTCATTTTCTATGGCACGAGAAAGACCCACTAAAAAAAAGGCAATGCATGTTTCATCTACAAGAAATTTATTGCTGGAGCAGGTTTATTTTTAGACAGTTGGCATGCCGAATAAAATAGAAATCCTACTTTGGCACACAATAATCAAAAGGTTGCCGACCCATGCTTTAGTGGTTTTATGGCGAGAGGGGGCGTAAAAAAGGAGGGAGGCGGGGGTGGCTTACTAGCTTACCGCGCCTTAACTAGATGGAATATTTAACGAAAAAAAAAGTAAATCATTTAGTGTTAGTTTGTGCCTCTCAATCCTTCTGAAGGGATACTTAACTTTTACAGGATTTAGGAAGGAGTGTATTAGAATATCCGTTTTTTTGTTTGTGTATTTACATAAGAAATGGGAATCGAAGAGTACTTATATACATTTGTTCTTGCATAATGGATAAGGAAAGAGTTTTTGTCTTCGTGTTTATCTAAGCATTGTAACAGATTGTGATTGTGTTATATTTGTATTTGTTGTATTTTAGTTTTATTATTACATTTCTAAAAGTTCCTTTTTATGAAATATAATGTTGGTATATTATTAAAACCATATTCTTTTAATTTGTTAAAAAAATATTCAACGTGAGTGTTAAGGAACGTTAGGGGAAGGAAGCATGTCAAACAATGGCCGCCAAGGCAGATGTGTTCAGCCAACTGTAACGTGATGCCAAATGCAAGGATCCATCTTGGCATGTACAATAGGGAAAAAAATATAGCCTGGTCTCCTGAGGACAATGAGTGTTAGTTTTGTGTGTGTAGTACGGCAGTTGTAGCCTGAGCGTTGAATGAAGATGTAGTGTACGTGCAATCAGTAGAATAACTTTTATCCTATTAGATGTATATTAAATGTTGTGTAATTCAATTGGAGTTGAATTATTTATGCTCATTGTTGTAACCTGTGCCAAGTCCCATCATTTTAATACTCCAACTCGTAACAGTGAGAAAACCCAATAAAAAAAAAGTTTAATTAATTAAACAAATGTCCCATAGCTAGGGTTAAAAAAAGTCTAAATTTAGACTTCCGGAGTAACTTCAAAATCTAATCAAGGGAGATGATCTTCCTAATTTGAAGTCTAAGGGCAATGATTTTTGTTAAAATATGTTTTACTACACATTTTGCGTTTTATAAAAACATGTATTGTAAATTGTTATATCAGTATTCATATTGATACAAAATACATAAAACAAGAAATAATTAATTAATGTTTTTAACCCTAGAAATGTAATTTCTAAAACACATTTCTAGCTACAAGCGTGTTTTCATTAGTATGCATTTACTTTCTATAATAGCACGTTAATATTACACACTTCATTATATTATTTGAGCAGCCTCATTTTAAGGCTTGAGAATTGAAAAGAAAAGACTTTTAGTCTAGAACAGGTTCGTCAACCTACGGTACGGGTGCCAGACTTTGTATGCAGAGCCCTTTTTCAATGGCGTTTAATGGCTACTGCGTGCCATATCTTATTTTTTAATTAGCTCTCGTTGTTCAGACTAGAATATAATGTAATAAAAAAGAACTACTAGTTTCTTCATTCTGTTGTTTGCCTGTTTTAAAGCGTTCAGTTTTAGTGGATAAAAACTAGTCTTTGCGTCTCCTTTGCTTACATCAAAAGAATGTGCCGACTATTCTACATTTGGTTGGTTTTGTTTGTATTATATCGCAAGCCAAAAAAATATCGAATACAATTAATTAGTATCTGCAAACCAGTAACTATATTGTTTTTCGCGATTCCAATAATGTTATTATAAATAATCTAATACAATTTAACGAAAAAAAAAATAATGTGCGACCGAAATGACCTCCTCCCCGTCCCAAAAACAAAATAAAATTAATAAACAACAAACCTTAATCGATTTCGAATTTCCGATTTGATATATAAGTTTTATCTGAACAAGAGGATATCCTTCAAGTGATTATAATTTCATCATATCTGTAGGCCTATATGTAGAAAACTTTTACAATTTTATTCAAAACGTTATATTATGCGGCGATATATCAAGGTATAAGCATAAGTGCCCATAAAATGGCCGAAAATGACAACACGCTGCTGCGATGGTTGGCAAACAAAAATGATTTCTCAATTTTCATGTAAATGAGTTGAACTTGCGTTTACAAGGACAGTATCAAACAATTCTTGAACTGTTTGGTTACTCATTTTTATAGTTTGGCTTGAAACTGGACATATTTATCCTTGATTTTAACTCTAAGGCAAAGAAGTACTTCCCCAAAGTTAATGCTGATTCAGTTCTATATAAATAACATATAGATGAGCTTAAGTCGTAGATTAAAGCACTCAAAGTAGAGTTTTCTGGCCGAGGTCTATTTTGAAATGCAGCAAATTGAATTTAAAACATCCGATTTATGGACATCAAAATTTGCCGAATTGCTAACAAATCTGGAAGAAAGCTGCTTGGAAAGTTCGTCATCTATTCTTAAAACGTTCATTTGTTTGAAAACGTTGCATTTGTCTCAACCTACACTTGTAAACAGATTTTCTATTAAAAGATTTTTTTTATACCATAAAACTTTTTTAATCACAGAAGAAAGTCGCCTAACTCTTGAAGTTAAAGCAAGGCTCACAGTAATTGATACAGACAAATTGCATTCAAATGTTTTTTTTTCTTCTTTAAATAAGCCTACAAAATAATTTGAGATCAAATTGATTTGTTTTAACTTTTTAAAAAAATCAACAACCGCTTAAGCGTATGTATTCGACCATTATATTACGTAATTATATTACGTAATTGTTGTAATTGTTGTAATTCTATGTTGACTTTTGTATGGTTTCTTAGTAAAGCGCTTTTTTTTAAAATCATGCTACATACATTTAATAATCATTGTATAAAAATAATAAATATGGCAGAGGTTGACTATTTGGCTGTTGGCACGCCGAGTGAGTTAAAAATTCTACTTTGGCACGCCGATATCAAAAGGTTGCCGACCCCTGGTCTAGAACTTACATGTGAAAGTAAAAATGTCTAGATGTTGTGCTGGCCACACACGCCTATCGTCTGTCATGGCCTTGAAAATTTGATTTCGATGTTTTATTGCATATTTAAACCTACATGGTCAGACCAAAAATAAGATAAAATTAACGGGCGTTTGCGTTCTATCGCCCGAACACAGTCCAGAAAGCACTTTAGAACCCTGCGTCTTAAGTACTACCTTAAGGAAGGGCCAATGTCTTGAATCTCCTGGAGCCTACAAACTATAAACTTACTTTCAAGTCTCGATATGGAAACGTTGTTTTTTTTTGTTAAAGATCTTTTTTTAAATTTTGGTGCTCTTCATAGAAAACCGAGCTTTTTCCAGAATCAACACTTTTACCAAATAGAGTGCCTCGTGAGTTGATTCAGATGAGCGATTCATTTGAGTCAGAGAATAGCTCAGTGAATGCAAAAAAAAAGTCTATTGATTTATATTTTCCTTTCAGCTGAAAGAGAGGAGAAAATGGTCGATGGTTCTGGGGGCGTCTTTCTGTAAAGAGTACTAAAGGAAACAATATATTGATGGGATTTGCGAATCACCAGAACCTCATATAAAACGAGCAAACAGAGAAAGAGAGAGAAAGAGAGAAAGAGAAAGAGAGAGAGACAGTTTGTGATAAAGATAAAAGTAGAATAACTCTCCAAATATCAAATAGAAAAGATTTCCTAAAGGTCACAGAAAGGTCAACCAATACAGATGGACGTTTTTTTGGCTTTAAGACATTAAGACAAACATTCTTGGAAAATAGTTATGACGTCAAAAAATTTATTTCGAACGTCTGTGAGACCTTGTCCAGCTCTGAAACGTATCAGAGAATTCAAAGACTCCTGGGCATTGTGCTGGCCACACTGTAACGTTGGTTAAAACGGAAACTTAGGAAAGTGGTTTCGGCCCTAAGTCTAAAAGTTTTTTTGTGCTATAAATGTCTGTCTATCTATCTATCTATCTATCTATCTATCTATCTATCTATCTATCTATCTATCTATCTATCTATCTATCTATCTATCTATCTATCTATCTATCTATCTATCTATCTATCTATCTATCTATCTATCTATCTATCTATCTACCTATCTATTTATCTATCTATCTATCTATCTATCTATCTGTCAGTTTGTCTATTATTTAATAAGCATCTTTTGTCTTGTTTAACTTACTATCTTAAGGAGGCAAGCACTAAGAATGACATGTTTAGTTCCTGGCTCTAGGTCACTTATAAGATTGGCTTATATAAGAGGCCGACCGAAATTAGGTTTTTTGTTTCGGTTTCGGCGCCGAAAGTAGACGAATGGCCTCTTTCGGCGTAGTTTTGGTTTCGGTCGAAACCAAAAAGTGAGCTTTTTGTTTGCTTTCGGGTTCGGTCGCAATTGATATTGATTTCGGTCATCTTATCTTATCTTATACATTACAGACGCTCCTTCTATAAAGAAGATTATTGCGTCCTACGCTCATCCGTGGTCCGAGTCTAGTCTTGCATTTTTATTAATGTTTTAAATGATGTTAAGTTACTGGTTTTCCTGGTTTGTTCAGGCAACCCATTCCATGCCCGAATGCCACTCGGGAAGAAAGAGTACTTATATGCATTTGTTCTCGCATAAGGGACAAGGAAAGTGTTTTTATCTTTATGTTTATCTGAGATTTGCAACAGGTTGTTATTGTGTTGTATTTCTAAATTAGAGTTTAATGCCTTATGTATTATTACTACTTTACTCTTTGCCCAATCTGTCTTCTAGTGTTTCTAGGTTTAATGATTTGACTAATAGTGTTACTCTTGTTAATTGGGAATATTCGCTAGTTATGAACCTTGCAGCTCTTTTTTGAATTAGTTCTAATTTTTTAATGTTTTCTTTAGTTGATGGGTCCCATACAGATGCTGCATATTCTAGTATAGGTCTAACTAATGTGAGATAGCATTTTAGTTTTATATTCTTATTACATTTGTAAAAGTTTCTTTTTATGAATCCTAAAGTTTTGTTTGATTTTTTTATTACTTCATCAATATGAGGGTTCCAAGATAACTTATAATTTATTATCACTCCTAGATACTTAGCATTGTTAGTTTGAGTTAGTTCTTTACCATGGATATAGTAGTTTGTTTGTTATTATTTGTTTCTTTTTCTTGGATACCCTTATTAGTTGGCATTTTTCTGGGTGAAAAGACATACTCCAGTTTGATTCCCATTTTTGTAGTCATCTAGGTCTTTTTGTAGAAGTTCACTATCTTTTCCTGTCTTTATTATTCTATAAATTATGCAATCATCGGCAAATAATCTTACTTTTGTTCCTGTGTTGATGCAATTTGGCAGATCATTAATATAAATTAGAAATAAAGAAAGAACTAAGCTAAAAGTAAAGCTTGGTATCGTAGACTCATCAAGTTGTAAAGAAATGTTGATGTCTTAAAGTAGCCACTAATAACACTAATTCTATTATAAATTCTATTCTAAATCACCTGCCATATTCATAAATTCGTCTCTGCACAGTGCTATAAGACTACTCAAAGTATATTTCTAGTTATAGGCTTACACAAGTTTCGGTGTACTATAATAAGTATAAAATTTATTGTCTTGTATTAAGTGCATGTCAATATCAATGCTAATTTATATTAATAATCTCTCTCTATATATAAAAAGCTCTATGCGTGTTTTTTTATCAATCAAATTGGTTTATTTAAAGTCACGTGACCTTATTGCCTCATACTTTACCTTTGCAATTTGAAGTAGCACATGTGTCCTCGCTAGCTGAATGGATAACATATCTGACTGTCATGCGGTCAATTAATATTACTTCTTAAAACAAAATTGTAAATCCACAGGCAACACCGGGCAATTTAGATTTCTGTTAAATAAAAAGACATGACTATTTTTAATCCAATTACAATATAAATTATTTCACTAAATGTCTTCAGTAAGAAATAATAATTTTGTTAAATTATTAGATCTATAGCTTTTTAGATTATGAAATATAATATTTGTATATGACACAGTCAATTCTGCAGGGCTGTACAAACCACAGGAGCGCGAATCTAATCGTCTTTCGAGACTATGGAGCCAATGATGAATGATGATGATATTATTAAAACCATATTCTTTTAAGTAAATACAAAAAAAAATTCAACGTCAGCAAACCTGATTTTAAAAAGTATAATAAATAATTAAACAAATGTCCCATAGCTAGGGTTTAAAAAATCTAAATATAGACTTCCGGAGTAACTTTAAAATCTAATCATGGGAGATAATATTTCTAATTTGAAGTCATAATTCAATAGAGCGTTCTCAGTAGGCGGAGCTTAAGTATTTTTGTGTAAATAAATTTAGTGACGTATTTGTGTAAATATAGAACCCACTTGAGGTACAAACGTAACGTGGTGAAAGTAAAGTACTTCTTTATCATGCAAAATTCACATCTGAATATTGGCTATCCTACTCAAAAATAAGGAGGTAAATAGTAGTACTGTAGATTAATTGATTAATGTGATTAG
This sequence comes from Anisus vortex, assembly GCA_949126835.1. Taxonomy (NCBI): domain Eukaryota; kingdom Metazoa; phylum Mollusca; class Gastropoda; family Planorbidae; genus Anisus; species Anisus vortex. Next base: position 35,121,747 of record OX421504.1, read on the forward strand.
GCTAGGGCCGGCTAGACCTATTTACACTTTCAATTTCACTTTATAGGCCTACACTTTTAATGTTTCGTAGGCTAGGCTACGATGTCAAGTGATATTGTTGGTGAATAGGCTATCTAGTCAAGTCACTATTAGGCTCACATCGTCTATGATCTATGTCTATGATAATAATAAAATAGCCAATTTTATTTAACATACATAATACAGCTTAAATCTTAATAAGACTTAAAACACAAAACATCATTTAAAAAAAGCTCGAGCCTATATGAAACTTTATTAATACAGCGGCCATATTTAATTGTACACCATTACTCAAAGTAAACACAAATCACGTGCTTTTTGTCACGGGATTGCAAACGCCCTATAGTTTTGTCAAATATGTTTTACAACACATTCTACGTTTTATAAAAACATATATTGTACAATGGTATATTAGTACTCATATTGTTAAAAAATACATAAAACAATAAATTAATGAATTAATGTTTTTACCACAGAAATGTAATTTCTAAAACACCTTGCTAGCTACTAGTGTGTTTTAATTAGTTAGCATATACTCTTTTAATAGTTACAATTAATATAGCCATTATTGGATAATTTTTTAACAGCCTCAATATAAGGCTTAAAAAATTGAAGAAAAGACATATATCCTGGAACAGGGGTCTCGGACCCCCAGCTGGAGCTGTACCCCATGCGTTCGCCCGCCGGTGTAATCTTAATGGGATCGTATCGGCGGCTTACACACTTTGCCTGTCTTTGGGGCCCATGGGTACAGAAGTGACGGCACGCTTGCCAGACGCCGAATGATTTTCAATTGCACGCAGAAGACCCACAAACAAATCAATTCAAGTCTCCTGTACAAAAAATTGATTAGTGGCGCAGGTCGACTTTTATGGCTGTTGGTACGTGGAATGAATTAGAAATCCTACTTTGGCACACTACTGTCAAAAGGTTGCCGACCACTACTCTACGACATAGCTGCTAGAAATTGAGTGAATTGGTGAGGTGGCAACGAGTGGAGGGTGTGAAGAGGTGTATAATTTATCTAACCTCTCTTTGAAAACACTACATAAACTGATCAGACACCATGGTAAACATACCAGCAGCTAATTATTGCGAATGAATAAAAAAAAACATGTCCACATTATATGACAATAAATATCAATAATTAATATAGACTGGAAGAGGTTGTAATGTGAGAGTATGGAGGAGGGTCAATAAGTGTGGAAAGTAGGGGGAAGGTAGGGGAAGGTAGGGGAAAGTAGGGGAAGGTAGGGGAGTAAGTGGTCATTTGAAGCACGGTTCGGGGAGGGGGCAATTCAATAAGGCTTTTTTCTGCACCGGTGCACAATTTGACCCTAAACAATTCAAAAACTGTTTTTACAGTATCAAAAATTATATTCTTGTTTCTTGAATAAAAATGGGGTGGGGGGGGGGGGGAGGGGGCGGTGCACATAAATGAATTTGACGGGAAAAGGGACACAAAAAAGTCATATAGACCAGGGGTTGGCAACCTAATAACGCGTGCCAAATTTGGCACTCTGAGGGATTTTCAATGGCATTCAAGTTTCTTCTACAAGAAATTTAGTGCTACAGCAGAATGTCTTTTAGGCTGTTGGCACGCTGAATGAATTAAAAATAAATCATACTTTGGCACACTGTTATCAAAGGGTTTGCGACCACTGGTCTAGAATTTACATGAGTAAATAAATATGTCTAGATATTGTGCTGGCCACACACTCCTATCGTCTGCAATGGTCTTGGAAATTTGATTTCACTGCTTTATTGCCTCTTTAAACCTACATGGTCAGAAAAGAATATTTTACTTTTCAGATCAAATAAAATAAATTGGCGTTTGAGTCGATTAGGACGCAATAGCAACAGAGAACAAAACAGAAAACAACGCTCTATCGCCCGACCACAGTACAGATAGTGCTTTAGACAAATTAGAACCCTGCGTCTTAAATAATTCCTTAAGGACGGGCCAATGTCTTAAATCTCCTGGAGCATGCAAACTATAAACTTACTTTCAAGTCTCGATATGGAAACATTTGTTATTTAAACAAAAATATCTTTGTTAAATTTTGGTGTTCTTCATAGAAAACCGAGATTCTTCCAGAATCAAACCTTTTCCCAAATATAGTGCCTTGCGAGTTGATTTAGATGAGCGAATCATTTGAGTAAGAGAGTAGCTCAGTGAATGCAAAAAAAGTCTAGTGATTTATCTTTCCCTTTCAGCTGAAAGAGAGGACAAAATGGTCGATGGTTCTGCGGGCGTCTTTCTTTAAAGAGACCTACAGGAAACAATATCATGATAGGATCCGCGAGTCATCCTTACATAACCTTACATAAAACGGGCAAACAGAGAGAGAGAGAGAAAGAGAGAGAAAGACTAAAAAAAATAAATTTAGACGTCTGGAGAAGCATCAAAATCAAATCAAGGGATCTAATAATTTCCATTCTTTCAAACGTGATGCCAGAAGTTCTGCATTTGATTTAGTGAGACCTAAATCTCGTACTAAGTCATCAAGTTCTTGTTGGTTAAGGAAATGTGGTGAATCATTCGGTTCCCTGAAATCACAGTCATCACTGAGTTCATCCTGTGTGTCTACTTCAGAATGATATGCAGCCGCTTCTTTGGATTTAGGTGGAGTAGGAACAGGCAATTCATCACTGTGTGTAACTGGTCCAATAAAAGATTATTTGGATAAACTAGAGTCAGCCTATCCTACGGCTTTTTATACTTTGAAATGTCAACCATGCAGATATAACATATATATTCCATATTCTCGGAATCGCAAAGGGCATTGACTTTCGGATTCCACGCAGCCTTCCTTACAGAGTTGATCTGCAGCTGCCACAACTGTAGTGTGGTGTCCACAATTCGTCCTGATCTCTCATGGCTATGCCAAAACAAGCTTGATATGCAGTAAAGAATTTTGTACCACTGACAATGTTATGTTTAGATTTTGTTGGACTAATATGGTAACTACAAACATAACAGAATGAGTCAGGACAAAGCTTGCAGGATCTACTAGACATATTCACCAATTCATATAACAGTTGTAATTAGTTAAAATGAAAATAAACAAAAGAATATAGTTAACATCAGCATATATATATAATGTTATTCATGCATTACACATATACAAAAACTCCGAAATATACTTTATGCTTTTGTTTTCAAGAAATTTTGATGATAGAGCAAAAACAATGGTACCACTAAAATCAGAATAACGAAATTGTGTAAGAAACATAAAAAAATTAACATAAAGAAAAATGTCACATGGTGTAATTAAACAAATGTCCCATAGCTAGGATTAAAAAAAATATCTAAATTTAAACTTCCGGTGTGACTTCAAAATCTAATCAAGGGAGATAATATTTCTAATTTAAAGTCTTAGTGCAATGGTTTTGTTAAAATATGTTTTACTAAACATTTTACGTTTTATAAAAATATATATTGTACAATGGTGGAGTATTACTCATAATTATATAAAATACATAAAACAATAAATTAATTATTGTTTTTACCATATAAATGTAATTTTTAAAACACCTTGCTAACTACTAGCGAGTTTTCATTAGTACGCATTTACTATTTTAATAGTAGAGTATTTTGTTAATCATTGTAATCTTTGAACAGCCTTAATATAAGGCTTGAAAACTTTGAAGAAAAGACATAGGCTTCCCCACACAACGTGTAGATCTATTCCGCCTTGTGCGATTAGATTTTTCACACAGGTGTGGGGAGTCTTAGTCACCCCCGAGCTGCGGCTCTCACCTAAACTTACCCAAAGGAGGGGCAAGGATGTAAGAATCCGACGCGCCTCCTAATGGAAAAAAAAAAGACATAGGCCTAATTCCTAGAACAGGGGTCTCGGACCCGCAGCGGGAGCTGTCCCCCCATGCCTTCGCCCGCCGGTGTAATCTTAATGGGATCGTATCGGCGGTTCACACACTTTGCCAGTCTTTGGGGTCCATGGTTACAGAAGTGCCGAATTATTTTCAAAGACACGCGGAAGACAAATAAAAAAACAACAACTCAATTCAAGTCTCTTCTAGAAGACATTGATTGGTGGTGCAGGTCGACTTTTAGTCTTTACATGATTAAATAAATATGTCTAGATATTGTGCTGGCCACACTGGTGATCAAAATTACTTGTTTATAGGGCTTTTATGATGTTATCGATTTAGTTTTAGAAGCCTTTAAACAATAATACAATTATTTTAAAAGAAAATCCATACACTATAATAGTGTCTCACGATTATTACTTCTCTGTATACTGGGTCAAAGACCCTTTTAAAGTCGACAAAACCGATATACAATGGTGACTATCATGCCAGGGTTTGTTTGATTAAAATTTGGAGTGTTGCAATTTGGTCAATACGAGACCTACCAGTTTCGGAAACCTGCTTGGTTTTCTTTTAACCTGTAGTCCACTGCTGTCTTTCTAGGATTTAGGATTATAAATAGTGGCATCGACTCACTTTATCTGCTCTAAATGTACCTTACAAGTCGAAATCTGGTCAACGATCTTTAAAATACACTTTTGAGTAAAAAAAAATAATACGCCAATGAAAAACTGCAAGTACTCGGGAATGTTTAATTCAGAGTTTCCAGATTGAAGGAGAAGAAAACCTGGCAACACAATTATCAAAATGACCAGGATGGACATGTTTTATTTTTTTAAAATTTAAAATCTAGGTCATATTGTGATGAATTATCGTTAGAACTATAGCAGTAGATTTAGAATTTTTTGTGTGAAACTTTAACCTGTTTATAACTAGATCTACATCTTTCAAGTATAAAAGTCACTAGCAGTACCACAAGAAATGGGAGAGGGGGGGGGGGGGGTTAAAGGGGACGCCCGACTTGGAAGCCATTCAGAGCGCCGCAAGAATAGAGGCGCCGAAGGCGCTTGATAACTTATGAAATAAAAGGGAGGGAGCTCAAATCATTGTTTTTCGTCCCGGGTGCCATATTTCTTTAATGCGGCCCCGCCACGTGTTTCTAAAAATGTGTTCATATTTGTAATTTGTTATTAGGTCTATGTTGTTTGGTTTATTGAATTGTTCCATGTTCTATGTTACTTATAGGCAAGTACAATTCAATTCAATTCAATTCAATTTTATTCAGTCAATGCGTTTTACATCGAAAATATGTGATGTTGAATGTGACATCTACAAAAAAGAAAATTACATTACAATAATAGTAAGACACAACAATGAAAATTAATGAAAAAAAAACTATTATAACAATGTACATTATGATAATATACAGAATATAAGGAAAATTATTACAATTATGATCTTATAAGACGCTTCTGTCTTGTATTATTGAACAGTTTAACTGCTTGCGGATAACAGCTGTTAACAAATCTGCTGCTACCTCTAAATGCTCGAAGGCGACGGCCATGTGGAAGAAATTCAAAATAATGTCTCGAGGGGTGGGATTTATCCTTCATAATGTTAGTCATTTTACCTGTTAAGCGCTCTTGGTATAATGTTTCTAACGACTTAAGGTTAGTGCCAATAATTTTTTCTGCATTTTTGACAACTGATTCTAGCGTGTGTAAATTAACTACAGGTAGCCTGTCGAACCAAACTTCAATAGATCTTGTCAGTATGCTTTCAATAATAATAGCAATGTGAAAGCCCGTAAGAACGTTATGCAGGAGGTAAGATGATACCGATAATAACATTGATGTCGTAAGGACATTTTCTCAAGGATGGGGGGTGAAGGGGAACTTTGTTTTGTTCATGTGTTGTACCATGTCTCCCCCCACACCTCTCCTGTGTTCCTCCCTCCCTCCAATGTTATTGTTGTTCGGATTTTGGCTTCTACATTGTCACAGACTGGCGCTTATATATATAATATATTCAACAGCCATTCTCGGCGGTGCAGTTGGATACTTCACCCATGAAGCTACACCATCGTCTCTCGAAACGGGCGGATGCCGACGATATAATGTAGACTGTGTGTGTGTTTAACCAACCATATCAGTTAATTTAAAGACACGTGACCTTATTGTCTCATATTATACTTTTGCGATTTAACTTCGGACACGTGTCTTCGATAGCTAAGTGGTTAACGTATCGGCCTGCCATGTGGGCGACTCGGGTTCGATTCTCCAGTTGATCTATACCTTATTTTCTTACAATTTGTTTTCTTCCGCGTGCCACTGAAAATCACTCCTCTTGCCAATTGTGGCACGCGTGTCGTAGGTTGCCGATCCCGTCCTATTATATGCAAGCTCAACACACTGAAAGTTGTCTCCATGTCAATCAGAAACATCGGCTTCATCAGTCTGTTCTCCTCATCCATTACCAGAAAATTCTTTTTCATCAAGATAAACCTTCATTGCTTTTAGACAAAAAACGAATCTATCCAAGACTTTACCGATAGTCACTTTATATCACTTTCTTCAAGAAGAGACTTGAGAAACTACGAAATTGACTTAACAATAGATTCAATCACAGATCGCAAGTGCAATGATGAGATTTTTACATACAAACATTTTTGAACTTAAACTGTCGACGACAAGTGTGATTCCCATATAGGTCACCATGCAGCACCCATTATTCATGCTGACGTACGTTTTGACTTTCATTAAAAAACAAACATTCTCTTTATTTGAAGTCTCTCGTGTGCCACTGAAAGTCGTTTTGCGTGCCAAGTCTAGAGCGCGTTCATTAGGTAGCCGATTCATAGAGTATAGTACCCATCTTAGTAGAGAACTGATCGTCTGATCCGAGTCTTTTAAATGAACGGATCCGAAAGCCGATTAGTGTCTGACCCGATTCAGATCCAAATCCACAGATCTCGCCTGTCCCCGTTCGGCATTTCCATTTAGTTTTCCACAGTTCACTTTGGATTCTGGACTACAGTCCCCACATCTCTCACGTAAGCTCTCTTGCATTTGTGACGAATGTGAGTGATTGCTTATTTGCTACCAATTGACAAGTCTTAACGTGTATGCATGCATAAAAGCTCACAAAAAAAAACATTTCCGGTCGAATTCGATCACATTATAAAAAAAACATGTCTGCCATCTGTGCTATGTTAATGGTTGTAGCATAGACTATAATACACATTGGACCGCTTGCTTTAGTATTTTTGCTATATGATGACTCGAAACACTGATATCCCGATTCGTAATATACTTTGCACTTCCGTTTTATTTAATCGCTTTGGTTTTCTCAATGAAAAATTAAAATCGAAAGTAGTACAGAGCGGAAACATTTATAGATCAGTGTTGTTTGCACACGGAAAAAGAACATAAGCTCTAAAAATAGAGCAAGCGGTCCATCTTATTATAGTCAATGATAATAGGATTAATTATATTAATAGGCCTACAAGTATTCATTTAAAGTCGAAAAAAATGCGATTTAATAAAACGGAACTTGTATTACAATTACTTCATTTAGAATCGGGAATTGCAAAAAACAGAAGATAATAGCATAAAAAACTAGAGCAAGCGGTCCATGTATATTATAGTCTATGGTTGTAGGTTACGAAAATATGTATAGAATTAAATTTTATTTCATTTCCAAAAGATGGCGCCAAAAGAAAACGATGGATTGTGAATGCCAGATTTACAGACTCGCCTATTTTTTATCCCAAACTAATTGCTTGATGCAAAAGAATTTTTGTGTTGTTGTTTTTTATGAATTTTCGCATTGTGTTTTTTTAATTACCAAGGACGCAACTCTTGACTAGATCTAACTTATTTTATAAACAAAAGCTAAATTTAACCAAACGCGACTAACACTTTGAGTATTAATTATCGGCTACTCACTTTTGATGTTAAAAACGTATTCCTCATAACTAATCTTGTAGCCGTTGTAAATTTCTAAAAGACCAGAACTGACTGTCGATGTTGAAATCAATTGTCAAACAGCACCAAAAGCATGGTTTTTATTTACGAAAATGGCGGTAAATTTCACCGGAAGTTCACGCTCATCCCAGTTCAAAAGGTCACACCTAATTAAGACTTGTCAATTGTAAATAATGTTGATTGTCACGATTCTGGATTAAATCGTAACCTTATTAGTACTCATGGATAGATCATAGCGCAGAAGTAGTGTAGAACTAGAAACATAGGTTAGCGTAGAGTTAGATTAGGGAAGTAGAAAAGTAGCCTGACGCCATTACCTCTTTCCCTCTTCCCACGCAATAGGAACACCCCAACCACTCCTTCTCCTCACCTCTCTTTAACCCTCTCTACACTTTTTCATTCCCGAATTCAGAGTTGCTACTTGATTCAGCCAATTGGTACTACACTATTTGTATGTGTGATTGTATGTGTGTGTATTCTTTAATGTATGTATATATATATATATATTCTATTATGCTGTCAATTATGATTCATGTTGTGTTTTGATAGTGCTACTCATTTATTTTGCTAAACTCAGCATACCTGTAGACACCTTTTCATTATCTCCCCTTTTCGTCTCCTACTCAGCGCCGTGGGCATAACCCTTTGTCCACTCGAAGTAGTGACATCTGGAGCGAAGCGTCTCGCACATACAAACTGGTACATCAAGGGGAGATAAGTCATTATCTTATCCTTTGTATCTTCGTAAACGTCTACCCACCCCCCCCCCTTTTTCCCTGGGCCCCACCCCGCAAAAGTCGGCGGTACTAATTGTATACCCACTCCTAAATCCCCCCCCCCCAATAGTCAATCCTTTATGCAAGCAAACCAGCCAACCAGAACATATGTAATTCTAAACTAATGTAGCTATCCAATCAAATTGACCACTGATCACGTGACTAAAATTCAGGAAAGCGCGCTTAATGAGTTTTAGAGTCACTTCGGCTCAAGTGCTTGGTGGAGAAGGTTGTTCGATTCTAGCCTCCACTTATTCAGTTCGTTCCATAGGATATACCGCCTGCATGTGTATAGATAGATATTTTGTCAGTCTAAGTATTTTCATGAACACAGCTTCGTTTGCCTAATGTTGGATAACCAAGCAGTACCATGTGTTGAGTGTTAACTGAAGCCTGTGCAAATTCATATATGTATCTTGCCATTGAGTGAAGAACTGAAATTATAATAAACACCTGAACTTAACCAGCGATTTATTTGCCTACTTAGAACTATCTGTGTGTCCGTCATAACATCTAACGAGCCAGTGAGAGAAATAATAATTATTCCAGGGCGATTCCAGTCACGGTACCTCATACCCCAAGACAACCAGCCACTACTACCCCTCTCATCGTCCAACTTATGCCAGGTTGATGTCCTAACCCTAAACACATCCTGACAAAGTGGGGACCTCGCCGCGGGATCCTGAACTCAAGCCGTTCAGGGCACTTACAACAGCAATCAACCCGAGGACCACGCCGTACTGAAACCGACCCTGGATTGGGGGCTCATCTCTCTACAACACGAAGACTCTAAGCAGCAAACAGATCCGCCACCTCAAACGCAAGCCAAGTCACCCCAGTAAGCCAGGCTAGCCACTTTACGCAGCCTACGCCACCCCAGTAAGCCAGGCTAGCCACTTTACGCAGCCTACGCCACCCAGATACCCAGGCTCGCCATTTTACGCAGCCTACGTCACCCCAGATACGCCAGTCAAGACACCCCATTAAGAAGATTCGCCACTCTAGCAATCTACGCCAACCCAGATACACCAGCAGCCATATTCGTCACCCTACGCCACCTGCGTTACCCCATTACGACCAGATTCGCCACCCCAACCGCCAGATCGTCACCCGAGACACCGCACCGTCGTGCCAGCCCGACAACCATCAACCCAGAGAACCCGAGAACCGCCATCAACACCTCCCCTAAGGAACCGCCGTAGTCCCGGTACCCAAACCAGGAACATAGACAATAACGCTATACACTATCTAGTCCCGGCACGGGGAAAAAGAACTTCTCACTATACCGAAGCTACCCGCAACCAACAAAGCGCCAAGCGCCATACCAAAAACAATAACTTTGTGATTGGATACGTGTGTTTGTGTATGTGTGTGAAATTCTAGGAACCGCTGCTCTGGTGAGTACCATTTTGGACTAGTATTAAGTAGTAAACTCTGAACCCCAACCCCTCTTACATTCCCTCTCTCTATCTCGTCATATCTCTGTCCGTTTACTGCCTTACTCTCGCCTTACTCTGTCACTATGGCTGAAGGTGTACTATTGCGTAAGCAGCTGAGAGAAGAGGCTATGGCGATAGGCTACAGTGACGGAGACGTCATTAAATACGTCGTCGAACAAGTAGCGGCCCATGAGGCAAAAGCAGAGAAGCTTAGACTAGAACAACTAGAGAGAGAAGAGAAACTTAGGGTAGAACAGTTAGCTAGGGAAGATAGAGCTAGAGAAGAGAAACTTAGGCTAGAGCAGAGAGAAGACACACTTAGGTTAGAACAATTAGCTAGGGAAGATAGAGCTAGAGAAGAGAATAGATTAGATGAGGAGGCACGCAGGACACATGAATTCAGACTAGCTGAATTAGCAGCAAGCACTAGGACCCCCGACAACAGCGACAACCCAAACTCCCCCTCATCATTTAGCTCAGCCAACCCCAGCAACCATCCCCTCCCCCGACATGCTTCTCTATGGACCGACGTTCACGACCCCCGGCTAGAACAATTGGACATTTACCTCCGACGGTTTAGCGACTGTATGGAGCTAAATGAGGTCCCCCCAGAATTACACTGTAGGATCCTCGTCTCCACTCTGAGAGGGGAGGATTACGAGACTTACTGTAAACTGGCCCCAGAAGACAGGGAGTCGTGCGTTGCACTGAAAAACGCGCTGCTAAATCGCCACCAGTTACACTCGTCCCACTACCAGAAGAAGTTTCGGTCGTCCACGCTACGACCGGGGGAAAATTATACCCAATTCGCGGAGCGAATACAATCTTACCTACTCAAGTGGGTTGAGTTAGGCAATGTCGAGCAGTCATTCGACGGTATGGTCACCCTCGTAATGACTGAACAGATAGAATCCCAGATGCCCCCCAAGCTAAAGGCCTTCTTAATCCAACAGGGAATATCCGGTCTAACCCCTTCCCTGCAAGGCGCAGATAGGTTTCTGCAGTCCAACCTAATAGCGTCATCCTCCCGCCCGGGACACCCACAACCGCACCGACCTTATGGGGACAACCACCGCGTCAACCCTCCACCTCAATCAACCGCGCCTCAGCCACACACGCCCCACCACGGGCGACCTCGTCCTCACAACCCACGCGGAGACCACCGCCACACCAGACCCACCCCTCAGTTAGTACACGACAGGAACAGACGCGACCCCACCCCCTATTTGGCCGCCGGTGCATTTTACACCACGACAGAACCCGTAAGCGCCGACCAGCAGTATACTAACGGTCCGGCAGGACAAGAAACAGAAGCCCCTCACCCCAACCACTTAACCGAAACCACCGCCCCGTGGAATAGCCAGGAAACATACGGCGACTTGGATCAAGTCCATCACGTATTTTCCATCTCCTCAGTAGACGGACCCCATGAACCCCGCCACAACTGTGTCGACGAGATAGTCCGAATCAATGGCCACCTGGGCTCTTGTACATACGATTCCGGGCTCAGCTATGAGGCCCTAGTAACGGAATCAATGACCGACCCCCGCGACTACACAGGCCGCTATGTGCGACTCCAAGGGCCATCCCATGACTCCCCCATCCTGTGTCTACCGACGGCAGTTGTACACATCGACTCCGCCTTTACAGCAGGCCCCATCGAAGCGGCCGTGACTAAAGACGGGAAAGTAGACGTTCTACTAGGTAGGCCAATCGTAGGCAGACCACTCCCGCCCCGACCCACACAGGTGAGCCACGAGCCACCGCGCCCCACCCACAGCCCGATCCGCCCTCCCCAATTCGTGTCCATTAAAGACAGGCTCCGCAACGCAAAACTGCCCCAAACCAGAAGCGAGCTAAAGCGTATACTTCACGAGTTCAGTTACTATGAAAGGAATGCTATACGCGGCTTCCGGCAACTAGCAACGCCCTTATTCGATTTACTGAATGCTACCACACGTCCAAAATTACATTGGAACGAAAACGCCAGATTTGCTTTCGACCTGTTAAAAATTTTCTTGGGTCGAAACCCATTTCGAGTCCACCCCGACGACGAGGATTAGCGTTAACCCTAAACACCCGATGGGCCGGGTAACAATACAACCCAGCGCCATACTCGCCCCCCCCCCCAGAAGATAACTTAACGCGTCCCCTTGTTCCCTCCGACCCCTCCCCGTCACAGACCCACCACCAAAACGTGGACACGCCAAGATACCACTCGCAGATACTATCCCGGTACTCTCACTAAGATCCCATACCCCAGAGACAGTAAATTAGGTATGAATCCACTCTCTGAGTAGATTCCCAAATTGCGCGGGTGAGTTGTCACGATTCTGGATTAAATCGTAACCTTATTAGTACTCATGGATAGATCATAGCGCAGAAGTAGTGTAGAACTAGAAACATAGGTTAGCGTAGAGTTAGATTAGGGAAGTAGAAAAGTAGCCTGACGCCATTACCTCTTTCCCTCTTCCCACGCAATAGGAACACCCCAACCACTCCTTCTCCTCACCTCTCTTTAACCCTCTCTACACTTTTTCATTCCCGAATTCAGAGTTGCTACTTGATTCAGCCAATTGGTACTACACTATTTGTATGTGTGATTGTATGTGTGTGTATTCTTTAATGTATGTATATATATATATATATTCTATTATGCTGTCAATTATGATTCATGTTGTGTTTTGATAGTGCTACTCATTTATTTTGCTAAACTCAGCATACCTGTAGACACCTTTTCATTATCTCCCCTTTTCGTCTCCTACTCAGCGCCGTGGGCATAACCCTTTGTCCACTCGAAGTAGTGACATCTGGAGCGAAGCGTCTCGCACATACAAACTGGTACATCAAGGGGAGATAAGTCATTATCTTATCCTTTGTATCTTCGTAAACGTCTACCCACCCCCCCCCTTTTTCCCTGGGCCCCACCCCGCAAAAGTCGGCGGTACTAATTGTATACCCACTCCTAAATCCCCCCCCCCCCAATAGTCAATCCTTTATGCAAGCAAACCAGCCAACCAGAACATATGTAATTCTAAACTAATGTAGCTATCCAATCAAATTGACCACTGATCACGTGACTAAAATTCAGGAAAGCGCGCTTAATGAGTTTTAGAGTCACTTCGGCTCAAGTGCTTGGTGGAGAAGGTTGTTCGATTCTAGCCTCCACTTATTCAGTTCGTTCCATAGGATATACCGCCTGCATGTGTATAGATAGATATTTTGTCAGTCTAAGTATTTTCATGAACACAGCTTCGTTTGCCTAATGTTGGATAACCAAGCAGTACCATGTGTTGAGTGTTAACTGAAGCCTGTGCAAATTCATATATGTATCTTGCCATTGAGTGAAGAACTGAAATTATAATAAACACCTGAACTTAACCAGCGATTTATTTGCCTACTTAGAACTATCTGTGTGTCCGTCATAACATCTAACGAGCCAGTGAGAGAAATAATAATTATTCCAGGGCGATTCCAGTCACGGTACCTCATACCCCAAGACAACCAGCCACTACTACCCCTCTCATCGTCCAACTTATGCCAGGTTGATGTCCTAACCCTAAACACATCCTGACATTGATGATACCATTTTTGCATTACAATTAGCATGTATGATTACAGTATTTTAGATTTACCCTTTTAAACTTACTTTTTAGGTGAAAAAAGGAATTATAGCTTAAATTAAAACCAAAGTTTAATTATAATTAGTTTAGTGGACTACAAAAAGACAATTGAAAATAAATATTTCTTTTTAAAATGCCAACATTTCAAGTGACTGGATTACATCCACACAAAAAATAGGGTGGGGGGAGCATAGAATAAATAAATCTATTATGTGGAAGGGATAATTACTAAGTGATCCGTCGATCCGTTTAAAGGATCCGGATCTTTTTAATAATAATAATGCCTGTATAGCGTTTACCCAGTTGAGGACAGATCTATGGGATGAAGACGATCAGTGCTGTGAACCGTTTGGTCTTTTCTCTACAGTTTTCAAGCCTTACATCGAGGCTGTTAAAAAAATCCACAAATTAACACACAAATTCGCTATTGAATGAAGTAAATGAGAACTAATGAAAACACGCGATTAGCTAGAAATGTGTTTCAAAAATTACATGGTTAACGTATTGCTACATTGTTCGTTTTATAAAATTGTTATCATCATAACACATCATAACGCAAATATAATTATTAAATATTAGCCTACAATTTTTTTTAAAAAATTCTAATTAAGTAGTAAAACAAATCTTTAACAAAAAATCATTGCCCTAAAGACTTCAATTAGGACTATTATCTCCCTTGATTAGTTTTTTTCAATACCGCCTTTAGGCATTTGTTTAATTACTTATAATATTTATTCATCGCTTTTGCTCACGTTGATTTTGTTGTTGTTGTGAGAAATTAAAAAAAAAAATTTTAATATTATACCAACATTATATGTTAAATCTTCATATTACTTGTATTACTCATCAAATTAGGCCTACATAATTATTGCATAGAAAAAAACACAAATCAGAAGCAATATTCATTAAATGATAGTTTGTTTAGACAGTTCTATATTGAGAACGATGAACACTACACTCGTATGTTACGTCTGTACACATAGGCACGCTGTTGATCAAAATTACTTGTTTGGTTTTATGATGTCTTCGATTCAGTTTTAGAAGGGTAAAGATGATGCCTGACCCGGTCTCCATCCCGAGCCAGCAAGAATTGGGAAAATCAGAAGAAGCAAGGTATATTATAAAATAATAGGGAGAAGACGCAAATTATTGTTTTTCGCCCCGGTAGCCATATTTCTTTCCCGCGGCCCTGTCACTTTTCTAAAAATGTGTGGAAAATGTTCATATTTGGTCTGTGTTATTTGGTCTATGTTATGTGGTCTATGTTATTTGGTCTATGTTATTTTGTCTATGTTATTTGGTCTATGTTTTTTGGTCTATGTTATTTGGTCTATGTTATTTAGTCTATGTTATTTGGTCTATGTTATTTGGTCTATGTTATTTGTTCTATGTTATTTGTTCTATGTTATTTAGTCTATGTTATTTGGTCAATGTTATTTGGTCTATGTTATTTGGTCTGTGTTATTTGGTATGTGTTATTCGGTCTATGTTATTTGTTCTATGTTATTTGGTATATGTTATTTGGTATATTTTATTTGGTCTATGTTATTTGGTCTATGTTATATGGTCTATGTTATATGGTCTATCTAACTTATAGGCAAGTACAATGTGAAAGCCATGTATCCTTAAGAACGTTATACCGATGCCAAATTTGATATCATTATGACATTTCCACAAGGGTGGTGGGAGAAGTAGAGCATTGGGGGCAGGAGCGGTGGGTCGTTGCTGTGTTGTTCTAATAAAAAATGTTTTGTTCATGTGTTGTGCTATGTCTCCCTCCCCCTCCCTCTGTTTTCCTCCCTCCCTTGTTTTTGTTGTACATGTCTTGGCTTATGCACTGTCACAGACTGGCTCTTATATTTTTATATAAAAACTAAAAAAAATTAAAAACAATTTGTCAAAGAAAAGTTAAAGTGGAACAGAATCTACAGAGAACATGAAATTGTAGCTTAGACAAGAAACGGCCGACTTACATTGATAAAATAATATAAAAAAAAAATTATTAAATAGCCAAAGGAAAAATTTCTTTCTAGCTTTGGATGTGACTTGGGGCACTGTGTCCGAGCAGCCGCACGTTCTACTGCCCTATATTAAGGTTCTGGCTTGGAATCCTGCTAAAAAGCTAGGATTTTTTTCGCCAGGGACGCGATGGTGTTCTTGATCCTACCCAGCTGAGATGGGTACCTGACTTTAGTTGGGGTAAAGTAAAGGCGCTGGGCGTTGTGCTGGCCACACATCCCAAAGGGTCACTGAACGCTGCTTCACGGCCCTACGATCAATTTGGTCCGACGGGCACTTTACTTACTTACGTTGCATGTACTTTACATTTTTGCCAGTAAGTCATGTTTCTTTTGTTGTGGCTTTAGTGCACATAATGGGTTGCCCGAACAAGTCAGGAAATTCAAAGATCAAAATAGTATTTAAAACTGTCAGAAAAAAGTTTCAGACATTACCATACAAAAATTAATAGACAAAAAATATAGAAGTTAATATGTCTGCTAATAACAAACTGGTATTTTAATAAAAAAGAATATAAAAGACTAATGTAAATAATAAATAACAATGTATAGTGGAATTTATCATTCTGAAGACACTTTGTAGCCTATGGAAGACTTTGACGAGGAAAAAGAGATGTCCAGATGTTACTAATCGGAATTAGAATCTCCTTACATAAGAACTAGCGAATATTCACAACTAACAAGACTAACACCAATAGTTAAATCACTAAACATAGACACACTAGAGGACAGAAAGGCTAAGAGTAAAGAAGTAATAATACATAAGGCATTAAACTCTAATTTAGATATACAACTTAATAACAACCTGTTGCAATGCTCAGATAAACATAAAGACAAAATACACTTTTCTTATCCCTTATACCACAACAAATGCATATAATTACTCTTTCTTCCCGAGTGGCATTCGGGCATAGAATGGGTTGCCTGAACAAGCTAAGAAAACAAGTAACTCAACAACAGTTAAAACATTAAGATGTAAGGCTAGACTTGGACCACGGATGTGTGTCGATGCTACAATCTTTATAGAAAGAGCGTCTGTAATATATATATATATATAAGATAAGTTAAGGACCTTATTAAGATGAATTAGTATCTTGTTACGAAACGTAAATTTATACATTGTACCATAATTAAATGGATACTAATCGTTCATAGGAATTGCAGTAGTAGAGATAGAAATTATTTCATAAGCTAAATAACCGGACAATATGGACGACGGTTTTTTCCCAGCGACATTACCGGACAATATGGCCGTTGGTTTTTCCCAGCTAAATAACCGGACAATATAGACGACGGTTTTGCCCAGCTACTGTACCGGACTATATGGCCGTTGGTTTTTACCAGCTACTATACCAGACGACATGGCCGTTGGTTTTTCCCAGCTACTGTACCGGACAACATGGCCGATGTTGCTAGTGGTCATGTTCGGATATTCCATCGCACGCTAGTATTATATAATGTAATGTACTCCCTTGTATTCGGTTATGGTATCGTATCGACCCGTAAGATAGACGCATGCAAATCTGTAGAAAGTTTCGTCAGTTCTTTGGCAGCTCTCGACAAGTAAATACGTAGCCTATGCTCTGAGATAAAATTCCCACAGATTTATACTATAAAGGACTCAATATTGTTTTACCAGTAGTTTCAATGCTATTCAAAGTCTATTGAATATATTTCTTATTCATTCTATGGAACATGTGCCATTCTTAACCACTTGTGTAAATATCATTCGGATTTGTAATTGATGATTCTGTGATTAAACCAATAACTTGTTTGTTTTTACAAAACTCGATTTATATCAGTTTTTCTCGTTCCAGTATTGTGTGTTTTATTTATACTACAATAGTAATTGCCAACACTACACAATAGCAACACGATACTTATTGTGTATATTGAGCCAACATAAATATACACCTGAATAAATCATATAAACTCTAATCAATGTTATAAAGATTGCCAGGGGATATTTTGAATCAGGACCAACCTAGACCACACTAAACTAATATCAGAATGAACTAATAATGATACGACCAATTGAAGCAGTACTTATAATAACTACAAGACAACATAATAAATAAATATTTCATCAACTGAATGGGGGCTCTAGCCAAATAAATAATACAGTCTACAATTCGGTACTCATTATTCTACAGTCATCTACTACTTAATAATTATCTACATAAGACAATAAAAGCTGGATTGTCATTTAACCTTGTTATTGAATTAATACTTGAAAAGCATATCAAAGCGACTTGACCAGTGAAATACTAAACTTATCTATTGCGGCATATTTATATGACAATGCATAGATGACCACTGATATATCGCCTTTGTAATAAGAATTGATAACTCAACTTGGGGATTTCTTATGAAGAAAAGGGCTGTCGTAATAATCTCCTTGCATAAAATAAAGAAAAGTACCCGTCGGACCAAATTGATCATTGGGCCGTTGAAGAAGCGTTTACCAATTGAAATAAAAACAAAACAACAATACCTCATACTAGTGGCTCATGTGGCCAGCACAAAGCTCAGCCGCCTTTATTTTACAAATAATGTCAAATTTCCATCCGGGCTGGGTAGACTCAGGGACAATCCTAGCCTTTACCATGATTGAAACCCAGAAACTTCGGTACGCCAGCCGAACGCGCTGCCTCTCGGCAACCATGCCCCCTACCTACATAAGGGCTTTATCAAGATGAATTCGAACCTCCCTACATAAGGCCCTTAATTATCAAGATACAATCTATATGTTACATTCACCTAAACCAAGAAACAATACCATATTAAATTGTATATATATATCATAACATGAACTACACATGCCCAGCTAATGGCGTATATAATAGCTTGTTATAAAAAATATGGCTATAAATTATACATTTCCTTCTACTTAAATACAAAGTTTAACAACTATAAAGTATCTGCAAAATTTAATCAAAGGAGACAATAAGCTTTTTTTTTTGTCGTGGGGTCATCTTTTTTGTTAAAGCAATTTAAATTTGGACAAAAGATTATAATTTTATGTGGTCATACCGGTAAAAAAAAAAATAACAATCTAAATTGGAAAAATCCATTAATAAATCTTTTTACATTTTAAATGTAATTTATTAAACACCTTTATAGCTACTAGTTTGTTTTCATTTGTACGCATTTACTTCTTTAATTATTACAATTCGTTTTTGATACATTGCTATTTATGAACATCCTTAATATTAAGGCTCGTCTACTGTATAAAAAAAGAAGATGGATAGGCTAGAGAAGAGATGGCGAACATTTTTGAGGCCGCGTGCCCAAAGTGCAATACAAGACCAACTTATTTCTTTCAACGTGCCAACACAACGATTAAAACAAAATACTGAGGTTTTACTTAAGAAAAAGAAAACATCTCAAACAGTTGTCCGAGCTAATTAACATCTTTTGTCCAAAAAGATAACAAATTGACAGATCTTTGAATGATACAAATAGTCTCTAATATAAAAAAAACATAAACTGTAGTAAATGAACAAAAAAAGTTAGTATATTAATATAACACAATTACATGTATTACAGATAACTATGCATTTGGCATGATTTTGCATAGTTAATGTGATTTTCGCTGTTCTGTGCATGCTGATAATAATTTGTCAAGCCTTGGCGCATACTCCGTAACTTTAAGAGTGACACATGCAGCACTCATTTCATCTGTCAGTCTGTTTCTGGTATCAGATTTGATATAATTTAAAGTTGAAAACAGCTGCTCACAAGCATAAAATGACCCAAACAAAGTGAGAAGTGCAATCCCAAATGCTTTCATCGACTTGAAATATTTGGCAGAGAATTCCACTCTTTTAAGGATTTCATAAGCAGAGCTACCAACTGTGCTGTTCTTTGCCATCCTTTGAAAGACATGAGGCTGCTAAGCCAGACCATATCAGTGAGCTGTGGATAATCCTGCTCCTTTTGAATCATAAACAGCCTAATTTCCCCCAAGCATGCTACAAATCTCTCCAATGCTCGTCCTCTACTCAGCCACCTGACATTATTGTACATGAGTAAAGAATTATACTTGGCCTTGACCTCATCAAGAAGTGCGTGAAACTGTCGACAAATAATGTAATTGACCATGTTTGTGACATCTTTGAGGATATCATCTAATTTCTTGCTGCTATCAAAGAGCTTCTTGGTGTATAATACGGTGAAACTGAACGACTTGGTGTTTTGCTTCTATAACAAAGAACTGTATGAAACCGAGTTATAAGGTCTCATGCATGTACTTTACATTGTTGAATTACAGACCGAAAAGAATCTACACTAAATTCCAAAATATTCATGAAGTGTCGGTCGTTTTATCGCCAATACTACTGCTTTTAACACAATGGCTGCTTTTAACAGAGAAGAGGCTTTTTAACACAACTCTCTACACACGTGTTACTGGTCCGCTTACGTGCGTTATGGTGCCAATCTTGTCATATACACATGTATTAATGTCATTACGCCAAGTAGCCTACACGTGGTATGTGGATGTATCTGCATGTCGTTGGACTCGCTTGGAGACGGAAAGATGAGCTGTGCTTAGGCTCCTAAGACCATCGAAAAAATACATTTTCCGAAGGTCTTTGGCGACCACCGCGAAATGGTCATTCGACCCTTAAGGGGGTCGCGACCCACAGTTTGGGAAGCACTGCACCCACCAGACCTTCTCACCGCCTGCTGGGGGACTTTAGACAAGGGATCGGCAACCTACAGAACGCGTGCCACACTTAGCACGCAGAGTGATTTTCATTGGCACGCGGAAGACACACTAAGGGCGATACAGGACTCTTGAGCGCTAGAGTAGTATGACTTTTAAGCTGTTGGCAGTCAGATTGAATAAAAAAATCTTAATTTGGCACGTCATTATCATTAGATATCATTGTTATCATTAAATAATAAATAATATGTCTTTTATTTACAGTTTTCAAGCCTTAAAATAAGGCTGCTCAAAGAATGCCATCACGTATAATCAGAAGTACCTATTCATTGTAGTAAAAACCTTTTAATAAAAACACACTAGTAAATAGAAATGTGTTTTAGAAATTACACTTCTAATGTAAAATCATTAATTAAATCATTATTTGTTTTATGTAATTTTTATCATCATAAATACTGATATACGCAAATATAATAATATGTTTTTTTTTTAAAAATGCAAATTAAGCAGTAAAACAAATCTTTAACAAAAATATCAATGTCATAAGTCTTCAATTAGGACTTTTATTTCCCTTGATTTCATTTTGTTTAAATACAGTTATGGGGCATTTGTTTAATTACTTATACTTTTTATTCATCGCTTTTGCTTAAGTTGAATTTTCTTTTAGTAATAAATTTAAAATATTTTTTTTAAAATAATATTATACCAAACATTATACGTTAAATCTTATTATTATCTTCGCATTACTAATTACAACCAGTACGTAATTATTACATTGAAAAAACAAAAACAAATCCGAAGCAATATTTATTCAATGATAGTTTGTTTAGACAGCTTTATATTGAGAACGATGGACACTACACTCGTATGCTACGTCTGTGCACATAGACACGCTGGTGATCAAAATTACTTGCTTAAATGGCTTTTTTTATGTATTCGATTCAGTTTTAGAAGGGTAAATGGGATACCTTTATTTGTCTTTTTACCGAACGTCGTACCGCCCACTGGCCCTTCAATGCCCTCCCAAATCACCCCCGAAAACGTCAGCACCCACTAGACCTTCTCACCGCTTCCTGGGGGAATTCAAGACCAGGTGTCGGCAAGCTAAGGAGCGCTTGCCACACTTGGTAAGCAGAGTGATTTTCAGTGGCACGCGAAAGACATAGTAAATTTGACAAATTGTGCTGGCCACACATCCCCTGGTGTTCCTGAACACTTCTTCACGCAACCCTATGATCAATTTGGTCCGACTGGCACCTTACTTAGTTACTTTGTATGTACTTTTCATTTTTACCAATAAGTCATTTATCTTCGTTTGTGGCATTGGTGCACATAATGGGTCGGCCGAACGAGTCAGAAAATCCAAACAATAAAATAGTATTTAGAACTGTCAAAAGTACCAAAAAATAAAAACGAAGGTAACGTCTTCTCCTTGGACTCGCCTGATATGTTATATGATATATTCAATGGATTAATTTAATATACTAGAAATAGCCCGTGGTTAAACCGGGGGGTGGGGTTAATAATTTAGTTTTATGTGTTTGATTATTTTTTAAATTGTGTTAACATATTTGTTTGGCTTTTTTTTTTTTAAATCGGAAAAAAAGGAGCTGGAAATAAAATTGGCCTAAGTCATGTTTTTACATTTAAGAAATGGCTATTCTAATTGGTGATAGATACATTTTTATCCAATGACTGTGATAAATAAAGTATAGACATAGTTTGATTTAACTGACTTGTTTCACTGTAATAAATTCAGATGACAATTTTCTTTAAAAGGAACATTGACCCTTACAGTCCCGGGCGCGTATATAGCAGAACTGAAGGCAGCATAGATAGAAGTAGGTCGGTACGGGAAGGGTTAAGTGTTATTTCTTATTCACCATCAGTCGGGAGTAGATCTTTGTTTCATGAGTGTTATTTTCTGCATAATTGGGACTTTTTTTACCTTAAAAAGCGAAAAAAAAATTGATCACAGATGAGAACTTCGACATGATTGATTGAATGATTGAATGTATGATATTAAAATTGGTTAATTGCTATCAGAAAAGCCAGAATTATTGGACTTTTTGACGTCATAGATCATAGGGTAGTGTTTAGTGTTGAGGAACAAAGTTGATAAATTTGGATTAAAAGGCTTTCAGTTTTATTGCATTCTGAGAAGATTTTTGAAGTGTTCAAATTGCTATGTATTTCCTTTGCAATGAATCAACAGCCGTTGCAAAGACAATCTTTGGATTGTAATTTCTCACAAGCATAATGATTACATTATCATTATTGCTGTAAGAGATTATTACTATTGGTGTCATATTTATCGCAAATAGTTTGATACCAGACATATCAAAACTGTTTGTGAGCTCGAGCGTTCGGCTGAAGTACCGAAGGTTCTGAGTATGAATCCTGATAAAGGCTAGGGTTTTTCCCGGCTCTGAAGGGTGTCTCTAAGCCTACCGAGCTTTGATGTGTACTTGACATTCGTTAAGGGAAAAGTAAAGGGGACTGGGCGTTGTAGGCTTTGTGCTGGTCACACAATCTCCTAGTATGCCGTGGCCACAGAAACTTGTGAACACTGCTTTACGTCCTTATGGATTAAACTGGTCTAACGGGGATATTTTACTACTACTTGCAAGACTAATATGTAGGCTAAGAATTGTCCCTAACAACAATATTCATTTTTATACCAATTTGGATTTAACATGTTGATAATTCTAAAGATAGTTATAGAGCTATTATATTACTCACTCTAAATACTTTGTACGTTATACAAAAGTAGAAAACCTAAATGTTTTCCTGGCTGGTAACTGGTGGAGGTGTGGGAGGGATCGAAGGAGGGATTACTCTTGGCGAGGGGCGGGGGCTGGGAAGTTTACAGTAGAGACATGAGGGAGGGGTAAATGGAAAGCATCCTGAATTATACAAGGACAGATAACTATATTTGTGTAATAAATATATATTCTTACATGCAAAATAGTTATAAAAAAGAATGCAAATTCATTCATATATAAACATTCATGCGAGGTACATATACAATCATACAACTATTCATTCAGTGGTGAGCTCCGCAATGAGCCAGGACAAATTGTAGTTTATAGATTGAACTGAATGGTTGGCGCCTCTAGTGAGTTTACGACAACAATCATCAAATATTTATTTTAAAAAAAGTGTTTTCCAACGGTCTTTAGCGACCCCATGAAATTGTTGTTTGACCCACAAAGTGGCCGCAATTCCACAGGTTTGGAACCGCAGGTCTAGAGTCTAGACTATATGTCTTTTGTCTACAGTTTAGTTTTCAAGCCTTAGAGTGAGGCTGTTCAAAAAATATGTGAGTAAATTATCATACAAATGTTATTACAGAAAGTAAATTGCGAAGTAATGAAAACAAGCTAGTAGCTAGAAAAGTGTTTGAGAAATGACATTTCTAAGGAAATAAAAGACATTAATTTATTGATTGTTCGTTTTATGTAATGAATTTGTTATCATTATGAGTATTGATATAACAATGTACATTATATGTTTTTTAGATGTTAATTGTTTAGTAAAACAAATCTTTAACAAAAATCATTGCCATAAGACTTCAAATTATGACTATTATCTCCCTTGATTAGATTTTAATGTTTCTCTAGAATCTAGAAGTCTACATTTAGATTTTTTTACTACAGCTAGTAGGCAGTTGTTTAATTATCTATACTTTTTTTAATATTGGGTTTCCTCACGTTGATTGTTTTTAAATAAATAAAAAGATTATTGTTTTAATAATATACCAACATTATATAATAAATTTTAATGTACCTTTGCATTACTTATCACAGTACATAATTATTGCATTGAAAAAAAAAACAAATAAGAAGCAATATTCATACAAAGATAGTTTGTTTAGACAGTTTTATATTGAGAACGATGAACACTACATTAGTATGTTACGTCTGTACACATAGGCACGCTGGTGATCAAAATTACATGTTTACACACACACACACAACACTCACACATTCACACACATACAATTACGCACACACAACACACACACACACTTACACATACACATATTGAAAGACACAGACACACACAGACACACAACACTCACACATTCACACACACACAATTACGCACACACAACACACACACACGTACACATATTGAATAGCAACAGACACACACAGACACACAACACTCACACATTCACACACACACAATTACGCACACACAACACACACACACTTACACATACACATATTGAAAGACACAGACACACACAGACACACACGGAAACTCACTTGTATTTTTGTAAGTTCGTACGTTAAACAACTAACTCTATACCTCTCTCTCTCCCTCTCTCTCTCTCTCTCTCTCTCTCTCTCTCTCTCTCTCTCTCTCTCTCTCTCTGTGCCGAAAACCCAGAGATTGGTCTCCATTAACGAGTAATGCCATTGACTTATTACACGAGCCCAGGTCTTAGTCCAGGGAATCATCAGAATAAAACTGGACGTCAATACTTGGACAATAAAAATAATTTGTAGCTATTGGGAGATTTTCCCAGACTTTGTAAAACAACAACAGGAGGGGGGGGGAGAGAATAGGGTGGTGTGAGGTTGATCTCGTTGAGGTTTGTGTTGGTAGGTTATGGGGCGGACGTGAGTAGAATAGTAATCGTAATGTCGTGACGGACGCTAAAGCCCACTGGTCCGGGCGGTGATGGTGCCGCGTAGAACGCGTGCTTGGAGAACGGCATAATTTGTGAGTCTGGTGGTAAAGTCATGTTCCTGGAAGATAACGCGCGTTGTTTTACTGCATGGTCGTAGCTTGGTAGATAGATAGCTACACAGATGGGGGGGTGGACAGATATACATATAGATAGATAAATAGATAGATACATAGACGGGTGGATAGATATACAGACAGACAAACTGTTAGATGGATAGATGGATGGATAGAAGGATTCAGACATTAACCCTTCCCGTACCGACCTACTTCTATCTATGCTGCCTTCAGTTCCGCTATATACGCGCCCGGGACTGTAAGGGTTAAGATACATAGATATATATTTTGATTGATTAATCGACAAAGAAATAAACCAATCGATGCCCATTTTTCGGATGTTCAAAATGAAGAAAATACCAATTTTCCTCCACTATACAATGATCCAGATCTATTTAGTTTGCAGTAAGATCAAGCCAATAAAGCTACATGTGGTATGGAAGCACGATTTAATGAATTTGAAAGTCTTTTCTTTGTTTAGAAAACTCCGCATTGAGTGCTTCGATGTACTTCTGAAAAGGCTCATCTATCTAATCTTAATTATTCGTCTTAAATTAGAGGCAAATAGTTCAATGTTTTGAAATTAATTTCACGGATGCAAATCCATTCCAGTGATTCAACACGCTTTTCGAACCCGTTCTAGTAAATGCAAGTTAAACTCACTGAAATGTGTCGCCATGTCATTCAGAAACATCGGCTTCATCAGTCAGTTCTCCTCATATCAGGGCCGGCTCTAGTGTTTTTGACGCCTAGGCGAAAACAAATTATGCGCCCACAATCAAGTGCCTTCGGCGGGATCTGCCGGGTATGGAACTTCGGAAACGTGTGTTTTTCTTAATAAGTGTTATAACAAAGAATTTTATTTTATAACCTTTGATCAATGACTGGGATATGTAAATAAAACAGTTGAATGAAACAATGGATTTGCATTTAGTCTTTTACTTAGACGACTTACAGATTAAAAATTAGAAATTTAAATTATTATTAGAAAAGTTACATAACACACAGTTTGACATTAGGTATATGGGCTTATAGGTTTTATAATTGCATTATGTACAGTTCTCTTAATAACAAACAGAAACTAACAGTTAGATTACAGATAGTTTTTCTGTTTTTATAACACTTTAAAAAATACACAAAGACTACTTGGTATTGTTTGATATTGGTTTAATGTCTTCTTAACTACAGTCACATTTAAATACTGATTAACGGTAATTATACTCCTAAAGACTAAAACTGGACGTCAATACTTGGACAATAAAAATCATTTGTAGCTGTTGGGAGCTTTTCCCAGACTCTGTAAAACAGCAACGCTAGTTTTGAGAATGGAATAATTTGTGAGTCTGGTGATGAAGTCATGTTCGTGGAAGATAACGCGTGTTGTTTTACTACAGTATCGTAGCTTGATTGATAGATAGATAGATAGATATATAGATAGATAGATAGATAGATAGATAGATAGATAGATAGATAGATAGATACATACATATACGAGTGGATAGATATAAAAATAGATAAATACATAGATAAGTGGATAGTTATACAGACACGGATAGATGGATGGATAGAGTTAAATGTTTTGAAATTGATTTAACGGCAAGATATGTCCAGTTTCAATGCAAGTCCATTGAAGTGATCCAACACTTAAAGTGCTTTTCGACCCCGTCCTTATAAATGCAAGTAAAACTCACTAAAATGTGTCTCCATGTCATTCAGAAGCATTGGCTTCAACAGTTAGCTCTCCTCATCTCATACCAGAAAGTTGTTTGTTTTCCATCAAGATACACTTTAATTGCTTCCAGACAACAAACGAATCTATCCAAGGCTTTACCTGTATTCTGGGTATCACTTTCTTATAGAAGAGACTTGTGAAACTATAAAATTGACTTAACAATATATTCAATCACAGATCGCAAGTACAATGATGAGAGCTTTACATACAAACATTCCTGAACTAAAACAGTCCACGTCCAGTGTGCTTCCCATGTAGTTCACCATGCAGCATCCATTAATTATGCTGACGTACAAAGTTTTGAATTGCATTAAAGTATTTCCTTCTTGGAGGTCTCTCAAGTGCCACTGAAAATCTTTCTGTGTGCCAGCACGCGTGCCTTAGGTTGCCGACCGCTGGAGTATACAATCCATCTTTAGTCTTCTTTTCATTTTACCTTAAGGAGGCGAGTCGGAGCACTTTCCAACTCCTTGCTCCTCATGTGGGTTTTCTAGGCTTGTATAGTTTGCATGGTATCGGCAAACGTCAATGATCCCGTAGTGACTTCACGCAATTGAAGGTTGGGCCATCAGTCGTCGATCAGTTAGTGCTGCCCTCTACACAATTTCACTCACGTCAAGCATGAGAAAAGAGTACAGACCAGATATAGTTTTCAAGCCTAATTAATAAGGCGGTTAAAAATAATGTATATTGCCTATCTTTCAATATTGAAATAAAGTTAATGCTAACAAATGAAAACAAGAGAGTAGCTAAAAAGGTGTTTTGTTTATTACATTTATAATATAAAAACATAAATTAATTAATTGTTTATTTTATAAATTTGTTATCAATAAGAGTACTGAAGTACGCATATACAATATATGTTTTTTTTAATGCAAATTGTGTAGTAAAACAAATCATTAACAAAAATCAATGCACAAGGACTTTAAATTAGGACTATTAGCGCCCTTGCTTAGATTATTCCAGATGTCTAAATTTGGATTTATTTAAATACAGCAAGTAGGCATTTGTTTAATTATTTATACATTTTTTATATCGTGTTTGCTTACGTTGAATTTTTGTTTAAAGAAATTTAAAATATAATATGGTTTTAATAATATACCAACATTATTAGTTAAATCTTAATGTACCTTTGCATTACTTATCGCAGTACATAATTATTGCTATGAGAAAACAAATAAAAAGCTATATTCATTCCATGGTAGTTTATATAGACAGCTTTATATTGAGAACGATGGTCTATGTTATTTGGTATATGTCATTTGGTCTAAGTCATTTGGTCTTTGCCATTTGGTATATGTCATTTGGTATATGTCATTTGGTCTATGCCATTTGGTCTATGTTAATGGTCTGGGTGTTTTTTGGTCTAAGTTCTATATCATATGTTACTTAATTAAGTACAATGTGAAAGACCTTAAGAAAATTTGCACGAGTTTAAGAGGTTACAAAGAATAACATTGATGTCATAATGACATTTCCACAAGGGTGGTGGGAAAAGGAGAACATTGGGGGTAAGGGGGGGGTGTTGCTGTGTTGTTCTAATATAAATGTTTTGTTCATGTGTTGTGCTATGTCTCCCTCCCCCCTCTCCCCCCATGTGTTACTCCCTCCCTGTGTTTTTGTTGTTCGTGTTTCGGCTTCTACATTGTCACAGACTGGCGCTTATATTTTATTTTTAAAAAAAAAGGAAAAATTGAAGAAAAAAAAAACAATTTGTCAAAGAAAAGTTAAAGTGGAATAGAATCTATAGAGAACATGAAATTATAACTTAGACACGAAAGGGACTAACGTTGATGAAATGATACTTTAAAAAAAAGGTGAAATAGTGAAACGAAAAATTTCTTTCTCCCTTTGCACGTGACTTGTGGCACAGTGGCCGAGCGGCATCGCGTAAGACTGGCGTACCGAAGGGTCCTGGGTTCGAATTAGGGTGACGGCTAGAATTTTTGCACCCGATGGTGCTCTTGAGCCTACCCAGCTGAGATATGTACCTGACGTTAGTTGGGGTAAGGTAAAGGCGGCTGGGCATTTAGCTGGCCACACATCCCAGGGTGTTCATGAACGCTATTCCACCCGGCCCTAGGATACATTTTGTGCATATTCATATTCGAGCTACACACATCAGAGAAAAGAGGACTGCGTTGAAACAAAATCCATCTATAGCTCAAGGTACCAAGCTTAAAAAGAGAAACATGTGCAGCTGGCTCCTACAGCATCAAAGCACCTCTGTGGTGGAATGAACTTCCGAATACACTTAAATAAGCCGACAATAAAGACATTTTTATAATAAGATTTAAAACACACTTTTTCCATTTATTTTAATTGCATATGGTAAATGAAAAGCGCATTCGAAGACTTTGTTATGAATAGCGCTATCCAAATGTGTAATTTGTATGTGGGTGTATCTGCCTGTTGGCGGACACGCATAGTGACGGATACATGAATGGTGACTGGGTTTCTAAGACCATCAAAATTAAACAAAAAATGTTCTCCAATGGCCTTAGGCGCCCCACACCCCCCCCCCCCCCCCACACACCCCTTGTGAAATGGTTGTTCGACTCTCAAAGGGGTCGCGACCCACAAGCTGAGAAACCGCTGGTCTAGACCAGAGGTCGGCAAACTTTTGATAACAGTGTGCCAAAGTAGGATTTGTAATTCATTCAGAGTGCCAACAGCCTTAAAGTCATCCTACTCTTTTCTTGTAGAAGCTAATTGATTTATCTTTTCATAGTCTTCCGAGTGCCCCTGAAAATCGCTCTGCGTGCCATGTCCGGCTCGCGTTACGTAGGTTTCCGACTCCTGATTTTAGAGAAAGCAACAACAGAGTTTAGAAACTTCGTTGGAAACACGCAAAAGACTCCAAAACTTCACAACGGTCTCTTTGATCTTTCCTGTTAGAATATTTGTGTTTGAGACTTGAGACAATGGGCGTAAAATCGACGGCTTGGGCTTGCAGTTGTTCTACATGATGCCATTAGTGGAAAAAAAAAAACACAAGAAAAGAAAACTCCATTCGACGTCAACATTGTAAAATGTACGCGGAACAGCAGAAGGAAATGATTACCTTTCGGGCCCAAAGAAGCAACTTACGCCTTACTTGCTGTTTAAAGGGGGCGTTAACGTTAAGTGTCGCAACTGAAACCTCCCACCAAACTGCTCGGTATATGCTAGGCTATGGATAAACAACCTTTTGATACTAGTGTGCCAAAGTAGGGATTTCTAATTTATTTAGCGTGCCAACAGCATAAAAGTCCCTCCTCCTTTGACACTCAATTACTTGTAATTGATACTTGAATTGCCGTCTTTTGAAGGTCTTTCGCGTGCCATTGAAAATTGCTCTGCGTGCCGAGTCTGACTCGAGTGACAAAAGTTGCCGACCCCCGGTCTAGAGTCTACGTCTTTTCATTACAGTATTCAAGCCTTAAAATAAGGTTGTTCAAAAATTACACTAACAGTACTATAAATATTAAAATTACGATTTAAATGAGAGCAAATGAAAACATGCTCGTAGTTAGAAAGGTGTTTCAAAAATTACATTTCTAATGTAAAAACATTAATTAATTGATTGTTCTTTCTACGTATTTTTGGATCATTATGGCTATTGATATACGAATGTACAATATATGTTTCTTAGATACAATTTGTGTAGTAAAACAAAACTTTAAAAAAAATCATTGCGCTAAGACTACAAATTAGGACTATTATCTCCCTTGATTAGATTTTGATGTTACTCCAGAAGTCTACATTTAGATTATTTTAACTCCAGCTAGTAGGCATTTTTTAAATTATTTATACTTTGTTAATATCGGGTTTGCTCACGTTGAATTATTTTTTTTAGAATAAATTAAAAGTATATGGTTTTAATAATATACCAACATTATATGTTAAATCTTAATGTACATTTACATTACTTAATAACAGTACAAAATTATTGCATTGAAAAAACAAATGAGAAGTAATATTCATTCAAAGAAATTTTTTAGACATTTTATATTGAGAACGATGAACACTACACTCGTATGTTATGTCTGCTCACTGGTGATCAAAATTACTTGTTTAAATGGCTTTTATAATGTCTTCTCAGTTTTAGAAATATTTAAACGATAATACAATTATTCTCAATATATACATTATAATAGTGTCTCACGATTGTCCATATTATCTCTCTGTCTAATAAGTCAAAGGCCCTTTTGAAGTGGACAAAACAGATATACAATGGTGACTGTCATTTCAGAGACTTCAATGATAATGTGGAAAGTTGCAATTTGGGTCAATACAAGACACACCAGTTTCGGAAACTTGCTTGGTTTTCTTTTAGCCCGAAATTTACTGCTGTCTTTCTAGGATTATTCTTGTGAAAATTTTGATAAAGGCATCGACTCACTATATCTGGTCAAAATGTACGTTACGCGTCAAACTCTGGTCAACGATCTTTAAATTATCTTTTTAAGTAAAAAAGAATACGCCTATGAAAAAAATTGCAGGTACCCGGACATGTTTAACTCAGAGTTTCCAGATTGAAGGAGAAAAAAAAAACTTACTCATCAACTAAATATCAAGATGATCGGGCTGCAACAAGGTTTTAGTTTTTAAATTCAAAATCTGTGTCAGATTGTGATGAATTATCCATAGAACTATAGCAGTAGACTTAGATATTATAGTTTAAACTTTTTATAACTACATCTCTCAAGTATAAAAGTCACTAGCAGTCACTAGCAGTGCCGCACGGAAGGGGAGGGGAAAGGAGGGTAAAGGGGACTGCTCGACCCGGATGACATCCCGAGCGCCGCAAGAATAGGGCCGCCGAAGACGTGCGGAATCTTATAAAATAATATGGAGGAGGCGCAAATTATTGTTTTTCGTCCAGGGCGCACTATTTCTTTCCCGAGTCCTTGTCACTTGTCTTACACTTGTCATACATACATACATACATACATACATACATACATACATACATACATACATACATACATACATAATAGGGTGTCCCAAAAAAAATGAAGTTTTGAAATGTTGATGTCTCACCCCACAGAATATGTCTGTATGGTAACAGTAGTTAACCTGCAAAATTTCAGCTCATTTGGACAATGTTTAGAGGTCCCCCAAGAGGTTTAAAGTTCCAGATTTTGGTGTAAAATCATTCGCGGTCAAATCTAATACAGCGTTAATGTTGCATTATATGCGAAACTGATATATTAAGTAACAAATTGATGCTTAGTATTGTTTATAATATTAAATGAAACAAAATATACAAATCTTGAATGGTTTATATTTTTAAATTTGAAATTTAAGTAAAAATTATGAAAAATAAAGTTTTATTAATTTTGTCAAGTTAATTCTTGAAAGAATGTCAATCTGCTTAAAAAATAATAAGCAATGCAATTAAGCATTCCTAATATTTATCTTGTACTTTGTACTGTAGGGTAGACAAAAATTTAAAAAAGTTCTTCAAATTTAAATTTTAGCCAGCTGTTCACGATTACACTCTGCAAAATTTTTCCGATGTTTGTCAACCACTTGGAGCAAAAATTGTTTTTGTTCTTCGTCCTTGGTGATACTGTCATTGAAATTTTGTATCAATGCTACACCTCGCTCTGCAGAGTCATTGATACAAGCCAGATTCTTTACAAAATCTGCTGCAACTTTAAAAGATGGTGTATCTGACCATGCTTCAACAGGAACATCTAGAAAACTGGTATCAATGTTGGATGTTTAAAAAAATGTGGTAGAAGCACGCAAATCAACAACACTTTTTGGTAGTGTTTTTATGAGATGCGGTCCACGTTCTGATTGCATTGTCCGAACAAGGCCAGTTTTTTCTTTGTCCGACAAAAGGGTTGAAAATAACGCAAGCGTCGACAGTTCCGGACTCAAGTACCACGAGTGACGCGCCATCATTTTCAATCCAGTCGATTGAAGAACAGCATCATCATATTCGTATAAACGTTGTATCAACAAGATATCATTCACATGTGCATCTGCAGTGAGCCTGCATGAAAACCATGATTGAAGATAAACACCTATGGTAAACCGATTAAAGCGCTGAATACCTTGTAATTCTCGAGCTGTTAACTGAAAGATGGTTTCGTTGCCTGCAAAATAATAGTTCGATTTTCAATGCATAGATTGCTTTCGCCATCCACCTTGCCCTATGTAGGGCACCAGGTCTGCGAATGCTGACATCAACCTCCAACCCAACCATTTGTGCAGCAAGCAGAAGAAATTCCAAATAATCATCACGTGAATGACTGACCTCAAGTTCTTTAATCGAATCGGACACGATTATCAAAGGGGCGGATCTGGCTTCGGGTGTGTGGTTTAATTCTGGCCATTTTTCTCGAAACCTCTTAAAAAACAAAATCTCTGGTCCAGTGGATGGTCCAAGACAAACATTGAATGCATCGGAAAGGAGTACTTCCAACATGTGATGACGGCATGCCATCCATAATAGATTACGTCCCAGGGCTACTTCTAACAGAGTGCAAGCTCCATTGAGTCTTCCAGTATTGGAAGACGTAGTGTCGAAGCACATGCCGATGACCATAGATTCGCACTTCCACGATTTGATATGTTCATAGACTGCATCAGCAGCTGCCCGTCCTGACCCGGATGCTAACTTGGGAACACCAAGAAGCTTTGTAGTGCCATCGACAAGTGATGAGAGCAGGACAGGTAATCGATCGACTTTGTTGGTAACCTCTTCGGTAACATCAGGCAATAGCTTACCATCCCAATGAA
Source organism: Anisus vortex (assembly GCA_949126835.1). Lineage (NCBI taxonomy): Eukaryota > Metazoa > Mollusca > Gastropoda > Planorbidae > Anisus > Anisus vortex. Next base: position 35,155,335 of record OX421504.1, read on the forward strand.
CAATTGATTTTGAGGGAATATAGTCTTCTTTTATACGTGCTGCAGCTTGTTGACGACGAAGCTTGCGATGACGATGCATTGTGCTCTTGGAAAATACTGTGTCAGATGTCGGAACACCAGCTTCGTTGAATGCGGATGCAAGTATCATTGTAGATTTTCTAATGCTGGTGTTTGTTCTGTCCAGCACTGCAGCAACTTTTGGTGATATGATGCTTTGTCTGCGATGTCGTGTTGCAGAATTTGTTTTGCTTGAGGATGTTGATTGGATGAAAAATTCTTCATCAGGTTCTGCATCGTCACTGGAATCCCGACAAATGGATGATGTCATTGAATGTGTGTCTGTGTCACTGTCAGAACCACCTACATCCAGTTGATGTTCTATGTCTACTGCTGACTCTACACTTGAACCTGATGGTAACCCATGGTGACGGCACTGTGATGTAGGCATCTTTTGCTGCATCACCAACATCCCTGATAAATTGTTTCTGACGCTCAGCAACTCGTTTTTCTTTAGCAGCAAGCTTTTTGTCCACAGATCCAATTGATCCTGTTCTTGATTCTCGTTGCAACTTCAAAAACTGCTTAGTTTAAAACAATCAAATCTTCAAAAAATATGCACAAGTTTTGCACATTAGGTATTTTATATGTTTTCTCGCATTTATTACATTTTCTAATTAAGAATCACACAATTTCAACTCTAGTTAATGGTAGCAATGAGGTAGATATAAGTATATTTAAACTTCATTTTATTCATATATGGCATGCAAAAACTGCAAGTTATTTGAGCCACGATTCGTCTGGATTTTTATGTTGGCCTAATACTGGAATTTTAAAAGCTCTTGGGGGACCTCTAAATGTTGTTCAAATGAGCTACAACTTCACCAATTCACTCATTGTACCCAAGAGACACATTTCAGGGGGTGAGACACCAAAAATTTAATTTTTTTTTTTTTTTAGCATTTCTGGGACACCCTAATACATATATATAAACATACATACATACATACATACATACATACATACATACATACATACATACATACATACATACATACATACATACATACATACATACATACATACATACATACATACATACATACATACATACATACATACATACATACATACATACATACATACATACATACATACATACATACATACATACATACATACATACATACATACATACATACATACATACATACATACATACATGCATACATACATACATACATACATACATACATGCATACATACATACATACATACATACATACATGCATGCATACATACATACATACATACATACATACATACATACATACATACATACATACATACATACATACATACATACATACATACATACATACATACATACAGACAGACAGACAGACAGACATACATACATACATACAGACATACATACATACATACATACATACATACATACATACATACATACATACATACACACATACATACATACATACATACATACATACATACATACATACATACATACATACATACATACATACATACATACATAGATGCATGCATGCATACATACATACATACATACATACATACATACATACATACACACATACATACATACATACATACATACACACATACATACATACATACATACATACATACATACATACATACATACATACATACATACATACATACATACATACATACATACATACATACATACATACATACATACATACATACATACATACATACATACATACATACATACATTCATACATACATACATACATACATAGATGGGTGGATAGGTATAGACGCAAGATGGATAAATAAATAGACAGACATATAAATAAATAGATATATAGATGATTGACAGAAAGATCGATATATAGGTACATAGATAGATAGATTGATCGACAAAGAAAAAAACCGACAGACAAATAGATAGACAGTTATAAAGATATAAAAATAGATATATATATATGTAGTGATTGATTTATTGATCTAATAGATAGATATATAGATATATAAATACAGCGATATAATAACACAGGACTGCGTTCAAACAAGACCGATCTACAGCTCACGGTACCAAACGTAAAAAGAAAAATATTTGCAGCTCGGTCATACAGCGTCGTAACACCTCTGTGGCATAATGAACTTCCAAACACATTTAATTTTAACAAGCGGACAATATTGAAATTTTTAAAGCAAATCTAAAAACAGACGTATTGATTTATTTTAACGTAACGTAAATGTAAAGCGCATTAGAAGACTATTTGTTATGAATAGCGTTATATAAATATGTAATTTGTAGATAGAGTGTGTCATTATGAACCAATTGAAAATATACTTATATCTAAATTGAATTACAACATCCTAACGTTTGATGTAACTTATACACAAGAACTGACCTTATAGTAGCCAGTAAAATATAATATTTTTTTTATATTAATATATCTATAGCTTTCTGTTCATTGTAATTTATACTTTTTTTTTTATCTGTATCTTATACAGGTCTGTATTATTTTCCTAAGGCAACGCCGGGCAATTTAGCTTGTTATAAATATATTTTAAAAAAGGACAACCAATCAGAAACGACGATAATTAACAAACGTACAGAGCGTCGTTCACTTTATTTGTTTTCTTACCGAACGTCGTACCGCCAACTGACCCTTCAATGCCCCCATATCACCCCCGTCACCACCCACTCCAGGCATGTCAAACTCAAAAAGCACCATGGGCTGCATAAGATACTTTGAATATACCTTCGGGCCACACCAACAAATCCGTGTAATCTTATTGAATTATATTTAATTAATTTACACGTCTACTACAACGGCTTTATTACGCTAACGCCCCACAACGCCAAATATAACAATTGTAATCCAACATTTATTTAAGAACATTCAAGCAATTTTTACACTTTAATCAGTCTTTTGTCCTGAGGTTTGATGCCTCCTTTTAATGACAATTTTTCGTATATCTGGCTGAAATGTAATTGCAGTTCCGACCTTCATCAGGGACGACAAGTGTTCATCGGTCAGCCCTGTTCTCTGAGAAGTTTTCGTTAATTTCATGAAGGAAAATAACTGTTCACACACATAGGTGAAACCGAATATTGCCATAATTCTAGTTGAAAACTTTCTGAAGTTCGTAAACTTTTCAGGAAGTTATGAATAGAAGCCAGGTATCCCGACTTCTAGATACTTTGCTTTGAGTGTAGAATCAGACTGCATTTCTAATAGCTCCATCTGCAAGTTTTCTCTGCTTTGACAACATTAAAGTTGAATGGTGCCGAGAATAATGCAAAATGGTATTCAAAGATGTGAAATCACTAAATCTTTCCTGGAACTCTTTTGACAATAACTCTATGTGACTCTCATATTCAGCAAAGGTAAGTACAGATTCAGCATTGGCCTGGTTTTTATTAGTTCTTTGCAGTTAAGAAAATGAACCAAATTGTCACGTGACAACTGTGTCTTCCATAAGCTTAGATTTGTAATGAAACTCTTGATGTCGTCGTACAACTGAGTGATGAGTTGGTTTTTGCTTTGTAATTTCTAATTAAGATCACTTAAAAACTTAAATGTCCAGTAATGTCCACAGCAAACGCTAGATCCTGGATCCAACTTTCATCTTTTATTTCATCTGTGTTTTTACCTTTCATCTCCAAAAATAAAGCAATTTCTGGTCTCAGCAAATGAAATCTTTTCAGCGCTTTGTGACACAACAACCAACGGACTGCTGTGTAGAATGGAACATCGATCAACTGACTATCCATGTCTTCTAGCAGCTGATTGAATTGACGATGATTGAGAGCATTTGATAAAGTTCATTGTTTTTGTGACCACACTAAGCACGTGATTGAATTTTAGAGTCTTTGAACACAAATTTTGCTGATGAATAATGCAGTACAAATGTAAAAATGTTGAATCTGGATACGAGTTGTCAAATTTTTTTAACCCACTCATGGCGACCATTCGGCTGAGTTCATAGCTTGCAGTAACGGAAACGACATTGGCTTGATATATTTTTGTAAAACATGTCCGTTGCTGTATCAAGTTAGCCGTCAATTCCTTGAGTCTTGAAACACGCATTTAAGCCCTCGTATTTAAGCTTACTGTTCTTAAAATATCCGTATTGTTTTCTTAAACGTGGCACCGTGCCAGATTTCTGTTTTATTAACCCATTCTAAAGTATTTGAAATGAAATTTTCGCCATTAAATGAGGCGATTGCAGTATCCTTTGTGCGGGCCGCACACGCGCTTGCAAAGGGCCGCATGCGGCCCGCGGGCCGTACGTTTGACATGCCTGCTCTAGACCTTCTCACCGCCTACTGGGGAAACTCTAGACCAGGGATCGGCAAAATACGAAACGCTTGCCTCACATGGTACGCAGAGTGATTTCCAGTGGCGCGCGGAAGATACACTAAAGGCGATACAGGACTGTTCTACAGGAAATTGAGCGCTAGAGTAGCTTGACTTTTATGCTGTTGGCACGCAGACTAAATTAGAAATCTTCATTTTGCACGACATTATCATTAGGTTGTCGACTCCTAGTATAGATTCGAAGTCTTTATTTACAGTTTTCAAGCCTTAAAATAAGGCTGTGCAAAAAATATTTTATAAGTGTGAAGATTCCAACTATTAAATGAAGTAAATGCGAACAAATGAAAACATGCTAGTAGTTAGAAATGTGTTTCAAAAATTACATATTTAATGTAAAATCATTAATTAATTCATTGTTTATTATATGTAATTTGAATCGTCATGAATACTGATATACGCAAAAATAATATATGTTTTTAAAAAATGCAATATAAGTAGCAAAACAAATCTTTAACAAAAAATCATTTACATAAAACTTCAATTAGGACTATTATCTCCCTTTTTTTTAAAACGGCTATTAGGCATTTGTTTAATTACTTAACACTTTTTATTTTTGGCGTTTACTCACTCTGAAGTTTTTTAGCAAAATAATAAAAGAATACTTTCTTAATAATATATTAACATTACATGTTAAATTTTAATTTACCTTTGTATTAATTATCACAGTACATCATTATCGTATTTAAAAAAAATGAAAAGCAATATTCATTCAATGATAGTTTGTTTAGACAGATTTATATTGAGAACGATGAACATAACAACACTTGTATGTTACGTCTGTACACATAGGCACGCTAGTGATCAAAATTACTTGTTTACAAAAACACACACCCACAACACACACAAACACACTTGGGATTTTTGTTTGTTCATACGTTAGACAACTCACTCTATCTCTCTCTCTCTCTCTTACCCTCTTTCTCTCTCCCCCTCTCTAAATCTATCTCTTTCTCTCTCTCTCTCTGTGTGCCGAAAACCCAGATACTGGCTCCCATTAACGAATAATGCCATTGACTTATTACACAAATCATTTGTAGCTATTGGGAGCTTTTCCTAGACTCTGTAAAACAACAACAGGAGGGGCGGGGGAATAAGGTGGTGGCAGGTGTGTGTTAGTAGGGGCCGTCGTTGGGGTTTGTGTTGGCAGGTTATGGGGTCATCGTGAATAGGATAGTCATCGGAATGTGGTTACGGACGCTTAACGCCCCCCGGATTCCGGGCGGAGATGGAGCCGCGGCACGCGAATTTGGTGAATGGAATAGTTTGTGAGTCTGGTGATGAAGTCATGTTCCTGGAAGATAACACGTGTGGTTTTACTACAGTATCTTAGCTTGATAGATAGATACATAGACAGATAGATAGATATATAGATAGATTGATAGATAGATAGATATATGGGTAGATGGATGAATAAATGGATTAATGGATATATAGATAAATACAGACATATAAAAAATAGATATTATATAGATGATTGATAGATAGATTTACCAAAGAGATACACAGATATATAGATTGTTTGAATGATCGACAATGAGGAAAAACAGACAAATAGTTAGACAGTTGTAACGATAGAAAGATAAATATAATTTGTTATATTGATATTTATTTATTTATATGATAGTTAGGGCCTAGATAGATAGATATATCAGTATATAGATAGTTAGATATATCAGTATATAGATAGATAGATATATCAGTATATAGATAGATAGATCAGTATATAGATAGATAGATATATCAGTATATAGATAGATATATCAGTATATAGATAGATAGATATATCAGTATATAGATAGATAGATATATCAGTATATAGATAGATAGATATATCAGTATATAGATAGATAGATATATCAGTATATAGATAGATATATCAGTATATAGATAGATAGATATATCAGTATATAGATAGATAGATATATCAGTATATAGATAGATAGATATATCAGTATATAGATAGATAGATATATCAGTATATAGATAGATAGATATATCAGTATATAGATAGATAGATATATCAGTATATAGATAGATATATCAGTATATAGATAGATAGATATATCAGTATATAGATAGATAGATATATCAGTATATAGATAGATAGATATATCTGTATATAGATAGATAGATATATCAGTATATAGATAGATAGATATATCAATATATAGATAGATATATCAGTATATAGATAGATATATCAGTATATAGATAGATATATCAGTATATAGATAGATAGATATATCAGTATATAGATAGATAGATATATCAGTATATAGATAGATAGATATATCAGTATATAGATAGATATATCAGTATATAGATAGATAGATATATCAGTATTTAGATAGATAGATATATCAGTATATAGATAGATAGATATATCAGTATATAGATAGATAGATATATCAGTATATAGATAGATAGATATATCAGTATATAGATAGATAGATATATCAGTATATAGATAGATAGATATATCAGTATATAGATAGATAAATATATCAGTATATAGATAGATAGATATATCAGTATATAGATAGATAGATATATCAGTATATAGATAGATATATCAGTATATAGATAGATAGATATATCAGTATATAGATAGATAGATATATCAGTATATAGATAGATAGATATATCTGTATATAGATAGATAGATATATCAGTATATAGATAGATAGATATATCAGTATATAGATAGATATATCAGTATTTAGATAGATAGATATATCAGTATATAGATAGATAGATATATCAGTATATAGATAGATAGATATATCTGTATATAGATAGATAGATATATCAGTATATAGATAGATAGTGTAAGTAACAATTAACATTTTGTATGGAGAGCTGGAAAATGGCACAAGGGTCCCAGGGCGACCAATACTAAACTACAGGGACGTTCTCAAACATGACCTCAGATCTTTAAATATCGACCTGCAAACCTGGGAGCAGTTCGCAATGGACCGTACAGCATGAAGACAGGCAGTTCGTGCTGGTGTATCTGCCTCCGAGACAAAGCGAGCCAACGAGTCTCTGGTGAAAAGACTGAAGAGAAAAGACGTAAAACCGCCAGATGTACAAGCTGCTACTCAATACAGATGCCTCAATTGTTCCAGGGACTGCCACTCAAAAATCGGACTGTTCAGCCACCGCAGAATTTGCAAAAGTAGCCATTGAAGTTGTAGAAGGGCGCATCCATTGTCTCTCGAGACAGAAGGAGCCATTATTTATTGGAGCCATTAGAGTGTGTCATTATGAACCAATAGAAAATAGACATATATCTATATTGAATTACAACATCCTAATGTTCGATGAAACTTATATACAAGAACTGACCCTTATAGTAGCCATTATTTTTATTTTTAATGTCATTTGTATGTGTCTATGTGTGTGTGTGTGTGTGCGTGTGCGTGTGTGCGTGTGTGGAGGGGTAGATAGAAAATGAAAGGAGGTTTGGACTTGTGAACGGGAGAGAAGATGTGGGTGTGGGGGAGGTAGAGACCGACCGAAATTCGTTTTCTGCTTCGGTTTCGGCGCAAAAAAGTTTCGGTTTAGGTCGAAGCCAAAAGATTAGTTTTCGGTTTGCTTATGGTTATTAACTTTCGGTCATCAGCCGAATATCTATTTTAACTTTCAAAATTCAAAATGCTACGCTATTTCTGCATTTATTACTCTTATTGATACTTTCATTTAGTTAATAAAACTGTTGTGAATTAATCTGTGTGAAGTAGGGATGTTAAACAAAAACCGAAATTCGAGATGAAATCATTCATAACTGTGTCCTACGATCTTTTTATCTCGAACAAATATGTTTAAACCCTGATTGATTCGCACAAAACAATTTATTAACATTGTATTCCTTAAAAACACTCTTTTGTCAGAGGCGACTTCTATTCTAGGCCTATTGTTTTTTTGTTGTTTTTCAAATCCCGAATATTGCTTGTGAATTTGCGTTACAAACACATACAACAGCAAACGCAGCTGTTAACGCTAGTCGTCGGCACAGCTATTTGTTTTACGTATTCGAAAAAAAATAACTGGAATTTCCCCACTGATGCTGAACGCTCCTAACAGACAAAGAGAACGATAAACGTAGGGTTGTTAGATGCGTGGACTTCAAAAGGAAGACAATTTTTCATGCTTTGGCGACCCCCCTCCCCCCCCCCCCCCCCAAAAAAAAATTATTAAAAAAAACGTCCCTACTTTATTACTGCATTTTGCGACTGTTATGTATTGTGACGTAAATATATGATGTGCACAATGTATTTTTATTGTTACAAATTGAACCTAATTAAAGCATGGCGAATAATCATTAAAAAAAAGAAAACATAAAAAAAATAATTAATTAAATTTTATTAAATATTGCAAGATACCAACCCGAACGTCAGCTATTGTGTTTTGACATTGCGTATTTCTCATCGATTCAGAAATTATCGGGACAGTCTTTGCAAGAGTACAACTTAGCAGTTCATCTCAGACAAAAAGTCTACTACTGTTTAGACTTGATAACCAACAAGGTGGAAAAGCATGTTAACTGCGATATTTTGTTGCAAATGGAAGAAAATCCCAATCCCAGGCAAAATAGTTTACGACTGCAAACATTTGATCCATAATTTTGTACCTAACATTATGGAGAAATCAGTTCTCTCTGCGTCGTTGTTAATACGCTCAATAAAGTCATGTGTGCTTTCTCAGGAACATCCTCAACTTTGAATGTGAATGGGCTTCTGGCAAGTACTTAGATATGTGGTGTTAGGTAGATTTGGAAAGTACCATGAAATTTTGACTGCAAGCATGTGAAAGTGTTATTTCACAGAATTTATCATCGTAATCATTTTGTTTGTTTAAATGTCCTGTTATTCAAAGACAACAAATAAAGTAAACCAGGAGCCGTATGAGAAAAAAAAGTGCTGATTCCAACACACACTAGTCATATTTAAATGATTTATTTGGATTACATACGTTTATAGAAATCAGAAATCCTTTACAAGATCTGTGAGCCATTTCATCAAATTGTCATAAGCTTCACCATTAGAATGTAATCATATCATTCACAGCCTTACAGGCCTATTCACAAACTTTAATCAAGTACAGTTTTAATTTAAATTAATGTAACTTTTCCTAAACTTCAGCATTGATCTTACAAATTAATATTACAAAAAAAAACTCTTATGGGCCCGGCGCAGCGCAATAACTGCACACACACTCTTCGTGGGGCCTGAAGTAGACAGCATAATATACATATCATTATCTTTTTATGCAAAGGCTAAAGTTTCATTTGGAATGATCGGATCTTTTTAGATAAATTAACGCATGTTTTCTTCTTGCAGTGATAAATTTAACTCGTTCAAGACGACAATGAGGTCAACCAAGTAAGTGATTGTCTGCAGTTCACTTTTATCACCGAAAAGTGCTTAAAAGCGCCGTCTTGCTTTCTGATATAAAGGCATTCAAAAAGAATTTAAAGACATTTCTTTTCAACTAGGTTGATCAAGTACACCTCCAACCACAAAATCTTAGTTTAAAACTATTTTAGAATGTTATTGTCGTTTCGTACCTCCATCGGCAAAACTTTTTTTTTTTTAAACTATTTTAGAGTGTTATTGTCGTTTTGTTTTTATGAGCGCGCTGAGCATGCTTGCATTAGCATGGAGTGAGGCTCTATATAAATGACCAATTAATTAATGATATAGAATATATTAAAAAAAACTAGTTCACCATGAAGCTAAAAAATTAAGTTTTAATTTCTCTCGACAATCATGTCACAAGTGTGAAATAGCAAGCATTGTTCGGAGCATCATACTGGTCTTTACTGGTCTTTACAAAAGGGCACAACTTATGACGCTCTTTATTACTGCTTTTAACTGGTGTGGCAATGTCTTCGTTGCTAATATTTGCCCATATATCATACAGTGAGCTTCGTTAATTAAACCTTTCAATCAGTTGAGTTTTATTACAATAGCTAACAATATTTTTTTAATGGTAAAACTGACCTAAAAAGAGTCTTTTTCCAACTTAAAACAGACTTTCATTTAATTTACACTGAAAAGCAACTTGCAACTTAAAAAAACAACACAACTTTAAAGCGCATGTTTTTTTTAATGTTCATCCTTTTAATGGGATTTTATTGATATATGTTGTATACAAATATTCGTTTAATGTGTGCAACTTGTATCATATCTATATTATAATTAGAGTCTATATAAGTCTAAATTTAAAATTCCTCACAATACAGTTTTAGATTTCTCACAATCCAAAATCACCAGGTTCTAAGGATCAATGGTGCTTTCTATTAATTTGGTTTCGAAAATTATATTTTTAGCATAATCTACGCAAATTTGTCTTTGTCCACCTATAACTTACTTTGCCCAGGGACAGGAGGGAGAGGAGAGCCAACCAATACCCGGTTTGAAATCGGATTTATAGAACCGAAAATTGGTTTTGAGAAAAAACGATTTTAACAACCCTGGTTCTTTGGTTTACTTACATAGAGCTCCCATAAACTAGATAATATTACACAAAAATATGCAGTCTTTTAAAATCTTTTGTATGACATTTTCTATTTACCTATCTTCGGTTACGGTTTCGGTTTCGGCCGAATGTGTAGTGAAATTTGAAGTATCGGCTTCGGCCGCAAGTCAAGTTATTACATTCGGTTTAATTTCGTTTTTGGCCGAAACTAAAAATTTGGTTTCGGTCGGTCTCTATGTTGCGCCTCTGTGGTGGAATGAACTTCCGAACACCATCAAGCAAGCAGACAATATTGCCGTTGCTGGGAGACTCTAGACCAGGGCTTGGTCAAGCTACGAAATGCTTGTCACACTTGGGACGCAGAGTGATTTTCAGAGGCACGCGGAAGACACACTAAAGACGATACAGGACTCTTGAGCGCTAGAGTAGTATGACTTTTAAGCTGTTGGCACGCAGACTGAACAAGAAATCTTAATTCGGCACGTCATTAACATTAGGTTGCCGACCCTTGGTCTTGACCATAAGGTCAGTGCTTTATAGTTTTCTTTTTTTTTTTTTTTTTTTCCTGTAGGAGGCGCGGCGGAGTTTGATCTCCTTGCCCCTCCTTTGGGCCTACTAGGCATCGTATAGTTTTTTGAGAGCCGTAGCTCGGGGGGTGGGGTAACTCAGACCTCCTACACAGTTGTGAAAAATCTAATCGCACAAGGCGGAGAAGATCTACACATTGTGTAAGGAAGCCAGAGTGATCGAACCTAGCCTAAAGGCCGAGAAGCGATATAGTTTTCAAGGCTTAAAATGAGGCTGTTAAAAAAATCGACATATTACTGATAGAAGAACCGCTATTATAGGAAGTAAATGCGTACAAATAAATCAACACGCTAGTAGTGAGAAATGTGTTTTAAAAATTACATTTCTAATGTAAAATTATTAATAAATTAATTGTTTACTTTGTCATTTTTATCATCATAAATAATGATATACACAAATATAATTTATTTTTTTTTGAAATTTTAAATTAAGTAATAAAACAAATCTTTATGAAAAAATCATTGCCCTGAGACTTCAATTAGGACTATTATCTCCCCTTTATTCGATTTTTTTTATTAGAATAGGCATTTGTTTAATCACTTAAACTTTTTATTCATCGCTTTTGCTAACGTTGAATTTTTTTTTTAAAGAAATTAAAAGAATATGGTTTTAATTTATTTACCAACATTATATGTTAAATCCTAATATACCTTTACACTACTTATCTCAGTACATAATTATTGCATTGGAAAAAAAAACAAGTCAGAAGCAATATTCAGTCAATGATAGTTTGTTTAGTTTTAGTTTGATAGTTTATCAATGGGTTGCCGACACCTTTCTCTAGACTATATTGCTTTTGTTTTAACCTGGATTCAAACTAAAAAAATCTTTCCGTAATGGAATGAGAATTTTTTTTTTCCGTATTGATATTGAATTATTATAGTTTTGGTTACATAGTACTATTTATTAAAACGTGATATGTTATTACACGTTTAAACAAAGATTCTGTAAACAGAGAAGAGTGAGGAACTAAAGTTATTGCATAAAAATATCAAAATAAAAATTAAAACTAGTAGCAAGATACCGAGTACAAACGTTTCAATAATTTTTTTTTTTAAATACTGACATGAGCAATTACTTAACCCTTCCCGTACCGACCTACTTCTATCTATGCTGCCTTCAGTTCCGCTATATACGCGCCCGGGACTGTAAGGGTTAATAATTTTTTCTTGTTTATAAAAACCATAAAACTTTTTTTTCAGCTCAATTTCTTAAGCCTCATAAAAAATTGTAAACTTAAACCATGTGTGGAAATATTTTGTGACATTTACAGTTTTACTCTTTACGGTAGAAAAGAAAGCGGTAGGAAATCATATGTTACGTGTGTTACTATAGGATCGTAGCTTGATAGATAGATAGATAGATAGATAGATAGATAGATAGATAGATAGATAGATAGATATAGATGGGTGGATAGGTATACAGACAGACAAACAGACAGACAGATGGTTGTGTAGGTATAGAGACAGACAAATACATAGAAAAATAAATAGACAGACATGTCAATAAATAGCTATATCATACATAATAATAATAATAATAATAATAACGGTGCTTATATAGCGCATATCCCGTTGGTGACAGTTCTATGCGCAGACGACAGTTACAGAATACAGACAACGAAATATGTAGTAATACGCTAATTCTGCTGACGAAATAGGTGAGTCTTCAGCCGGCTCCTGAATGTGTCATAGCTAGGGCTCTGGCGAAGCTGTAGTGGGAGGTGATTCCAAGCGGAATCATGCATTATTGATAGATAGATGGCTAGATAGGTATATAGATATAGATAGATGGCTAGATAGGTACATAGATATAATATAGAATAATCGACTAAGAGTCAAACAGAAGGCCTAATAGATAGACATTGGTAAATATATAAAAATATATATTTATATATAGTAATTGATTTAAAGATACAATATATAGATAGATAGACATACGTATAAAGATAGATAGAGTGGGTTATTACGAACCAATATAACAGATAAAACACTAATCTTTTAAAGGCGACGCTTAGTCTTGGTCTTTTGTCCTTTTTTCAAATCTTGATTTTCGCTTGCGATACACAGACAACAACAAATGCAGATGTTAAGAACAACATTAACGCGAGTATGCGGCAAATTCTTTTGATCTTACGTGAGAAGCGAAAACTGGACTTTCTCCACAGATGCTGAAAAGAACCGAACCGACATGCAGACCGATATATTTTTTGTGGCTCTTGTGTGTGTGTGCGATTACTATTAAGACAGCTCGCTAAAATGCGGTGTCGCAGTTCTTTTATCGCTTGGTCAGTCACTTCGTTAACGAGCAATCATTCGGTATACCAGACGATTCGTCTACCACGACAGTTCGTCTACCGACACTTCGTCTACCGCGACAGTTCGTCTACCAGACTATTCGTCTATTACGACAGTTTGTCTACCGACACTTCGTCTATTGCGCCAGTTCGTCTACCGAACAATTCGTCATCCGCGACAGTTCGTCTACCGACATTTCGTCTACCGACGTTTCGTCTACCGCGACACTTCGTTTACCACAACAGTCTATGCCTACTGACAGTTTGTCTACCGACTCTTCATCAACCGACATTTTGACAAACTTCTACCTAATTTTTTCCCACCAATACGTCGATTACAAATAAAATTCGTCCACTACACTCATGTTTGCCACATCATTTGTTTCTAAGCAAATTTCTTTTTATTTAAGTAGTAAATAATAGCTTGAAGTCTAAAGATAAAACTCGTTCTTTCCATTCACAATCCAGGATTTGTAAATTCAATTTACATTTTTTTTTCGAAATGTAACAATTTTACAATAGGCCTACAACATTTTTGTTTGAAAATAAAATATTCAACTCTCCAATTATTACATTATCATCTTTATTAATTATTTTTATACCAATGCATAAAACTGTTCACATGCCATTGTGGGATTTTTCATATTGTACTTTAAAAGAATCATGCATTTTACAAAGCTAAATGAGAGTTAGTTTCGTTCCTTTATCTATTAAGCATCCTAGCCTTTGCTTAGACTCGTAACTGTGAGTAAACGAGTCAACATTGGAGATGCCATGCCAGGTTATCTCTTGTAATAATAAAGTTGCGACATGGGGGAATATAAGCGTAGGCCTGTGTGTGTAAGGGGCGGTAAGGTGGGGAAAGAAAAAAATGTAGTCTACACTAAGGGTTTTTAAAACCGTTGGCGTACAAAACGTAAAATATTACAAAAGCCAGACATTTTAAGGGTTTTTAGCTTTACCTGTCGAACGGAGGACACAGTTTCTCCACAATTTCTTCATTTTGCCGGACGTCTGGCAAGTACAACATTTTCAGTTTGATTGGAATATTAGATAGAATTCTACACTTTTTTTTATTTCGTTTGTTTTATTTAAAACAATATTTACACAGAGTTGGAACAGTTGTTGAGATTCACTGTTTAAATGTTTTGCAGTTTTAGAATTTTGTTATATTATGTTTTGTTGAATGATTTTTTAATTTTTTTTAAAGTTTTGGTCTTTATGGCAAAGAACAGATCTAGTTGATTTTTAATAGGCCTATAATTACCGGTAAGTCATAGGTAAAAAGTAGTAGGGGCCTACCATTTTAAAATGTTTATGGGTTCGCTGTGTGGGCCTAATAGTGTTTTATAATTGTTCAATGTTATCTTTTGTTTCGTTACATGAATTCCTTTTATTGCTTTTTAAAACTAAGAATGATTATATTATTTTTAGAAAGTTTTAGTCCTATCTTATACATTACAGACGCTCCTTCTATAGAGAAGATTATTGCGTCCTACGCTCATCCGTGGTCCGAGTCTAGTCTTGCATTTCTATTAATGTTTTAAATTTTAAATGATGTTAAGTTACTGGTTTTCCTGGTTTGTTCAGGCAACCCATTCCATGCCCGAATGCCACTCAGGAAGAAAGAGCACTTAGGCAATATGCATTTGTTCTCGCATAGGGGATAAGAAAAGTGTTTTTGTCTTTATGTTTATCTGAGCTTTGCAACAGGTTTATTTGGGTTGTATTTCTAAATTAGAGTTTTATGCCTTATGTATTATTAATACTTTACTCTTTGCCCTTCTGTCCTATAGTGTCTTATTGGCTAAGACTAGATCTAGTTGACTTTTTTTTAAAATTTGCAGTTTAACTGAGTTTACATATTTAATAAGTTGAACAGAGTAAAACCTTATTATTTTGTGTCAAAATAAAATAAATTGTTTAAATATATCTTGTACATTAGTATTATTAAATGTATATGTTCAGTTTTACAAGGTTTAGCTTGTTTAATAAAATGAATGAAGACAATAAAATCTTGTAATTATAATACAATTAGTGGTTATGCACGTCAAAATTTAATTTTTGATTATTTAACTTGCCAATACTTTTATTTCTTTGTTTGTGTTGTATTCTAATTAATAATACAATTTTACACTTTACATTTTTTCGACATGAGTGTTTAATGATGTTGTCAGTTACAAATGTTATATTTTACTGCATGCTAGAGATGTCTCTTTAATGATGTTGTCAGTTACAAATGTTATATTTTACTGCATGCTAGAGATGTCTCTTTAATGATATTGTCAGTTACAAATGTTATATTTTACTGCATGCTAGAGATGTCTCATTAATGATATTGTCAGTTACAAATGTTATATTTTACTGCATGCTAGAGATGTCTCATTAATGATATTGTCAGTTACAAATGTTATATTTTACTGCATGCTAGAGATGTCTCTTTAATGATGTTGTCAGTTACAAATGTTATATTTTACTGCATGCTAGAGATGTCTCTTTAATGATATTGTCAGTTACAAATGTTATATTTTACTGCATGCTAGAGATGTCTCATTAATGATATTGTCAGTTACAAATGTTATATTTTACTGCATGCTAGAGATGTCTCATTAATGATATTGTCAGTTACAAATGTTATATTTTACTGCATGCTAGAGATGTCTCTTTAATGATGTTGTCAGTTACAAATGTTATATTTTACTGCATGCTAGAGATGTCTCTTTAATGATGTTGTCAGTTACAAATGTTATATTTTACTGCATGCTAGAGATGTCTCTTTAATGATGTTGTCAGTTACAAATGTTATATTTTACTGCATGCTAGAGATGTCTCTTTAATGATATTGTCAGTTACAAATGTTATATTTTACTGCATGCTAGATATGTCTCATTATTATGTTGTCAGTTACGAATGTTATATTTTACTGCATGCTAGATATGTCTCATTATTATGTTGTCAGTTACGAATGTTATATTTTACTGTATGCTAGAGATGTTTCATTAATGATATTGTCAGTTACAAATGTTATATTTTACTGCATGCTAGAGATTTCTCTTTAATGATATTGTCAGTTACAAATGTTATATTTTACTGCATGCTAGAGATGTCTCTTAAATGATGTTGTCAGTTACAAATCTTATATTTTACTGCATGCTAGAGATGTCTCTTTAATGATATTGTCAGTTACAAATGTTATATTTTACTGCATGCTAGAGATTTCTCTTTAATGATATTGTCAGTTACAAATGTTATATTTTACTGCATGCTAGAGATTTCTCTTTAATGATGTTGTCAGTTACAAATGTTATATTTTACTGCATGCTAGAGATGTCTCTGAATGTTACAATTTTCTACCCAGTTATGTTGCAGTTTTTTTTCTTTCTATCAAATAAGATGTTAATGTAACTTACTTGATGTTTCTTTTCTTTTGCAATGCATACAAACTGTGTTCATATATTTAATTTCGCTGGTTGTGGAAGCAAAAGAAAATTGTTTTTGTTCATCTTTCGTGAATATGTTAGGAAAGTCTTTTAAAATGACTAACGTCATTTTCATTTGGAAGGGAGGAGTGTTATAAGAGGAATGCTGTAAGATAGGAAAAGTTAAAATTGAGGTAGTGAGTGTAAATGTTTCGTTCAACAGCCAACCACAGTTTGTTGTTATAACCTAGATATATTCCCTTCTTTCTTACCCTTGTCCTTGAATTTCCACGGGTGACATTTTTTTATTAAAAAACTTATCAGTTTTTCGAGTGATAGTCTGGAATGTTGAGGGGGCAGGTTGGAGACTTTTAAGCAGCGTAAGTTAGAGAGGTTGTACATGTAGCTTGTGTTGGCTAAGGATATGAATAGGTGTAGTAGTGTAGGCCTACGTGTTATCAGCAGAATAACTTGTATCTTATTTAGATGTATATATACTTATTAAATGTTGTATAATTAAACTGGAGTTGACTTTATTATTATAGTTGTTGTTGTACTCTGTATCAAGTGTCATCATTTCAACGTACCAACTCGTAACTGTTTCATATACAAATCTAATACATACCTAATAAAGGTGCAATTGATGACTTCACATACAAGTACTAATTGCGCTTCTATTACTTGGGCATATCTAAAGTAACTTTAACTGGATACCTTGTTGTGCTTATCTATGGGTTGCACCCCACTTGCCCTAATAAAACTAACAAATCAAATACAAAAATACAACTCCACAAACAAGCTTTCTACTCGGCGCTCAGACTGATACTGACCAACTACCAACGACTCCTGTCATCAAGTTATCCTACAATCGATACCCTACTCCCATTCTCGTGTGATCAACTTTTTTATGCGTCCAGGAAAAACACTTTTAGCAATTCTGCCACATCAATAAAAGAGCTAAGAATGCGTAAGAATTAAGTTTTACAAGAATACCCAGTGCCTCAGTCAACTAACTGTGTAATAGTACGCTGCAGTCTATTTTTTTTACCATCCACGATTCTTTGCAGAGTAACTATTAGTGCTAAAAAATTTAGTTCAATTAATTGTATCTAATGATGATTGTCAGCATTATTTACATCAAAATGTGCACTGTATACTATATAGACATAGACCTATGTATAGTTTTATTGTCAAAACACTCAAGAATAGTGGTGGCGGCCTTTTATAAGTCTATGCCGATGTAGGTCTGCAATTAAATCAGACATAAATAATCTTATAATAGGTCATGCACTAATGTCATAACGAAATCACACCATAAGTAATAGGAACTACACAAAAATATTACATATCACATCGTATTATTTTGTTGATCTAGAATCTAGAATCTAGTCAAGAGATAAAACCCCAAATATGAACAATTTGTCCATAAACCAAACATATTATAGCACAAGACTAAATCTGTAAACAATTATAAATAGTGTCATTGCTGGTACCATGAATAGTCGATGTACTAGCAAGAAACAGTAATTAAATTGAATTATGTGCCAACTATAAACCAAACATGGAGAGACGAAGTGAGGAAATCCCAATTTTAATTTTCTTTAGACGAACATTAAAATAATGTCGTTTGGAAAAAGGTCGGTTGATGAAGTGTCAGTAGGCGTAGACTGTAAACGAACTATCGCGGTAGACGAATTGTCCGGTAGCCGAACTGTCGCGGTAGACGAATTGTCCGGTAGACGAACTGTCGCGGTAGACGAAATGTCGTCAGACGAACTGTCGAGGTAGACGAATTGTCTGATAGACGAACTGTCGCGGAAGACGAAATGTCGTTAGACGAACTGTCGCGGTAGACGAATTGTCTGGTAGACGAACTGTCGCGGTAGACGACGTGTCGGTAGACGAACTGTCACATTAGACCACTTGTCGGTAGACGAAGTGTCGTTAGACGAGTTGTCGTGGTAGACGAGTTGTCGTGGTAGACGTAGTGTCGGTAGACCTACTTTCTGTAGACGAGTTGTCGTGACACCCTTTTAACTTTTAACAATAGGGCACCAAAGTAGGATTTTTAATTCATAGAACGTGTCAACAATCTTAGAGTCATTCTGCTATGCATTAAAATACTTGTAGAAGAGGAGTGAGTAGAGATGGGTCGCTCACTAAAGAACTGATCAACTGATCCGGGTCTTTTAAAGGAACGGATCCGAAAGCCGATCACTGTCAAAAGACCCGGATCAGTACTGATCCGTTCCCGTTCTGCATTTCGATGTGTTGGTTTCCATAGTTCACTTAGAATCCGGATCTGACCCGGATCAGACCGATTCAGACCCGCTCAGTACTGATCGGCTCAGACCCGCTCAGTACTGATCGGCTCAGACCCGCTCAGTACTGATCGGCTCAGACCCGCTCATTACTGATCGGCTCAGACCCGCTCAGTACTGATATGGGTCTGTACTGATTGGATCAGACCCGCTCAGTATTGATCGGCTCAGACCCGCTCAGTACTGATCGGCTCAGACCCGCTCATTACTGATCGGCTCAGACCCGCTCAGTACTGATCAGCTCAGACCCGCTCAGTACTGATCGGCTCAGACCCGCTCAGTACTGAATGGGTCTGTACTGATCGGTTCCCGTTCTGCATTTCGATATGCTGGTTTCGAATGCGAGTGATCGTACAATTGCTGTCAATTGTAAATAATGTTGATGATACCATTTTTGCATTATAATTAGCCAATATGATTACAGTATTTTACATTTACCTTTTTAATTTTACTTATTAGTAGATTATTAGGTGAAAAAAAGGAATTATAGCTTAAAAACAAAAGTTTAATTATAATTAGTTTAGTAGCCTACAACTAGACAATTGAGAACAATTATTTCTTATTTATATTTTTTAATGTTTTAAGTAACAAAAAAAAACGGCGTTTCAACAAGGGATCCAAGTTGTTTTTCTCTCCCCTTGACATCCAACATATAAAATTATGGAGGGAGGCGGGGGGGGGGGGGAGGGTAAATTACTAAGTGATCCGTGGAACCGTTCAACGGACCCGTATCTTTTTAGTGAGCGCTCAATTGAGCGGCGATCAGCATGGTGAACGGTTTTGCCCATCTCTAGGAGTGAGTTGTCATTTCAGAGTTCTTTATCGAATTCGAGCCTAAATATTAAGGCTGTTCATAAATTACCTACTTTCAAAACATTACAGTGTCATAATATTAAATGAACTAAATGCGTCCTAATGAAAACAAGCTAGTAGCTAAAAATGTGTTTTAAAAATATATTTAGAATGTAAAACTTAAAATTAAATGATTACATATTAGATGTATTTTGATCAATATGAGTACTAAGATAAGCAAGTACAATATTTGTTGTTTTTTTTTTTATGCAAATTATGTAGTAAAACACATCTTGAAAAAAAAAAATTTCGACATTATTACTATTACCTCCCTTGCATAGATTTTGAAGTTACTCCAGGAGTATAAATTTAGATTTATTTCAACTACAGCTAGTTGGCATTTTTTTTTTAGAAATTTAAAGAATATGGTTTTAATAATATACCAACGTTATATGTTAAATATTAATGCCTTCTACATTACTTATCACATCACATAAATATTGCATTAAAAGAATAAATGAGAAGCAATATTCATTCAACGAAAGTTTCTGTAGTCAGCTTTATATTGAGAACGATGAACACTCGTATGATACGTCTGTACACATAGGCATGTTGGTGATCAAAATTACTTGTTTACACACACACAACTCTTTTATAATGTCCTCGATTCAAGTTGAGAATTGTTTAAACACTAATAAAAAAAATTTCTTGAGAAATTTCGGTACATTATAAAAGTAAAGAAATTATCATTAACTAATGTTTTATTCCATACGGTCAATGAGTCTACAATTGCAGGATGAATACTTCAACTTAATAAAAACAAAAATATTAATGTAGACATTTTAAAAGACAAAAGTTCTACTGTACAAAAAGAAATTTTGATTTGAAGAATTTTACCAGTTTCTCCAATTTGTTCGATACAAAGAAAACTGTTGAAGACATATAATTGCTAACCAGGGCCGTATTTAGAATTGTGGGGGCACTGTTCCAAAATTTATGTTTGGGGATGTAAATAACATTCCACATACCTCAGAAAAGTGCGGTTAGTTCATGTTACATTCTGTAAAATCATAAATTGTATGTTGCGATTAGCTTGGTTGGACTGGAGCGGTGAAAATTGTAGGGGGATAAATGTATTTTATTTTACATTTTCAACGAAAGAATGGGGATGTCACTACAACAGCTCTTTTTGTGATCTGCAAAATCTGCAATAAACATGTTAGTATCAAGGATACCTTACTAGCATGCCGCATGAATTAGAAATCCTACTTTGGCACACTATAATCAAAAGGTTGCCGACCCACTGCCTTAGTGGTTGTAGGGCGAGAGGGGAGGGGAGGCGGTAAAAAGGGGGGAGGCGGGGTTGGATTACTAGCTTACCGCGACTTCACTAGATGGAATTTTACTTTAACGAAAATTAAAGGAGATTAATTAATGTAAGTTTATGCCTCTCCCCCTTTTCCGTGAAATTAGGACACCCCTGAGTGACGGCTTCAATCTATTTCCCTCCCCCCTCCCCCCTTCTCACACGCGACTTCCATTACTTTTATGGAATATTGATATTATTTTGTTAAGCGTCTATTATTTCAACCACCAGGACATTAAAGCAAAAGTCGTAGAATAAGAAAAAAAATTTTTTTGAAAAATTAAATAGCAAAACCAGCTTTGAAAAAAATAATGACAGACAACCTAAGTAAAGCCAAACAATATAATAAGATGGACCGATTACTTTAATATTTCTGCTATTTGAAGACTTGAATGTCCGATTACCTTTTGTATTGAACACTTCCGTTTTAATTAATCGCTATGATTTTCTCAATGGAAAATTACAAATTAAAATCAAAAGTTGTATACTGCGGAAACCTTTAGGCAGCCGTATGAGTCAATCAAGACAGCGTTATTGGCTGCGCACGTAAAAAAGAACATATTCGATCTAAAAATAGAGCATCTTATTATAGTCTTTGGTAAAGCCTTTTGTTTTTAAACAGTTGTTGAGTTGTTTTAAATATTTTAAAAACATATTATTGTTGTATAACAAGTAAAGCATTCACAGCGATTGTTACACCTGACGTCAAGTATACAGCTTCTCCCACACCCCCCCACACCCACCCACACACACAGCTTAGTTGAATAAGATGGGCTCAACGCCGTCAATTTGTCATGATGTTTTGTCTTTAGAAAGGCTAGTTACAAAATGGATGCCCAATATGTAATCTCTAAACGAAACAACGACACACACACACAATAGGATGGCTATTGGCAAGTAGGTCACCAGTTTATGTGTCCCACTAGAGGATTGTGGGGCCAACACAATGCCCAGCTACCTTTATTTTTACCGAACTAAAATCAGTTGTCCGTCAGTACCTGATGCTCTTGTGCTCTCCTCTTCTTCTTGTGCCATGTGGATTACAATGGAAGAGTTTGCTTAGTTAAACTAATATCTCTTTCCGAATGTGTGGTCTTTCCATCTTCATCTTCTACAGCAGGATTCGGCAACCTTTCTTGGTAATAGTTGTGCCGAAGTAGATTCGCTTATTCATTCATAATGCCAATTGCGACCGAACCTGAAAGCAAACTGAAAGCTAATATTTTGGTTTCGGCCGTAACCGAAACTACACCGAAAGAGGCCTTTTGCCTACGTTCGGCGCCGAGACCGAAAAAAAAAAACCGAATTTCGGTCGGCCTCTAATATAAGCCAATCTTATAAGTGAACCCGAGCCTTGAACAAAACAGGGCATTCTTAGTGGACGCCTCCTTAAGAGTGAATATCAATTGCGACCGAACCCGAAAGCAAACCGGAAGCTAATTTTATTGGTTTCGGACGAAACCTAAACTACATCGAAAAATGCCATTCGCCTACTTTCGGCGCCGAAACCAAAACCCAAACCGAATTTCGGTAAGCCTCTAATCTAAGCCAAACAGGGCATTCTTAGTTCACGCGCCCTTGACCACTAACTTCCCAGGGTCACGATATAAAAACCTCCTCAGTATTTTCCCAATGTAAGGTAAATAACACTTGCTGGCTAAATAACAGACCATATAAATATTAAATTATTCTGCTTAAATGTGTATCAATTAAGTTAAACTAATGTTTATCTTGTACAAAAAAGTGAATTCCTGTTCTTATAATACCAAATATGTATGTGTTTGTTTGTGTGGTTTGTGCTGAAAAAAAACAAACATGTAAAATTGGGGCCCGATAAATGCGCGCGGCTATTCCTAGCATTTTTTTTAAAATCTAGACTCTAGACTTTATTTAGGCCGACAAATAATTAGTGCTGCATTTACACTATTTTAATCGCTAATTTTAATATAATTAATTTCCGTTTAAGTTCTTTAATTACTCTTAGATTGAAAGAATAATAACATGACGTCGATCTAAATTTGGTCCACATTTGGGCCAACAAGTAATACATTATCATCATTATTAAAACATCGAAGTATTAAATGTCCGTTTATTTCGTTTCTGTAAAAAGTTACAGGAAGTAGAACATTTCTACTGCCATACATTTCCTGCTTACCATTGTAAATTCACATTTTTATGGTCCAAAACATCGTTTTTTTACTTGGGTATCTAGCGGGCCACACGGGTCAAAAGATACTTATTAAAAAATAGACAAACTAACAGACAGACAGACAGACAGATAGATAGATAGATAGATAGATAGATAGATAGATAGATAGATAAATAGATAGATAGATAGATAGATAGATGAATAGTTTAGATAAATAGTTTAGATAAATAGTTAGATGGTAAGATATAATATAGTTAGATAGACAGATAGATGTATAATTAGATTAACAGATAGATAGATAGACAGACAGACCGATAGAAAGATAAAGAGATAGACAGATATATATAGATTGAAAGATGATTGACAGATAGATTATAGATAGATAGATAGATAGATAGATAGATAGATAGATAGATAGATAGATAGATAGATAGGTAGAATTTTAATGAATTTGTTTTCTTGTTTATAAAAACCTCTAAACTTTTTCCTTCAGCTCGATTTTGAAGCCTCATAAAAACGTAATCACAGCCATGTTTGAAAATTGTATGTTACATTTAAATTTGACACTTAACTGACAGGATAGAAGGCGGTAAGCAATTAAATGTTACACGTTTTGTTTTACTATAGGAATGTAGCTGATAGATAGATAGATAGATAGATAGATAGATAGATGGATATATAGATAGATATATAGATAGATAGATAGATAGATAGATAGATAGATAGATAGATGGATAGATAGATAGATATATAGATAGATAGAAAGATAGATAGATAGATAGATAGATAGATAGATAGATAGATAGATAGATAGATAGATAGATAGATAGAAAGAAAGATAGATAGATAGATAGATAGATAGATAGATAGATAGATAGATAGATAGATAGATAGAAAGATAGATAGATAGATAGATAGATAGATAGATAGATAGATAGAAAGATAGATAGATAGAAAGAAAGAAAGATAGATAGATAGATAGATAGATAGATAGATAGATAGATAGATAGATAGATATAGGGGTGGATAGATATACAGACAAGCAGATAGATCGATAAATAAATAGGTAGTCATACAAATAAATAGATACATAGGTGATAGAAAGATAGATCGATAGATCGACAATGAGAAAAACAGTCAGCAAATAGATAGACAAATATAAAGATATAAATATTGATTTTTATAGTGATTGATTTATTGATATAATAGATATATAGATAAATACATAGACTTGACTGTTGTAAAATAGTTGGGAGTGATTAATACCAGGATCAATCTTAGACAAGATGTTCAGAGAAATTAATGATAACAATGGATGTTTTAGAATACTGGGTGGGTAGTAAAAAGATAAAAATAAACTTTTTTGATTTGGAATGGTCAATGGGGAATGGTCATCGCGTCTAGTCAACAACGTACCTATAAATCGGAGAAAATTATTTGTTTGGCGTTATCTACAGTGGGAGCGACAAATAAGCAGTTTTAGTAGAGACAACTGTATATAAGTCACTAAGAAAGGCTTAGTCCTCATGTCAATAAATATATTGTGAGTTGCTAAGCACACATTAACAATTCGTTCGTGGAGAACAGCCACCCGTAAAATGCTAAAAGTATGTAGACACTGATAATAGAATCAGTAAGATCGTTCAAAATTATAGAAGCAGAAATGTAATAGAATACTTGAGAGGACTAGCCAATAATTTTTTAATGGAGGCAAAAAAGCTTGTGCATTCAATTTATTGTTTTAAACGGTTATTCTTTGATAATTGTGTCGTCAATTTAATTTTCTCATTACTGATAGAGTGTTAGATATACCTTTATGCATTAAAATGCATTGTTTTAGACTGTCATTATTTACTTTTTCAATCAATCAGTTTATGAAAAACTAAGTTATTAAAATTTAATAATCCAATATATACATTGTTTTTATTTACTTTTCGTTTCATTTATATACTAAAAAGTATTGCTTTCCTCAAATGTCGTTATTAAGTTACTTTTACTAAATGATGTGATATGAAATATGTGCCAAATCGTCCAGCGCCAAAACTGCTATTTAAAGAAGTAAATAACTACAAATGAAAACACGCTAGTAGTTTGAAATGTGTTTCAGAAATTACATTTTTAATGTAAAATTATTTATTAATTCATTTTTTGTTTTATGTAATTTTTATCGTCATGAATACTGATATACGAAAATATATTATATATTTTAAAAAAATGCAAATTAAGTAGTAAAACATATCTTTAACAAAAAAAATGTATGCCCTAAGTCTTCAATTAGGACTATTATCTCCCTTGATTAGAATTTTTAAGTACACCTATTAGGCATTTGTTTAATTACTTTTACATGTTTATTCATCGCTTTTACTCACGGTAAATTTTTTTTGTGTAAGAAATTAAAAGAATATTTCTTAAATAATATACCAGCATTATATGTTAAATCCTTATGTACCTTTGCAATACTTATCACAGTACATAATTACTGAAAGGAAAAACAAACAAATCAGAAGCAATACTCATTCAATGATAGTTTGTTTAGACAGCTTTATATTGAGAACGATGAACACTACACTCGTATGATACGTCTGTACACATAGGCACGCTGGTGATCAAAATGCGTTGATTTGTTAAATGAGTTTTATAATAATAATAATAATTGTGATTGCATAGCACATATCCCGTTGATGACAGTTTTATGCGCTTACGAAAGTTACATAACACAGGCAACGAACAACAGACGAAAATGTAAATATTTATACGCTAATACTGCTAACGTAATAGGTGGATCCTCAGCCGGCTCCTGAAGGTGTCGAAACTAGGGTTCTGGCGAAGCTGCAGTGGGACGTGATTCCAAGCGGACGGTCCCGCGTAGGAGAAGGCACGTTGGCCAGCAGACACTAGCCTCACACGAGGGATCCGCAGAGTAAGCGCGTCAGAAGCCGAACGAAGTGGGCGGGATTGGGTGTAGAGCTCAAGACAGGCGCGAAGGTAATCAGGGGCAGAGTTATGCAGGCACTTATAGCAGAGAGAAGCCAGTTTCAGTTTTAGAAGCATTTAACTAATAATACAATTATTGCAGAAAAAAAAATTCATACATTATAATAGTATCTCACGATTTTCCATATTATCCCTTACTGTCTAATGTGTTAAAGGCCCTTTTGAACTATAGTCCTACGAATTTAACGAATTTAACGATGCTACTCGTGTTTTCTCATAATTTCTAACAATTCTAGTCGTTACCAGAGAATAGGTATAGAACAGAATGCGCCATCCCTATATGTGCAATCACTAAAAGTGATGCTCGGCTTCCGCCATTTTCTTTTGACTCAAGGCAGCGGTCACTAGAGACGCTACTATAGTAAAACGAGAAACGCTGATTTATTACTGATATCTACTCTTAGCAAGTTTAGGACTAAAGCAAAGCTACTAATATTAAGTAATATGAGGTTACAACTTACCGTTGATTATTTTCTTTTAAGGGGTCAGAAAAGCCATTTATTTTGACATACTAATTTGTATGATAATCAATCGTTTTCGCATCATTGTTGCAGTTTATTACACAACAGCCTTTGTACCTTTTGTCTGAAACATTCTCTTTAGGTGTTCAAACTTGTAGATTTGATGAAACAGACATTGTAAATAAGCATAAATATATAGCGTAGCCAGGTCCACTGAGGCTAAATAGCATGGCGTCGATATATTTTCCGGAAACAGAAAAAAAACAACGATTGCGCATTCTGTTCTATATTTTTTCTGTGGTCGTTACCAAAATAGAACTATGTCGAGCTCTGGAAGTTCTCGTCTGCAGCTCAACATTCAGTAAGAGTTTCAACACGTGAAGATTTATGCTGGCTGGGACGCTGAACCACTAAGTCCAATTATCGTAGGACGAAACCATTGATTGGCTTATTTGGTAGAAGCCATGGACCACATGTGACCCAAAAGGAACCAATTAAAGAGAGCCAGGTGACCCTAATCGTAGCCCCGCCCCTTGCAGCTCTGATGGAATAAGTACAAAAAATAAGGCACTCGTTTGTTGTGTGTGTGTTGTTGCGTGTGTTGTTGTGTGTGTTGTTGCGTGTGTTGCTGTGTGTGTTGTTGTGTGTGTTGTATTTTTACACGCATGCTGTAAAAGTTATACATTTAAAACTTTTGTTTAGATTTAAAATCAATCAGAGGTCGACGGTTTTGTTTGAATACTTTCTACGCGATGGTTGTATGGCCAGCACAAGGTGATAACATTAATACAATTTAGCTAGAAGCTCTTGAACTGTTGAGAACATTAAGAAGAATGCATGATTATTGAACCAACAATGAGGCACATTGGCGGCCGTTCGACTGGCATTCCGAAAGTTCTCGGTTCGAATCCTGGTGAAGGCTAGGATGTTTTTTTCCGGGACTGGACGGTGTCCTTGAGTCCAAGCAGCTCTGATGGTTACCAGACATTAGTTTGGGTAATAGTAAAGGCGGCTGGGCATTGTGCCGTGGCCACAGAAACTGGTGAACGCTGCTTCACCGGCCCTATCATCTAATAGGCCAGACGGGGTACTTTACTATACTATTGAATCAACGAAACCATCGGTAAGGAACTGCAAACTTTCCTCCGATAGATCACCTCTCCCCAAATCTTAATGCATCTGATATGAACCAACGTTACACGTTCACAAGCATCCATTCACATAATTGCCCAAATTGATATCAGAAGAGCCGGATTCTAATCGAACGTAAAAATCTAAACCCTCTCTCTATTACTAGAGAAACATAAATCACAAGGGATTGCACTTTTTTTCTTGTCATCAAAACTCTGCAAATGTGGCCGTCATTTTTGTTTATATTCTTATTAAATATGAGCTAAGAAATAGAAATTATGCCAATTATCTTAGCTTATTAGGTAATTTAGAGAAATGTTTTCAATAAACAAGATAATCTTGTTCTGAGCTTATCCGCGGTGTAAATCTTGGCTTGTTTAGGGTTAAGAAATCAACTTTACATTCAATTCACGTTGTTGATTTCCCGGATTATTTCATGTAACCCATTTCATGTCCCAAAGCCGCTCTGGAAGAAATAAAATTTATATAAAATTCTCCTTGCATCTGAAAATTGAATTTTAACAAAAAAAAATCAGTCATCGACTTAATAGCCTTGATTGATGGCATAAAAAAAATGTTTTCATCAATCAATACCAACGCTAAAATCTGAGCTATCGAAATGTAGACCCTTGGAACTTAATTTTTTTTTTTAATTACTTACCTTTGCATTACATCGGAATACTTCGCAGAAAGCGGACAAATAAGGAGAGAGGTGAGAGGACTTAAATTTCAAAGATAACAATGTGATTTCATAAAAAAAAAACGTTAGGCTGGGATTTTTTCCAGGGATTTGAAGGTGTCCCTGAGTCTACCCAGCTCTGATGGGGGTACCTGACATTAGTTGGGGTAAAAGTAAAGGCGGCAGGGCATTGTGCTGGCCACACATCCCCTAGTATGCCATGGCCACAGAACTTGGTCAACGCTGCGTTCACCTTAAACCTGCGTTCACCCTGCCTTAAACAATAATTTAATTAATGATTTTACCTTAAAAATGTAATTTCTAAAACACCTTTCTAGTTACGAGCGTGTTGTCATTAGTACGCATATACTTCTTTTAATAGTGCGTTTAATATTTCAGGAAAAAGGAATTTTTTACAGCCCTATTTTTTGGCTTCAAAACTGTAAAGAAAAGACGAATAGTCTAGAGTCCAAGTCTAGAATAGTCTAGACTCTAGACCATAGATTGCCGACGGGGGAGCCTAAACCCCCCTGCGGGAGGTGAGAAGGTCTAGGTGGCGCTGACGTTTTCAGGTGCGAGATGGGACGTTGAAGGGCCAGTGAGCGGTACGAACGTACTTGAAATAGTTTGAACACCACTGCAAATTCAATTAATAAAAACGAACTTAAGATGTGTTTTAATTTTATTAAAGGTAATCTTAAGCTTTGACAATGAATAAAATAACTGTTCCACTGGTGACTTATGTCTATTGTATAATTGTAGCGTAAAAGTCTTTTTAACCCTTACAGTCCCGGGCGCGTATATAGCGGAACTGAAGGCAGCATATATAGAAGTAGGTCGGTACAGGAAGGGTTAAAAGCCCTTTATTAAGCCTACTTATCCTTGAACTAGTACTATATTTAGTCGGTTTCTGAGAAAGGAATGCTGGAATTAATAGTTTATGGATAAATGTGAAGTAGAACAATCTGCTACCACCCAACATTACATTTATTATTCTACTAATAATAAATAGGTGTCGCACTGACGTTTAGAAGTATTTGGTGCTCGCGTTAGTTTAAATTAAATAGCTGCCAGCCAACGACGTTTGGTACGTTTGTTAATTATCGTTGTTTCTGATTGGTTTACCTGTTTTTAAATATATTTATAACAAACTAAATTCCTCGGGGTTGCCCCGGGGGAAAAAATAGGCATGTATAAGCTACAGATAAAAAATGTATTCATTACAATGAACTGAAAGCTGTAGATCTAATAATAACAAAAAAAATGTTCACTGAAGACTTTTACGAAAGTAATTTAAGATAAATTTTGTAATGGGGTGAAAAAAGGCAGGTCTTTTTATTGAACAAAATGCTTAATTGCCCGCTGTTGCCTGGGAAAAAAGGAATATTAATTGAAATAACTTTTTATAGAAAAAAAAAGATATAGACTAACGAGAGTCGAACCCGGGTCGACCGCATGACAGTTCGATACGTTATCCATCCAGCTAGCGTGGGCACATATGCTAAGTGAAATTGCAAAGGTAATATATTAGGCAATTAGGTCACGTGTCTTTAAATAAACCAATTTGATTGGTTAAACACACACACACAGAGTTTTTTTGTATTCATATATATTTAACATAAATAAGCATTGATATTGATATGTACTGAAAAGAAAATATAATTTATAACTATCATAGTACACCGGAACTTATGTAGGCCTATAACTAGAAATATAAGTTCAGTAGTCTAATAGCACTATGCAGAGACGAATTGATGAATAACGCTGGTGATTTAGTATACATAATTGTGTTATTAGATGCCAACTTTAAGACATCAACATTTTTTTTACCTTATTTAACTCCAACCATAGAATGGGGCCTGGTGATCTCTTCATATTGTGCCAACTCAAATGGGTGCCTGGTTCTTAGGTGCCTCAACAAATTTGTATGTCTGTCTATTTATTTATACATCTATCTGTTTGTCTAACACCACCCCCTCACATGGTTTGGTCTGCCAGCTGAGGCAGTGTTCCGGGGTATGGAGCAACATGTGAGAGATTTAGAGGATGGATGACGATCAGTGATTCTGTCTACCTGAAGGCGCAGCATGCCAGACATCGAAAGGTACTACCTCTACCCAGAGCCCCCTATACCCCCAAATATAAAATAATTATATTAACTGTTACGTCCACAATCCCCTTGTGGCCAGAGCTGTGTAGATCTTGCTGATAATTCTCGTTAGTCCTAGGGGAGACTTTAATTATTAGTATTTATGTTTCAGTATTACACGAACTCTTCTTATAGTCCTGGGCACAAATTCAGTATTTGTATTCCAACATTTCCTTTCTTGTACATTATGGTAGTAGATAAATCTTATAGTAATGTATTCAACACAATAGGATAGTAATTTGACAAGGAAGCTTCAGTGTAACTGTTGTTGATAGTTTATTTCAGGTGGTATGTTCAATATATACAATATATCTATTATGTACAGTTAGAATAAAATAGTGCAAACACAAACGTTCTCAAAGGAACATATTTTGAAACTCTCTGTCTTTCAGACAAAACAAATCATTAAATACTATCCGAGTGGTGCAAGGGATAGACCCATTACCAGTAGAGGTGAAAATCATGGTATCATTACAAAACTCATAACAAAAACGATAGGAACTTCCCCTATTAAATAATGAGTCGTTCCCAGACTCTGAGAATTTGAGATCAACACAGAATCCCAACATTACCTAGAACCTTTTATTTTCCTACTAAACGTCCTAATATGGTGTGTAGTAAGAAAAGAGAGAGAGAGAGGAATAAACATTGCGTGTTCCAATTCTTGGAAAAACAATATACATGACACGCCCCCACCCAATGAAAGAAATAATGTACCATAATTACCCAAGTAATACTCAACATGGTACATTTTTCGTACTTAACACTATCGTTTTAACAACCATCAATCAATGGAAGATTATAAGACAATTTAAGCAAACATGGCTCACTGGCACAACCAAATTATAAAAAGTGTCACTACCCAATGGTAATTGTGATTATAACGTGATGGACAAATATTTCCCCGTTAATATTAATATTAACTAATGTCTCAACAAGTACAAATAATTCAAAAATATTCTAGTCATTCTTATTTTAACTATGTACAGTTGTGTGGATTTCCACCAAAAATTTGGAAAAAGTCTTAATCTATTTAAACAAATATAACATTGCTCAAACTCTGTCAATTTTCAACAGTTTACTTTTAATATACCAACCAAAAGATAAGTAATACATAACTCGAATCAAACTATAGGTTACTTCCCCTTTAAATTACAGTGTCAACTTGACATTAACAGGGTGCATACCTAAGATGATGATACTTCCCCTTTTCTCAAATATGAGGAGAAAATACGCTCTAGTTACGATTACTACAGTAATCTCAATATTAAAATGTAATCCACTATTATGCGTTTTTGGCAAATTTGAAAGTTTAATATAAAAGATTGTTCAGGGTTGAATGAGTGCCCACCTTTAGGTACCTTTGTTTCCCTCCATTCCCGGATATATGGAATATATAACAACCTATATACAACATAGTGAATATCCACTAGTTTTTCCCATTCTATTACCATTATATAACAATTTAGCAATAGATTTCCAATATTATCTATTAATTTATACCAATTGATATTACATCTCTTTCTAAGATAAAAATTGTACATATTATTATTTAGTTCCATTCATTAACTAAAATAAAACAAGATAATAAATCAACTAGCTCAAAGTTTTCCCACCTAATTGCATGTGATGACAATTACTTTTATCCATCCATATCAAGTAAATACGTGCATATTATATATTTATTGCATCATGCATCAACATTTAAATGGAATTTCTTTTCCATAATCAAATGAATTTAAAATATATCAGAACATCAATATTATACATGATTATAAGAATTATTAATACTTTCAAAAGACTTGACTTCTGTATGATACAAGTATTCTATAGGTATTCCATAATCAAAATTCAAATGAATGATAGGTTATCATGACACATTCTTAATGAATAAGTGAGATGATCTGAAAAAGAAGTATGGGGTTATTCAGTCAATCATGTAGCACCCGAGATAGAGTATCAGCTGTTACGTTGTCTCTAGTCTCTATCTTGTCGATGATACAGGAATGGGATACCAGTCGGTCTCTGTCAAATTACTTAATTTCCCAAAGTCTCTATAAAACTGCAGTGTGTGGTCGGCTTTTGGTACCATCACACAGGGTGTAGACCATTTGCTATCACATTTTTCTCCTATGTCATATTCTAACATATACTTTACATCTAATTTAATATGCTCAGGTCTGATGGGGTCAAATGGATGCTGTTTAATAGACCTGGCACTATTGGTTAACACTACATCGTGCTCTATGACATGTGTCCTACTGGGAACATTTGTAAACATTGACTTATTTTCATGTACCAGCTCAATAATCTTCTCCTTATCTTCTACCGGAAGATATTCTAGCCTTGTATCTAAACTCTTAAGGGCATCTGCATTATTAAGTTTACTTTCTGCAAACTTATATTCTATCCTAGATAAATCCGTCGGGACTCTAGCTAACGAAATCATGGGGACCTCCCGTGGTTTACTCTTTTCCCTGGAAACATAGGGCTTAAGTAAATTAATATGGCATACCCTCTGTTTTTGTCTCCGGTCAGGAGTCTTTATCAAATAATTGACCTCGCCAAGCTTTGACTCTATCTCATAGGGTCCACTAAACTTTGCACTTAAAGGCTGATTTTGCAAAGGTAGAAACACAAGAACTTTGTCACCTGGTGCAAAAGTTCTAGCTGTAGCTTTACGGTCATAGTTCTGTCTCATACGCTCCTGCATCTGTGGAAAATGAATCTTCACATGGTTAAAAGCATGATAAAGCCTATTTTTAAATTTATCTACATATGACAAAAGTCCAATCGGTTCACTGTCCGTTAGCCAAGTTTCATGTAGAAGTTTCAACGGACCTCTGACTGAGTGTCCATACACAAGTTCGAATGGGCTAAACCCCAGGGATTCCTGAGTGGCCTCCCTTGCAGCGAACAGTACATAAGGCACACCCTTATCCCAGTCTTTCTCGTTTTCATAACAGTACTTTTTAAGCATCGATTTTAATGTCTGATGAAACCTTTCCAGAGCTCCCTGGCTCTCAGGATGATAGGTACTTGATAGCCTATGACTTATCCCTAATTGTTCCATGACTAGTTTGAAAATGTTCGAAGTAAAGTTAGTCCCCTGGTCGGACTGTACTGTCTTCGGTAGGCCATAACGTGTGAAGAAATTTGTCAGGGCGTCTACCACCTTCACTGTTGTTATGTTCCGCAACGGAATGGCTTCCGGGAAGCGAGTGGATGAACACATGACTGTGAGCAGGTATTGAAAACCGGCTTTTGTTTTCGGCAACGGGCCCACGCAATCAATGAGTATATGACTGAATGGTTCGTCGAACGCTGGTATCGGCTGGAGTGGAGCGACAGGAATTCGTTGGTTAGGACGTCCTACCATTTGGCATACGTGGCAAGTCTTGCAGTATTGTTCGACATCTCTTCTCAGTCCTGGCCAGTAGAAGTAAGGGAGGATACGGTGGTGCGTTTTTAGGACTCCCATGTGACCAGCGAAAGGAAGATCATGCGCCATACGCAGTATATCTTGACGATAGCACTTAGGTATTACAATCTGGTGAATACTGTCCCACTCGTTTGTACCTGAGTTGAGCGGTTTCGACTTTCTCATCAACACTTCATCTTTCATGTAGAAACATTCCGCCATTGCATCTGCAGTCTTTTCATCAACAGCTTTCATTCTGAGTTGCATTATTACTTCGTCATTCAATTGTTCTTTCACCAATTTCTGCTTTGGTGACAAAACGTTATCGTTCTCGGTTGCATCACCAGTTGTTAGTTCAGCAAAGAACGTAGCACTTAAATCGATGTCAGGTGTTTCTGTTATCACTGTTTTATTCGCATGTGTGTCTTCAGAATAGACAAACACATCTTTCGTTGCACTACACGGCGTAGCAGGAGTCTTTACCGACTTCTTTTTCTGCATTGCTCTTGTCAGTGCACATGTTGGGCGTTCATTGGCAGGACGTAGGTTTTTGTCCTCCGCCATCTTTGTCGCCAACACTTTAACCATGGGCTCGACAGTGACTCTGCCGCCCATAATGTCATTTCCTAATATCATGGACACGCCTTTGACGGGTAGTGCGCGCCACACTCCCACTACGATGTTACCTGTAAAAATATCCGACTCGAGTTTTATTCTGTGCAGTGGAGCTTCCACAGCCTCCATACTAGCACCTCTCAGCACAACAGACTCACCGGTACTGGTGGCATCTGTTAACGGCACACTGCCCTCCAGGATCACGCTGACAGCAGAACCCGTGTCACGTAATATCTGTATTTTCTTCTTGCTGAGTACATCGACTTCTGTCGACACTGTCCCCTCGTAGACAAAGGGTCGAAAATCGGATAGGTCGTCCTCTTCCGGGACTTTAGGAACCATCTGTTTCTCACGGCCTTCTGAAAGCATAATAGATTGAGTACAGCTATTCTCTTTTACCTTAGATAGACTGTTCTCAAAAACCATCGACTCCACAACTATGGGCGATGCCGGCCGCATTTCTTTTGAGTTTCTTGACCCTGTGTTGCACACTTCTTCTGTCTGCTTGCTATCTTTCTGCACTCTGGCACAGTGTAGAATAGCACCTTGCTTCTTGGTAAGGATCCAACAATCTTTCTTCATGTGGCCCTCTTTCTTGCAATTGAAACATACCACCTTTGCTTTATTTACATCTGTCTGCTTCCTGAAATGAACTAAGTTACTATTATTATTTACACCACTGTTCTTATTATTGTTTTCACTTGTCTCTTTTGGTTTACTAGCCTCCTTGGGCTCTGGTTTGTGCACTTTGGGTTTGTCAGCATAATATGGCTTTATGCTGGCGTGAATTATGGCATAGTTATCTGCCAATCTAGCAGCTTCATGCACATCTTCAACCCCTCGGTCTGAGATGTGGGTTTTAATATCCACTCGAATACAATCATTGAATTCCTCAAACAATATTAGGTTCTTGAGTTTATCAAACTCACTTACATTGTGTGACCTTAGCCACTGTTCTAACATTTTCTCCTTTTGTCTCAAAAAGTCTACATGAGTTTGATCATATGCCTTCTTTCTGTCTCTAAATAGCTTTCTATATTTTTCTGGTGTCAGGGAATAACTTTTTAGCACCCTATCTTTGATTACTTCATAGTCATTTATTTCCTCGGGTGTTAAACTCAACACTACGTCCAATGCTTTTCCTTTGTTGAGAGTTGACCTTAACAATAAAGCCATCTTATCATCAGGGAACTGATAATCTACAGCTATCCTCTCAAAAAGCAAAAAGAAATCTTGAACATCTTCTTCTCTGAATATAGGCAAGTGTTGCTTCATTGCGCTGATATCCAGACCATTGCTGTCCCTACGATGGTCAGGTCTGTTCATGCGTGCCATCTCTATCCTTTCTCTGCTTTCAATTTCTATCCTAATTCTTTCCAATTCCATTCTCTTCATAGCTAATTGGAATTTTAGGTTTTCACTCATCCTTCATCTTCATCATTGTTTGATGATCTAGATGACATATTTCTTACCTCGTCTCCGTGGGCAATTACCCCGCCCCCACTGGGAGCTACATAACCTTCATTGATATTGTTCTGTCCCACTTCAACTACACTACCAGTGTTCATGGCATTCTGCCC
Organism: Anisus vortex; assembly: GCA_949126835.1. Classification (NCBI taxonomy): domain Eukaryota; kingdom Metazoa; phylum Mollusca; class Gastropoda; family Planorbidae; genus Anisus; species Anisus vortex. Next base: position 35,192,185 of record OX421504.1, read on the forward strand.
GTTCAAACATGTCATAATTTCTTTGGTCAAACGATTACGATTAGGTCTTGCCTGTCCTGCCTCAATCCCAAAGGACTCAGCTAATTCTTTTAGTTCAGCAAATGACATGGCATTAAGTTCCTCACTTGATATATTCGAAGCCATAGTATAGCGTTCGAAATATTTGTTATAGTAGAGTAGTATATATTGTATAATAAAATATAAAGTTCCAACTTACGATTTGTCCAGAAATTTGCACAATATAATATTAAACACTTCGTGGAATCTTCACACTTCCCAAGGAATAAAAACGCAAACCAGTTCTCTCCTCTTTCTAAAAAGAATAGTTTCACAGTCCTAGAAAACGAAACACAAATATGCCGCTCTCAGTACTACTAATGTCACAAAATATTTATAGGTCAGGAAAAAATATAACTCAAATTTTCCAGACGAGATCAACAAATTTTTTCCAATCCTAGATCAAGAAAAGTAGAACTCAAATCTACCGAACGAGACTACCAAATCTTGTCAATCCTAGGTCAGGAAAAGTAGAACTCAAATATACCGGGCGAGACCACCAAATTTTGTTACGTCCACAATCCCCTTGTGGCCAGAGCTGTGTAGATCTTGCTGATAATTCTCGTTAGTCCTAGGGGAGACTTTAATTATTAGTATTTATGTTTCAGTATTACACGAACTCTTCTTATAGTCCTGGGCACAAATTCAGTATTTGTATTCCAACATTTCCTTTCTTGTACATTATGGTAGTAGATAAATCTTATAGTAATGTATTCAACACAATAGGATAGTAATTTGACAAGGAAGCTTCAGTGTAACTGTTGTTGATAGTTTATTTCAGGTGGTATGTTCAATATATACAATATATCTATTATGTACAGTTAGAATAAAATAGTGCAAACACAAACGTTCTCAAAGGAACATATTTTGAAACTCTCTGTCTTTCAGACAAAACAAATCATTAAATACTATCCAAGTGGTGCAAGGGATAGACCCATTACCAGTAGGGGTGAAAATCATGGTATCATTACAAAACTCATAACAAAAACGATAGGAACTTCCCCTATTAAATAATGAGTCGTTCCCAGACTCTGAGAATTTGAGATCAACACAGAATCCCAACATTACCTAGAACCTTTTATTTTCCTACTAAACGTCCTAATATGGTGTGTAGTAAGAAAAGAGAGAGAGAGAGGAATAAACATTGCGTGTTCCAATTCTTGGAAAAACAATATACATGACATAACGTTTAAACAATTCTAAAACTGAAACAAAGACATAATTAGACCAATTTAAACAAGTAATTTGTATCAACAGCGTGCCTATGTGTACAGAGTACAAAGGTAACATACGAGTGTAGTGCTCATTGTTCACAATATAACGCTGTCTAAACAAACTATCATTTAATGAATATTGCTTCTTTTTCTTTTTTCTAAATGCAATTATTTTGTACTGTGATGCAAGGGTACATTAAGATTTACCAAATAATGTTGGTATATTATTAAAACAATATTCTTTTAATTTCTTTAAACAAAGATTCAACGTGAGCAAACCCGATATTAAAAAAGGACAAATAATTATACAAATGCCTACTAGCTGTACTTAAAAAAAATCTAAATTTAGACTTCCGGAGTCGGATCAAAATCTAATCAAGGGAGATAATAGTTCTAATTAAAAGTCATGGGTAAATGATTTTTGTTAATGATATTGTGTTACTACACATAAAGCATTAAATAAAACAAATGTTGTTAATAAAGATTTCAATGCTCATAAAAATAAAAAATACATACAATGAACAAATTATTAATTAATGTTTTACATTATAAATGTAATTTACAAACACCTCCTTAGCTACCATCCTGTTTTTATTAGCACGCATTCGCTTCAAATGATAGTGGTAAATAATTTAATGACATAGTAATTTTTAAACAGCTTTTTCAGTAAGGCTTGAAGACTAGATCTTTATAAATATTTCTCTCATGCTTGGCGTGAGAGGGATTTTGCAGAGGACGGATCTGACTGATCCACGAGTCCACGACTGATGACCCAACCTTCATGGGTGGGAAATCAGTACGGGATCATTGACGTTTGGCGATAACATGCAAACTATACATATGAGCCTAGGAGGGGCAAATGAGTGCGAAAGTGTTCCGAATCGCCTCCTAAAAGGAAACTAAAAAGAAGACTAAGATGAATTGTCTACTTCAGCGGTCGGCAACCAAAGGCACGCGTGCTGGCACACAGAACGATTTTCAGTGCACTCGAGTGCCAACTTCGCAAGTCAGCATAATTAGATCTAATAATAATAATGATTATTTATATACCGCTCCTATCCATTCTATTTTAATAAACTCAGTGCGCTCTAGCAGATTTTTACGTCAACTAGTCCCAAAACTCCTGCAGGGCGACAGGGATCAGCCGGCGGCAGGATTAGAGACGCGTCGGTTGACAGTCCGGTGAACTAACCGCAGGACAAGCTGGCTTCACAATTAATTAGTGCATGTAATAACAGACCACGTTTTACTAAATATAATTACACGAATCCAGCCTAATTATTTAAAAAAATTCTTTGCAAATGCCCATAGTCAGAGAAAAGTTTTCTTTTTGCAGCTAGAAAATCGCTATTGCAGCAATATTTTCAAAAACGATATTTGATCTTTTTTTGGTTTCTTTTTTATCAAATCATTCTTCCATCATTGTAAAGGTAGCTTTGCTTGTAATTCATTTATTTTTGTAAATGGACTCTAAACCCTAACAGGAATAACTTTCATTTGATAATCTCTTAAAATTGTCTGATTGAACCATTATAAAGTGTTTCAACGTGTTAGCAATTATATGACTTCACCAGTTTTCTTTATGTCAAACATATTGCAGAAAATAGTTGCATTCTTAAAATCTAAATTTCCGTTTGCACAGTAGAGATTTTGTCTATTAACACTTAACATGCCAAAGGTTTTTGACGCAAAATGTGCTGCACTGCCACTAGTTTTTTTGGTAATTTCACAAAATTAGTGTGTGGAGTTTAAAAATTAAAAAAAAAATAAATAGACTAATGTGGAAGCATACAATCTTTACCATATATGTAAAACATAATACCAAACCAAAAAAAAAAGTTTTCATGCAAATTAGTGTCACGTGACCATGGCGGCCATCTTGTTATTGTGAGATTTATAGAAAAATATGTACTTGTGTCCACTTTTTTTCTTCTTTGAGAACCAGCGGAAATATGAGTGCACTATTACAGTATAAAAACTTAGCTAATAGACCACACTAAGTAAAATAAAACAAATTCAACAATAAAAAAGTAGTTTTTATTCCGATTCGCCCCTTGCTTTGCACATGAATTTTGAAACGATTTTGCTCAATTTTCAGCTAGTTTACCATAACTGGTTAGTATCTTTGAATATGTACAAATCGGTAACAAATCAATATCGACTTGTGAAATCTCTAACATATATGTAAAACAGAATATCATACTAAAATATAACGTTTTCATGCAAATTAGTGTCACGTGACCATGGCGGCCATCTTGAAATTGTGAGATTTATAGAAAAATATGTACTTGTGTCCACTTTTTTTCTTCTTTGAGAACCATCGGAACATATGAGTGCACTATTACAGTATAAAAATATAGCTAGTAGACCACACTAAGTAAAAAAAAAACAAATTCAACAATAAAAAAGTAGTTTTTATTCCGTTTCGCCCCTTGCTTTGCCAATGAATTTTGAAACGATTTTGCTCAATTTTTAGCTAGTTTACCAAAACTGGTTAGTATCTTTGAATATGTACAAATCGGTAACAGTTCAATATCGACTTGTGAAATCTCTACCATATATGTAAAACAAAATACCATACTAAAATATAACGTTTTCATGCAAATTGATATCACGTGACCATGGCGGCCATCTCGAAATTTTGAGATTTTTAGAAAAATATGTACTTTTGTCCACTTTTTTTTCTTCTTTGAGAACCATCGACAAATATGCATGCATAATTAGTTAAGACTTGTCAATAGCTGTAGCTTAAAAAATCTAACCAAGGGAGATAACAGTCCTAATTGAAGTCTTAGGGCAATGATTTTTTGTTAAAGATTTGTTAACTACTTAATTTGCATTTTAAAAAATATATTATATTTGCAAATATCATTGTTGATTATGATAAAAGAGATAGAAGAGGCCTGTATCGCCTTCAGTGTGTCTTCCGCGTGCCACTGAAAATTACTCTGCGTGCCAAGTGTGGCGTTCCGTAAGTTGCCGACCCCTTGTCTCGAGTCCCCCTGCAGGCGGTGAGAAGGTCTAGTGGGTGCTGACGGGGGCGATATGGGGGTTATTGAAGAGCCAGTGGGCGGTACGACGTTCTGTAAAAAGACAAATAAAGTGAACGACGTTCTGTACGTTTGTTAATTATCGTCGTTTCTGATTGGTTTAACTTTTTTAAAATATATTTATAACAAGCTAAATTACCCGGCGTTGCCTGGGGAAAATATAACAGGCCTGTATAAGCTACAGATTAAAAAATTATAAGTTACAATGAACAGAAAGCTGTAGATCTAGATCTAATAATTAAAAACAATTAATGTTTTATACTGAAGACATTCAGGAAAGTAATTTTAACAGAATATTTTAATCGGGTTAAAAATGTGCACGTCTTTTTTATTTAACCGAAAGCTAAATTGCCCGGTGTTGCCTGTGGATTTAAAATCTTGTTTTAAGAAGTAATATTAATTGACCGCATGACAGTCCGATACGTTATCCATTCAGCTAGCGAGGACACATGTGCTACGTCAAATTGCAAAGGTAAAATATGAGGCAATAAGGTCATTTGTCCTTAAATAAACCAATTTGATTGGTTAAATACACGCACATAGCTTTATATATAATATAGAGAGAGATTTTTAATATAAATAAACATTGATATTGACATGTACTTAATACAAGACAATGTATTTTATACTTAACATAGTACACCGGAACTTGTGTGGGCCTATAACTAGAAATATAATTTATACTACTGTGCAGAGACGAATTGATGAATATGGCATGTGATTTAGAATACATTGTGTTATTATAGGCCAACTTTAAGACATCAACATTTATTTACAACTTGATGAGTCCACGCTACCAAGCTTTACTTTTAGCTTAGTTCTTTTTTTATATTAAAGTAAAAGAAAATATGCCAATTTCGCTAATAAATAAATAGATGACACTAAAGGCGAATTTACATCACTTGTACTAGAAGACGTTTTTAGGGACAACAATTTCCTTCACCGGTGATGGTATGGCACTATCGTGGATTATTACAGTTCTAAAACTGAATCAAAGACATCATAAGCCCCATTTAAACAAGTAATTTTGATCACCAACATACCTATGTGTACAGACGTATCATACGAGTGTAGTATTCATCGTTCTCAATATAAATCTGACTAAACAAACTATCTTTGTATGAGTATTGCTTCTGATTTGTTTTTTCTATGCAATAATTATGTACTGTTTGTGATAAGTAATTTAAAGGTACATTAAGATTTACCATGAAACTAAAGCTTATATCCTAAACACACACTTTGCACCATCTTTTTCAAATCCAGGTGACAAAGAAATCTCCATAAATTTAAACAAACTAGAAGAGATAGGAAATATAAATGTAGATGAAAAAGGTATTAAACAACTCCTAACCAACTTAAAAGTAAACAAAGCTTCTGGTCCAGATGAAATACCAGCAAGACTGCTTAAAGAACTAACTAATGAAATATCTCCAATATTTCAAATACTTTTTCAGGCCTCCCTAAACCAGGGCAAATTTCCCAAAGACTGGAAATTAGCCAATGTAATTCCTCTTTTCAAAAAAAAAAAGATAAATCTGACACTAGAAATTACAGACCTGTTTCCCTAACAAACATAACTTGTAAATTACTTGAGCATATAATTTATAGTAGTATAGTAAATCCTCTAGACAAACTTAATGCACTGTGTCCACACCAATATGGCTTAATTAATATGAAACTCAATTAATAGGCTTAATATATGACTCGTCTAAGGGTTTAGATACTAACAACCAAATTGATGCTATATTACTAGATTTTTCCAAAGCATTTGATAAAGTTCATCATTCTAGTCTTCTAAAAAAACTTAAAATACTTTGGTATCTCTGGTCCCTTACATCAGTGGATTTAGGACTTTCTTATAGGGCATATAAGCAGAGAACAAACAGTGATAATAAATGGCTCTAAGTCATCACCAATAACTGTAAACTCAGGAGTTCCACAGGGAACTGTTCTAGGACTCCTACTATTTCTAATTTATATTAATGATCTACCGAATTGCATTAACACAGGAACAAAAGTAAGATTTTTTGCCGATAATTGCATAATTTATAGAATAATAAAGACAGGAAAAGATAGTGAACTTTTACAAAAACACCTAGATGAACTACAAAAATGGGAATCAAACTGGAGTATGTCTTTTCACCCAGAAAAATGCCAACTAATAAGGGTATCCAAGAAAAAGAAACAAATAATAACAAACTACTATATCCATGGTAAAGAACTAACTCAAACAGACAATGCTAAGTATATGGGAGTAATAATGAATGACAAGTTATCTTGGAACCCTCATATTGATGAGTAATTAAAAAATCAAGCAAAACCTTAGGATTCAAAAAAAGGAACTTTTACAAATGTAATAAGAATATAAAACTAAAATGCTATCTCACATTAGTTAGGCCTATACTAGAATATGCAGGATCTGTATAGGACCCATCAACTAAAGAAATCATAAAAAAATTTGAACAAATTCAAAAAAGAGCTGGAAGGCTCATAACTAGTGAATATTCCCAATTGACAAGAGTAACACCATTAGTAAAATCACTAAACCTAGAAACACTAGAGGACAGAAGGGCAAAGAGTAAGGTAGTAATAATACATAAGACATTAAACTCTAATTTAGAAATACAACCCAATAACAACCTGTTGCAAAGCTCAGATAAATATAAAGACAAAAACTCTTTCCTTATCCCATATGCGAGAACAAATGCATATAAATACTCTTTCTTCCCGAGTGGCATTCGAGCATGGAATGGGTTGCCTGAACAAACCAGGAAAACCAGTAACTTAACATCATTTAAAACATTAATAAAAATGCAAGACTAGACTCGGACCACGGATGAGCGTAGGACGCAATAATCTTCTTTATAGAAGGAGCGTCTGCAATGTATAAGATAAGATAAGATAACATATAATGTTGGTATATTATTAAAACTATATACTTTTTATTTATTCTTTAAAAATAACTCAACGTAAGCAAAGCCGATATTTAAAAAAAAAAATTTAAACAAATGCCTACTAGCTGAAGTTTAAAAAAATCTAAATTTAGACATATGGAGTAAGTTAAAAAACCAAACAAGGGAGATAATAGTCCTAATTTAAAGTCTTAGTGCAAATATTTTATATAATGATTTGTTTTACTACACATATAGTGTTATAGAAAAGAAATTTAAATATAAAAAACTATATGCTTGTTCCAGTTTTTATTATGAAAAAATACAAACAATAAACAATTAATTAATTAATATTTTTACATCATACATTTTTATTAGCAAAAACACTTTTTTTGCTACCATCTTGTTTTCATTTGTACGCATTCACTTATTTGAACAGTGTGTATATTTATATAATCAAACAAGGATACTTTTTAACAGCCTTTTAAGTAAGGCTTGAAGTCTATAGCTGGTCTGCACTTCCCTCATACATGACGTGAGAGGGATTGTACAGAGGGCAGAGCCAACAGATCTACGACTGATGACCCAACCTTTAAGGGCGGGAAGTCGGTACGGGATCATTGAAGTTTGCCGATACGATGCAAACTATACAAGCCTAGAAAACCTACAGGAGGGGCAAGGAGTTCGCAAGTGTTCCGACTCGCGTCCTAAAAGGAAAGTAAAAAGAAGTCTAAGATGAATTGTCTACTCCAGCGGTCGGCAACCTAATTTAATTTTAAATGCAAGTCGAAACTTCGTAAGTCAGCATAATTAATAATGATAATTGTTATTTACTTTGCGCTTCTATCCATGCTATTTTAGCATGCCCAGTTCGCTCTAGACTCTAGAACAGTGATGGCGAACCTTTTTGAGGCCGCGTGCCCAAAGTGCAGTACAAGACCAACTTATTTCTTTCAACGTGCCAACACAGCAATTATAACAAATACTGAGGTATTACTTAAGAAAAAAATCAACAGCTCATACAGTTATCCCAACTAATTAACATATTTTGTCCATAAAAAATAACAATTAATAGATCTTTGATTGATACAAACCGTCCTTTATATAAAAAAAAACATCAACTGTAGTAAATGATTTTTTTTAAAATATATTACAATTACAGTTAACTGTATGCATTTGGTATGATTTTGCATAGTTAATGTGATTTTTGCTGTTGCGTGCATACTGATAATTTGTCAAGCCTTGGCTCATACTCGTAACGATTGACCACCACCGACTAATTGATCGCCTCAGGTCTACATTTGGCATTCAAGACATCGCCCTCTCCTGGTTCATGAACTATCTTCAGAATCGCTCCCAGACCGTTATGATTGAGTCCATATTCTCCCAGCCTGTTCACGTCTGCTATGGTGTGCCGCAGGGGTCTGTCTTTGGTCCACTTCTTTTCACCCTTTACACTCAACCCCTATCCTTTGTCATCGAACGCCACAACCTCAAATATCATTCTTTCGCCGATGACACCCAGCTGTATAACAGTGCAGAGCCTGAGGACTTCGACAGGCTCCTTGCTTCCATCTCCATCTGTTTCCTGGACATCCAGAGCTGGATGACGGAAAACAAGTTGAAGCTTAACAGTGAGAAGACTGAAGCTCTTATCGTCGGTACGAGACAAAGGGTCGTGTCCCTCACTGCGTCCGATCTTCAGCTGGCTGATGCAACTGTGCCTTTCTCCCCGACTATCAAAAGCCTTGGCGTCTATCTGGACTCCACGCTGTCCATGCAAACCCACATCTCCTTCCTCACCAAAATCTGCTTCTTCCATCTGCGTCGTATTGCCGCCATCCGTCGTTATCTCACCAAGGAAGCTTGTGTTAAGCTCATCATCTCTCTCCTATTTTCCCGCTTGGACTATTGTAATTCGCTTTTGGCTGGTCTCCCGGCCTCCTCCCTTCAAGGACTCCAACGTATCCAGAACTGCGCAGCCCGACTAGTTCTCAAGAAGAAGAAGTCAAATGATATCAATCCTCTGCTCCGATCTCTGCACTGGCTACCCATCAACAACCGGATCTCATATAAGCTGGCTTCCCTCTGTTATAGGTGCCTGAATAACTGCGCCCCGGATTATCTTCGCTCTTGTATGGAGCTCTACACCCAGTCCCGCCCACTTCGTTCGGCATCTGACGCGCTTACTCTGCGGATCCCTCGTGTGAGGCTAGTGTCCGCTGGCGAACGTTCATTTTCCTACGCAGGACCGTCCGCTTGGAATCACCTCCCACTACAGCTTCGCCAGAGCCCTAGCTATGACACCTTCAGGAGCCGGCTGAAGACTCACCTATTTCGTCAGCAGAATTAGCGTATTACTATATATTTCGTTGTCTGTCTGTATTCTGTAACTGTCGTCTGCGCATAGAACTGTCACCAACGGGATATGCGCTATATAAGCACCGTTATTATTATTATTATTATTATTAGATTTGATATAATTTAAAGTTGATAACAGCTGCTCACAATCTTAAGATGACCTAAACAAAGTAAGAATTGCAATCCTAAGTGCTTTCATCGACTTGAAATTATTTGGCAGATAACTCCAGACTTTAAGGATTTTATCATCACAGCTACCAATTGTGCTGTCCTTTGCCATCCTTTCACACTATATCTTCTCAATAGTTTCACGCAAATAATAGAATTTACTTTTGCAGATAGAGCTTTCTTGAAATTCCAACAGCTCAATTTCCAGATTTCCCAAAACTTGCAACAATATGCAGGAAAGATCAAGTTCTTCAAATTTGGCTTTATCTGTGAAAGTAAGAAAACAGATTAATGTCTCCATCTATTACTGAAAAGCTCCTTTGCATCTGCTACAATGCTAGAAAATTCCTAGTAGATTTTCTGATGGCTTGTAGGATTGTCGTTATATGTTATAGAATTTTGTAAATGCAGTTTTTTATTCAGTTCATTTAAGTCTGCTGTAAAATATGTAAAAAACATGAGGTTGGTAAGCCAAACCATATCAGTGAGCTGTGCATATTATAATGCTGCCCCTTTTGAATCATAAACAGCCTAATTTCATCCAAGCATGCTACAAATCTCTCCAATACTCGTCCTCTGTTCAGCAAACTGACATTATTGTCAGTTATTATTATACTGCGCCTTGACCTCATCAAGAAGTGCGTGAAACTGTCGACAATTAAGAGCACGAGCCATGATGTAATTGACAATTTTTGTGACATCTTTGAGGATATCATCTAATTTCTGGCTACTATCCCTGGCACAAAGAGCGTCTTGGTGTAAGATACCGTGAAACTGAACGATTGGGTGTTTCGCTTCTTTAACAAAGAACTGTATGAAACCAGATGCGTCCCCCACCATGCAAGGTGCCCCATCACTAGTAACTGAAACAACTTTTTCTGGTTTTATATCTTGTGCCCAAAAAGCTTCTATAACAGCATTGTGGATATCTATCCATTGTGTTCTTTCTGGCAAAGATAACAATTTCACCAGCTCTTTTCTGATAATGTCACCAACTGCATAACGCAAAATTACCGCAAGCCTTGCATGATTATTTACATCTGTGCTTTCATCCAAGCGCATGGAGTAGCAGGCAGCCTGATCTGCTAACATCACTTGCCATGCGCAAGACTCGATCTTTAACAGTATTTCTGCTAAGTGGTATCACAGAGATGCGTTGCATAATTGTATCCTTGTTTGGAAAATCATTGAAAAGGGAATTACTCTTGGCCATCATAGAGGGGCTTACTATGCAGAGCGACATTTGAACGTTTGCTTCTGTCAAATGATTTGTTTGAGAAAGATACTTACAAAAACTAGAGGTGGGAGTGATATTTTTTCAATTTCTCTTGAAGGAACTCTTTTCTTTCCGACAAAATGGCCGTTTTATATCGACGAACCCATCCCTAACGGTGTGGCCATAACTAAGCTGTTCCATCTTTGGTAAACGCTCGCGTGCCCACAGAAATGGCTCTGCATGCCAGCTGTGGCACGCGTGCCATAGGTTCGACATCGCTGCTCTAGAAGATATTTGCGTCCACTAGGCCCAAAACTCCCGCAGGGCGACAGGGATCAGCCGGCGGCAGGGGTAGAGCTTGCGACGCGTCGGTTGGCAGTCCATTGAAATAACCGCAGGACCAGCCGGCTTCACAATTAATTAATGCGTCAGCATAATTAATGTGTTCTGCATGATGAATTACACGGGAATCACACTGGACGTCGACTGTTGAAGTTTAGGAATGTTTGTAGGCAAAGCTCTCATCATTGGACTTGCCATAGGCCTCTATATATTTATAACTGTCTATCAATCTGTCTGTTTTTCTCTTTGTCGGATCAATCAATCAATCTATCTATTTATGGATCTGTCTGTATATCTATCTATAAATCCTCTATATATCTATTTATTTATATGTTTGTCTATGTATCTATCTATCTGTCTGTCTATATATCTATGCAACCATCTATGTGTCTATCTACCCATCATATCAACCCAATATTTAAAAAAGTATAAATAATTCAACTAATGCCTACTAGCTGTAGTTAATAATCTAAATTTAATTTAGACATTTGGCGTAACATCAAAATCTAATCAAGGGAGATAATAGTCCTAATTAAAAGGGCAATGATTTATGTTGATATTTTTTTTTACTATACAATTTGCATTTTTTTAATGCAAATATTGTATATTCATATACCAGTATTAATACTGATAAAAATACTTAAAATTAACAATAATTATTTAATGTTTTTACAATTTAAATGTAACTTACACAACACCATTTTAGCTACTAGCTCCTTTTCATTAGTACGCATCCATTTCTTATAATATTGTATGTAGTATGTAGTTACTATTGAACTAAAATTTATGAACAGCCTATGAAGGCTTAATGACTAAAATGAATACTATACCCAATGGGTCGGCAACCTAATGAACGTATTCCAGTGGCACGCGAGAGACCTCCAAGATAGAGATTTTTATTTTATTTATTAACGCAAGTCAAAACTACGTACGTCAGCATAATTAATGGGTGCTGCGAGGTGAACTACATGGGAATCACACTAGACGTCGACTGTTTAAGTTCAGGAATTTTTTGTATGTAAAACTCTTATCATTGAACTTTCGATCTGTTATTGGATCAAATGTTAAGTCAATTTTATAGTTTCTCAAGTCTCTTCTAGAAGAAAGTGAAACACAGAATATAGTTAAAGTCTTGGATAGATTCGTTTCTTGACTGGAAGCAATTAAAGGTTTATCTTGATGGAAAACAACTTTCCGGTATTGGATGAGGAGAACTGACTGATGAAGCCGATCTTTCTGAACGACATGGAGACACATTTCAGTGTGTTGTACATGCATGTTGGATTACTGGAATGGATTTGCATTGAAACTGGACATATCTTGCTGTTAATTCAATTTCAAAACATTTAACGATTTCCCTTATTTAAGGCAAATTAAGATGGAGGAGCTTTTTCAAAAGTACATTGAAGTACTTAATGTGGATTTAAGGCAAAATGTTCAAATTCATGGACTCGTGTTTTCATACCACAGCAAGTCTTGAACTTACTACAAACGACTTAGATCTGAACCTTTTTAAAGTGGAGGAATATTGGCATTTTCTTTTCATTTTAAACATCCGAAAAATGGGCATTCAAATGTGACGATTTGCGGGAAAATCTACCGTATGTTTCCGATAGTTGAGTCATAAACCATTTTTATTATAACATGGCTGTTCTTTTGTTGTTATTTTGTCTAAAGAGCCCGACTTTGCTTAGCCTGAAATTTAAGATCGGTTCCACTGGTAGGCACGGTACGTCACATGAACAAAACATTTTAATTAAAACAACACAACAACGCCCCTACTCTGTCCCCTAAATTGACACCCTGCCAGCACCCCTTTGGGAAAATGCCATAATGAGATCAATGTTATTACTTTGTAACCTCTTTCCTGGTGCCATAACGTTCTTAAAGGTTTTTCACATTTTTCTAAAATGAGGGCGGTCCGGGCTATATTAAACCATTTAAACTTTTTTATTCATTACGCAAACCATTATATATTAATATCTTCTTCATGTCCTTCTAGTTTTTTTAAAAGAAATAATATAGCTTTAAACAAGAAAACCGTAAAAACTAAGTTTTTATTATACTCCCTTTATTTGCAAACTAAGTTTACCATCATGTAATTAAATAATTGACTACTGCAAATGAAACGTACAGAAAAATATCTGTGTCGCAAATCTCATAAATTTTTCCTTACTCCGTATGAATTGTTCTAAAAATAATCTTAGCGCATAATTTTTTTTTTCTATCTTTGCGCCGAAAAACTATAAAAGGTTGCACAGGCATTTTTAAAGTGAAACCAAAATTTTTCTTATACTTTCCTTTTAAGAAATAAATATTGTCATAAGTGTAGTATTATTAAGTTGTTTTAACTGAAAATTTGATAGGATGTATTGTTAGGCGCCACAAGTCTGCTGTCCAAATTTCAGCTCGATTGGACCACGGGAAGTGGTCGACAAATCGAAGCTAATTCTTGCACCATTGCAATCAGACAGACAGAAAATGCAACTTAAAATAAAGGGAGTAAAAACACTGAAACTATCGTGACAGTTTTGTAATACTCTAAGTATTGTTGCGACAGAAACTCTTAAAAGGGACAAAACTCTTTAACCTAATTTCTCTTGTTTAATCTCTCCTAAACAAAATATCTTGAAAAAAAATGTGACACATTTTTCTTCGCCTGTAATTTTTTTAATTGAGTGAACATCGTAGGCCTACTGAGAGTCTCAATACGACGATATACGCACATGTACACGGGTTATAAGCAATATAGATAATTACCGTGCGTTCGTTTATATGTTTGTTTATATATAATGTATATGTTTTTTCGCTAGACTATAGGTTCCTAGACCGTTTGACCGATCGACACAAAAGTTAAATGTATAAATTGGAAACGTTCTCCCAAATATTTTTTGTTGTTATTTAAACAATATCGCTTTAAACAATATTGCTTAATTCGTTAATTTATTTATTTTAATAAGCGTAGACCTATTACTAATCACCGTACGTTTAGGTTCTAAACTGAGCGCCATTTCAGAATGATGTCCTTTTGAAATGCTTTCACATTATAGTGTGTGGGGGGGGGGGGGTTGGGGGGGGAGACTGGGTTTTCCCGTACCGCGATATATTATTATCTACTTTTTTTTATTATATGCATGTTCCAGGGCCGTAAACAATAAAAAAAAAATAACCGAAAGAAACGTTCTCACTACAGTTTTTATTGTTTGTTATTTTTTCAGTCACTTTTAATAAAACACATTGCAATCAATCTTGTCACCGTCATTTTTACGGGCATAAATCCTAGTTAAAACATAAACGCTGAGAGTCCCCTCAATTTCGATAACGGTATACATTTTTAAATTAGTTATTGGCTTTCTCTTATTAATTTTTTGTTACATTATCATCAACCGAAGACGGGGGATGAATAAATCGATCTGACCTTACCCACAGTACTAATTTAGGTACCAGGAATATAACCTGACACGGATACACTAAATCTGGACGTTGTATAAGGAGATATTATAAGAGTTATAGTGAACTAGAATAAAGAACAAGACAGAGCATGTTTGGTACACTCGCCCTAAAGATACATTAGTAGGTTTAACAAGGCATACAATCAGTAAATATAATATATATATATAGAGAGAGAGAGAGGGAGAGATAGATAGACAAACAGACAGACTGACAGATAGATAGATAGACAGACGGATAGATAGATAGATAGACAGACAGACAGACTGACAGTAAGATATATAGATAGATAGACAAACAGACAGACTGACAGATAGATAGATAGATAGATAGATAGATAGGTAGACAAACAGACAGACTGACAGATAGATAGATAGATAGATAGATAGATAGATAGATAGATAGAAAGATAGACAAACAGACAGATAGATAGATAGATAGATAGATATATTGATATAGATAGATAAATAGATAAATAGATAAATAGATAAATAGATAAATAGATAAATAGATAAATAGATAAATAGATAAATAGATAAATAGATAAATAGATAAATAGATAAATAGATAAATAGATAAATAGATAAATAGATAAATAGATAAATAGATAAATAGATAAATAGATAAATAGATAAATAGATAAATAGATAAATAGATAAATAGATAAATAGATAAATAGATAAATAGATAAATAGATAAATAGATAAATAGATAAATAGATAAATAGATAAATAGATAAATAGATAAATAGATAAATAGATAGATAGATAGATAGATTGATTGATAGATAGATTGATAGATAGACAATTTTTTAGCAAAATAGCCCTCACAGACTTGGGGCCAAAAAAAAAAAGCAAGTAGACAGTGTGTCCAGCACAATGCCCTGGAGTCTTATATTTCCCTGATACATTTCAGAGCTGGTTTGACCCAATTGCTCCTTACACAGACTAACGTTTAAACTTATAGTTTCGTTACAGTAAACCATAGCTATATATGTACATATTAGTATATACTAAACCTAAATACCGAATTTATAAAAACCAATAATAGAAAACACAACAACTATACCCAAAACGAGGGCGAGCACGTGATTTATAGAGAAATCCATTACCATATATCAACCTCGCCTAACCCCTCGGTTCAAGCGAAATCTCATTTGTAAGCCAATATAATCTCATTTTATTTGTTGCCAAATAGATCCGTATATTTTGAAGGGAAAGAAAACAAAAAAAGAAAACAGCCCCCGCCCTGCTTCATCCACCCCATCACTCCATTTTCAATCAATGGCTTTGGCGGAGGGGGGGGGGGGGGGCGCCTCTGTCCTCCCTTTAAATTAGACTGTATAGTTTTTCCCAAGGGGAAAACGTTTGGATGAGATAGATGAGGAAGAGACTGTCCCCTCTAAATACTAATAAACTCTGATTAAGCTGGCCCCGAGACAATGGTGTACAGAGACGTTAGAGCATTGTTAATTTAGCTCGTGCATGTTTTATAAGGACATGACATTACGAATAAAGTAGTGCATTTCCTTAGCTTATAAGGACAGACATTACGAATAAAGTAGTGCATTTCATTAGCTTATAAGAACAGACATTACGAATAAAGTAGTGCATTTCATTAGCTTATAAGAACAGACATTACGAATAAAGTGGTGCATTTCATTAAGCTTATACCTACTTAACCACCTATCTATATGCTTACCTATCCCTTAACCCAGAGGTCGGCAACCAATGGCACGCGGAACACCCCAACAAAAAAAAATGTCACTACAAAACATTGAATGCTAGAACATAATGACTTTTAGGGTGTTGGCACGCTGAAAGGATTAGACAGCCTACTTTGGCACTCTATTATCAAAAGTTTGCCGACCCCTGCCCTAACCCACCAATAAATCTATATCTACCTACTTACCCCCCCACCCCACCCCACCCTCAAATCAATCTCCAAAACACACACACGCACACACACACACACACACGTGAGAGTACCAGTAACTGAGTAATTAACGGAGGCAAATAACGCCCTAACTGGCCCCCTCCCCTCCTCTCCTCTCCCCTTCCCACTAACCCGCTCAATTTTAAATGTTAAATCCATTAAACGAAATCTACCCCCCCCCCCCTTTTCCCTCCCCTCCACCCGGCCATTTTCCCTAGACTCGGTACTTTGATCAGTTTTTAAAAAGTTCACAATTAAGTAAAGTATTTATTTTGTTAAACAAAGCCAACAAACAAACAGTTAAACCAAATTTCTCCTTAGAGATTTGTCGGTCAAATAGTTGAAATGAAGTAGTTACTTAGCCAGAACGGTCATTCATCTATTGGGGTAGTGGGGCGGGAGATGTGGGTGCGTTCAGAATCTAGATCAATCACTTCTGACTGGCAGGGGTGTATTCATTGATTCGTTCGTCGTACAGAGCCCCAACGTTTAAAAACAAAAACATCAAGGAATTCTAATTGAAAATCTGGGTAATTGACATTTGAAACGCCCCACTCCTCCCATCCATGGGGGCACGGCGGCCGGGCTGGCAGCGCGTTCGAATGGCGTATCGAAAGGTCCTGTGTTCGAATCCTGGTGAAGGTTAGGATTTGTTCCCCCCCGAGACTGGAGGGTGTCACCAAGTCTACCCAGTTCTAACTGGTGTACCCTGACATAAGTTGAGGTAAAGGCGGCTGGGCATGGTGCTGGTCACACAATCCCACTAGTATGCCGTGGCCACAGAAACTGGCGCACGCTGCTTCGGCGGCCCCATGGATCGGTTCAGTTAGAGAGGATTACTTTGTTTAGTGAGTAAACTCAGGGACAATCCTCAAGTCCCGTAAAAGACTTAGATATACAAGAAAACGTTACATGCACGTTAAGAGATTATTTCTTCTTTTGCATCCATACTTGTAGCCTATCATTAACTTACATACTTTGGAGTATCGTTATTGTATTCGTGTAAATACTTTTTTGTGGTAGGCCTATCGTTCACTAGAAACAAACTCGACAATCTGTGACGTACTTGCTTACAACAAGCCCAAAAAAAAAAGCCTCGGCATCGATATATCTTAATGATGTCAAATCTATTTTTAGTTGTTTTTTTTTTGTTTTTGTTTCTTTTTATAATTTGTTCCATCAGAAGCAAACTATACTATCAATTTTGAGTCAGGTGAATGAACAGGGCGACGTAGGTAGGTTGATTATGTAAGAGTAGTAGATGGTTGTATACAATAACAAGGGGAGAAAACTTTCTTTCAAGATGTATACTGGGTGAATTATCGGCTCTTTTTGTGGACAAATAATTATTGAAGCAGATGCGCCATGTGTTAATTAAAGTCTTGGTTTTGGGGAGAAGACAACTTTTCTTGTGGAGTATTTAAGAAGTAAGAATGTAGAATGTGTGAACGATGGAGAGAAAGTAGGAAAGAATGAAGACAAGGCTGTTGGAAAAAAAAAATAAAACTATAGAAGATCAAAATATTTATTTCTAAAAATAGAACATACATATATTATTCCCCCCCTCTCTCTCTCTCTCTCTCTCTGTCTCTCTCTCTCTATCTATCTATCCCAGATGTGGAATATCACAATATAATCTCTCTCTGTAAGGTAGGTTAATATATTTTTCTCTTTTTCTCTCTCAAGTGGTAGATCTAAATATTTTTCACTTAAAAATAACAGAAAATATATTTCACTTTCTCTCTCTCTCTCTCTTCCTATCTATCTCAGATGTGGAATATCACAATATAATCTCTCTCTGTATGATAGGTTAATATGTTTTTCTCTTTTTCTCTCTCAAGTGGTAGATCGAAATATTTTTCACTTAAAAATAACAGAAACTATATTTCACTCTCTCTCTCTCTCTCTCTCTCTCTCTCTCTCTCTCTCCCTCTCTCTCTCTCTCTCTAAAGTGCAAGATAGATATATTTCTTTCTCAACTGTGGAAAGTCAACATGTATTTTGAATTGTGTCTTTTACTATTGATAATTTTAAAAATAATTATGAAATAAAAATGCATTGGGGTCTTCCTGGCAACACCGTCCCATCATTTATTTCGGCCACGTGACACATGGCGCTTACACTTTGCTTCATGCAGCATGTATCGCATCTTTCATTCGAAAAAAAAAACAACTATTAGCTCTGTGCCAAAAGTACAATTTTAGTCTTACAACACTAAAGTAGCTGTAGTCACATTACTAACAGAACGCCATATAAATAAAAAATAAAATAAAATAAAAGCTACCAGAAGTCTAATTGCCAACTTTATCCCCTTTAACTAGTCGGGTTCTTTTCGAAATTGAACTCCCCCTCCCACCCCCCCACCCCCATTCTGCCATTGTGACCTCATTACTATTAATATAGGATTGGATTGACTGCTCGAATTTTTCGTTCAAGTGCGGCGACGTCATTTAATTTACGACCAATGACAAATTATTACCCTTTTTTTTTAAACCGGTTGTCATGGAAACTGGTGGCGTTATAAAATGGAACCACACACATTTTACAATGAACTTTTTGTTTGTTTGTGCGTTCCTTCTCTACTAATATATAGTTTTGTTAGTTTCGTTTGCTTTCATAGTATGCTAAGTATAATACGGCAAAGAATTTCGTCTAAAAAAATTAATGCAAAAATCTGTTTGCGCGTACAAAAAATGTCCAGGTTTTTTTAGTTTTATTCTTCATTATTTCCATTTTTATTATCTGCCAGTGTGGGTGTGCTCCCCTTTGCATGAGAAATTCAAAGACAAATAACACCAGATCAATTCCATTAAGATTTGCTAGTTCAAGTTTATATAGAATTAGCTTTTGTGTAGAACTATCCTGTTAATTTTTTTTCTTCTTATAATTACTAACCAAATTATATTTGTAGCTTCTATTTAAATATATACAAGCTGACAGTGATAAAAAAATCACCGGAAGTGAAGGATAGTTTCCAAGGATACAAGATCACTGACCTCAAAAAGAAATAGTATTTATATGCTTCATGAAAAAAGGCGTTTGAATTGGGTATGTTGTATAACAGAGCATTAAGATAATCTTTCATGGGCATTGAACAATACCGAGACATGGGCATAGAACAATACTGAGACATGGGCATAGAACAATAATGAAACAATAAACAATGAACAATAATAAAATCCATTGGTATGTCACGACGTGGCAATTGAGAGGGGGGGTAATAATGGCTGGTTGTCTTAGAGATATGAGGTGCCGATGCTGTGGTTGACCTGGAATATTTATTTGTTCTCTACTGGCTCGCTTAGATGTTGTTAAACACACACAAACAGACAGTTCTAAGTTAGGCAAGCAAGTTTCTGGTTACGTTTCAGGTGTTTATTTATGATTCAAATTCAATATCCAATGATGAAATACACATACTAACATGCAGGGGAGATACAATGCTTGAGATATATGCACAGGAACGTCTAACACTCAATATACTGTGTTGTCGCGGAATCCAAGTTTAGGCTACGTAACTATAATGAGGGAATTACGATTACTGGCTAAGTATCTGCAAGTCCAAGTAACAATTCGGGAGCTAGACCAAAACGATGTGTCTAGCTCGGGAGCTGGGGGAGATCTGCTTTAGTTTAGTTGGGCGGGCTTTTTCGTGGACACTAGTCACCTGACCCAAGGTTAATTTGGTTGGCTTACATTTAATTACATCCTATTCTCATTGGCTAGATTGAATATACATTTGCATAAGAAAAGCTTATTGGAGCCAAAAATGGATTGGGGGTCGGGGTTGCGAGGGCGGAAAGGGGGGGGGGAGGTCTAGATGAAAGACAATTTATACAGACGTCATGCTGAGTGGGGGAATGTATCTCCCTTTGGTAGAATTTTAAGTAGTTAACTCAAGTGGCTGGGGGGGGGGGGTTTCGGACGAGAATTAGTTATATGTGTGCGAACTGGGTTCTTTGGTCAACGCTCAGGGAACGACCGTCTCAAAGCAATTGCATAACATGCCGCTAAGCTGAGGGGATATAAAAGGGGGTGGGGGTGGCGGGGACGCGAAGAGGAGGAGGTGAGTGAGGGATCGAGTAATGACTCGCTCAGGGAACGACCGTCTCAAAGCAATTGCATAACGTGCCGCTAAGCTGAGGCGATATAAAGGGGGGGGGGGTGGCGGGGCGCGAAGAGGGGGGGGTGAGTGAGGGATCGAGTAATGACTGTCTACACATGCGTTAAAATAGCACAAGATATAAATACATTAAGACATGATGTGAATACATTAATATAGCATAGGATAAAATATATACATTCTACTAACACATTCGTACCCATTCAACCAAGATGTAGTACCAAGTTGAATCGTATTAGTCAGTAGACTCTGAATTTGGGCGTAGTACAAGAGTATAGTGAAGGGTAGAGAAACAGGTGAGAAAGAGTGATGGGGAGATGTAATTGCGTAAGGGAGGGAGAAGATAGTGACGTCAGACTAACCTTCTCTCTATTCTAGCTAAACTTAAGCTAATCTAAGGTCCTAGTTATACACTGCTATCTATCTAAGTGCTAATAGTCACTATTAAATCCAGAATTGTGACAGTTATTTTGCTGGGCCACACAATCCCCCTTCCATTTACCCTTAAGTAAAATAACATAGTTGCCTTGGATACACTACGCACCCGTTTTGCTTTATTCGAAATTATATATGATACGGTTCGCAAAAAAACTTTTGACCACTGACTTTTAAATTACATATAGATGAATACATGCTCACACAGTAGACTTACACGTTTGCAGTGCTCAACATTTTGTATTTTCCTGGCCACACAATCCCCCTTGTTATGCCCTGTTTGGCAAAATTCTAAAACAAATATAAGAATCGCGAAATGCGTTTAACCAAAGACTATAATATAATGGACCGCTTGCTTTAATATTTCTGCTATTTGATGACACGAATGACTTCTTTTCGGAATTCTCGATTCCCTTTTGCACTGTACACTTCCGTTTTATTTAATCGCTATGGTTTTCTCAATGAAAAATATAAATTAAAATAGAAAAGTTATATATAGCGGAAACATTTAGTCAAACGTAGGAGCGTCGAAGTAATTTAAGACAGCGTTATTGGATGCGCACGGAGAAAAGAACATATTATAAGCTCTAAAAATAGAGCAAGCGGTCAATATCATTAATGTCTTTGGTTAAACCACTGTCTAAATTTACAGTTACGAAAATTTGAGATGTAAACACGCGCGCGTGGTGCCATTCTTAGCTTTTCGTATCTTTTAGCATTTAGCTGGCCACGTAATCCCTTACCACCCCCCCTTCCCCACCTCTAGCTCTATTGACCAAAAAAACAAAATGGTTCTGAGATTGTTACTCTCTTTATCAACCCATCCTTGATTGCTAGCTTTTTCTTTTGCTAAATCAGTTAGTTTTTCACCACTTGTTGAAAACAAAACAAAACAACAAAAAAAAACTCAATCTATCTTGTAATTACTGCCCGTGTTTTTAATTTTCTTCTCTTGTTTGACAGTTTCCCGCCTAAACAAACAGAACTGTAAAATTATCATTGTGATCTCCCTTCTCTTGGCTAAAGCAAACACTGACCAATTATCGAGCCCCGAACTGTGTTATTGTTTTTGTTTTGTTATTTTATAAAAAAGGGAAGGAGACGTAAATAATTACGTTTACTGGCACTTGGTTAATTAAAAGTAAAAAAAAAAAGGTGCCACTTCCAGTGGTGCAATTAAAGTAAAAAATAGCGCATGAGAATGTCTTGACCGGAGTTTGGTGTTGTTAGAAAATGGATTTATTGTTAATTAAGCTGAAGTTAAGAAAAATGTCAGTTTGGCGCCTATCCAAATTGTAGCGCATGAACCGGGCGCCCGCCACCCCACTCCTTTCAGATCCCGTCTAGTAAGACTTTTGGCCGCTTCTGCTACAAGCTCATATTTCGTTTTTCTCTAATAGGAATACTCTATATATATTCATTCTGTATATATAGAGAGAGATGTATGCACTTAATTTTAAACAAGATTAAGAGGGATTGAGCGAAACCCCGTATTACCTCATCTGATATATTACAGAATATGAAGAATATTTTTGCGTCCTACGCTGTCCCCGTGGCCTGAGTCTAGTCTTGTAGTTTTATTAGTGTTTTAAATGAAGTTAAATTACTGAGTTTTCCCAGTTTGCTCAGGCAACCCATCCCATTACAAGATGACACTCGAGACGAAAGAGTACTCTTTCGAGTGCCACTGAAAATGGTTTTGTGTGCCAGCACGCATGCCAAAAGTTGCCGACCGCTGTAGTAGACAATCCATCTTTGTCTTCTTTTTATTTTCCTTTCAGTAGGCGTGTTGGAGCACTTTCGTACTCCCTGCCCCTCCTGTGGCCAACCTTTCTAGACTTGAATAGTTTGCATTTGATCGGCAAACGTCAATGATCCCGAACTGAAGGTTCAGGTCATCAGTTCTAGATCAGTTAGTTCCGCCCTCTGCACAAACACTCTTACGTCCAATGAGTAATGAGAGAGAACAGTGCATACCAGCTGTAGTTTTCAAGCCTTTTTTTAATGAAGTTTATTAAGCATAATTGCATGAACAATGATAAATTAAATTAAATTAAAGTCTTCAAGCCTTAATAATAAGGCTGTCCATAAATTTTAGGATCTATCGATTAAAGCTTAGTAATAAATGAAGTGTATGCGTACTAATGAAAACAAGATAGTAGCTAAAAAGGTATTTTGTAAAATACATTTATAATGGAAAACTATATTAAATAATTGTTTATTGTATGTATTTTTTATCATTATGAGTACAAGAATACGCACATTCATTATTTGTTTTTTATAATGCTAATTGTATAATAAATAAATCATTAACAAAAAAAAATCATTTACCTAAGACTTCAAATTGGGACTATTATCGCCCTTGATCAGATTTTGATGTTACTCCAGATGTCTAAATTAATTTAGATTACCTTAACTACAGCTAGTCGGCATTTGTTTAATTATTTATACTTTTTTTATATCGGGTTTGCTCGCGTTGAATTTTTGTTTAAATAAATTAAAATAATATGGTTTTAATAATATACGAGCATTATTATGTTAAATCTTATCTTATATTTTACAGACGCTCCTTCTATAAAGAAGCTTATTGCATCCTACGTTCATCCGTGGTTCGAGTCTAGGCTTGCATCTTTATTCATGTTTTAAATGTTGTTACGTTACTGGTTTCTCTGGTTTGTTCAGGCAACCCATTCCATGCCCGAATGCCAGTCGGGAAGAAAGGGTACTTATAATCACTTGTTGTCGCATAATGGATAAGGAAAGTGTTTTGTTCTTGTGTTTATCTGAGCATTGCAACAGGTTGTTATTGGGTTGTATTTCTTAATCAGAATTATAATTCCTTATGTATTATTACTACTTTACTCTTTGCCCTTATGTCCTCTAGTGTTTCTAGGTTTAGTGATTTAACTCTTGGTGTTACTCTTGTTAGTTGTGTGTTATGTGTCGTGTATAGCATGTAATAATAGTTTCTATATTGTATTTGAAATTTTCTCGCTAGTTCGTGTAGAGTTATTTATTTATATTTAATTTAGGCACAGAGTTTGTGTGTGCGTATGTTTGCGTTTGCGTGTGTTCCTGACATTTAAGAGCAACTCAACGAACCTCGTCACAGACACGAGTTCTTCACTCCACAATTTCCACCTTCCATCCTTTTTTTACTCCTTTCCCTTGTTCTCAAAATCCCTTCCCCCCTCCCCCCACTACCTCCACCCCACCTAGCGATCGTTTTTTTTCTCTTTCTTATCGTTGTTGCTCATTTCTCGACGGTCGAATTCATTTTAACGAACAGCAACGGCCAGCAATGTTGAGCCAGAAATTAGCCCTCGTGCTGTTCTCGGTTCCCGGGAAGTCTTGCTCGTTAACTTTTAGACCTTGTACTAACCAACGGAACGCCACAGAAACTCCCGCACGGAATTGCCATTTTTTCCTTTTCTGTCTCTCGTTCTTCATTTTATCTGCCTATAGAGAGCCGGAGAGCCGGAGAGCCGGTAGTGTGTTCCGGCAAGCTTCAGCGAGCAGCGCGATTTTTATCTCGCTCCAGAATCGCGCATCTCCGAGATGTTGGGGGGGGGGGGGGGGGAGAGATTTATAGCCACTACTTTCCGCTTCAGATCCGCCATCCGTCATCCATACAAAGCAACGGCCCTGGATGAAATTGTGGGCGTATGACTGAGTTCCAGACATCCGTTCCACCAGTGAATAGGGGTAGGATATAAGGTCAAAGTCTTGTTTTAAGATGTGCGGTTAATTTGTTATCTTTTTATAATTATAATTTTTTTAATTTTTAAAATAATTTGATATTTAATTTCAAACTTATTTTACTTACTGGCTTCATAATAAAATAATGCATAATTTAAATGATAGAAAATTAAAAGTAAAAAATTGATCCATGGGGTCGGTGAAGCAGAGTGGGCCAGTTTCTGTGACCACGCTAAAATAGGGGATTGTGTGGCCAGCACAATGCTCAGCTGCCTTTACTTTGCCCCAACTAATGCCAAGTATCCATTAGAGCTGGATAGATTTAGAGACACCTTCCAGAACCGGGAACAAATGTTAGCCTTCACTAGGATTCGAACCCACAACTTACGGTATGTCAGCCAAACGCGCTATGTATAATGTATATTGACAGTGGCAGGTTTATCTTCTAATCTTATACATTACAGACTCATATTTTATAAACTAAATTATTGCGTCGTACGCTAATCCGCGGTTTAAGTCTAGTTATGCATTTCTATTACTGTTTTAAATGATGTTAAGTTACTGGTTTTTCTGGTTTGTTCAGGCAACCCATTCCAAGCCCGGATGCCGCTAGGAGGTGGTTTTTTTTCGTGTTTTTTTTTTAATCTACAACAGCTACAACACAAACATTAAACATACTTACTTTACTCAAAGGAGAGTCCTTGTGTTTAAATTGATTATGGCTGTAGGTCAAATACCATTTATTTAGTTATATGGTCATGTACCTCGTCCTTAGTCTAATCACCCATTGGGGAAGAAAACACCACCCTGAGACCCAAAAATATGAAACAGCGTGACGTAATAAAAAACATAGTCGTGATGATAGAATTAAAAAATGAAACACCAAACAATATCATAAAATAATGAAACAAAAATAAAATAAAATAATGTTAGTGGAGGAATTGAAGAATGGATTTGATTTCTTGTAATAGTTTTCTGCCCTCGGGGCCTTCATCGGGAGTTGATGAAATTATTTTCTATCGTAAGAGGCAAAGGTGGGAAATAAAATAAAAATTGGATATTAAAGGGAAATAATTCAAATTTTAAAATGAACAAAATTAGATACTTAAAAGAAATAATAGGAATTGTAAAAGGAAAGAATTAGATAGTAAAAGGAAAGAATAAGATAGTAAAAGTGAATAACTAGATATTAAAAGGAGAGAATTAGATGGTAAAAGGAAATAATTGAATTGTAAACGGAAAGAAGTTTATAGTAAATGCAATGAATTAGAGCTGTAAAAGGAAATAATCAGTTTGCAAAGTAAAAGAATCGGAAGAATGTAGTAAAATAGTTTATTATAAAAGAAAACCTTTATACTAAGCGGGGTAGTTTATGGATTGTAAATATTTACACTGGGAGTGTTAAAACGAAGGAAATAATTGAATTATTAAAGCAAAGTCTTCAGTTACAAATTAGAGGGGAACGCAGCTACAGTGTGTGTATGTGTGTGACTGTGTGTGTGTGATAGAGAGAGAGAGAAAGAGAGAGAGGGAGAGACGGTCATATAGAGACATAAAAGAAATGTAATGGAGATAACTCTGAAAAAGGAAGAAAGAGAAGGAGTGATCAAGGGCAAACGAATATTCTAAGATAAAAAAAAAGGTAAATATATATTAAAAGCTCACGTTTCTAATTAAGTTTCTTGTGTGCGTAGATTGTTTGCCATTAATACCTTATACATTTTATTCATAGTGTAAAGACAAAATAAAAGTATAGTTTTTCATAAATAAAAAGCAAATATTTTCAGCATTTTCAGATAAAAAGAAAATATCTATTTACACAAAAATGTAATCTAATTTAATTCTTTTTTTTTTAATTATTATTTTATAATATATAAATATATATAATTTTATATTTTTTCGATCGGGTTTTGTTTTTCCTTCATTGCATCATGAAAAAAAAAAGTGATGGATCTATTTTAGAACCAAAAAATCTATTATTCTTCATCGGAGGTGGGGGGGGGGGGGACAAGGGGGGGGGGGATTTAATAAAAGCATCCAGGGATACCTTTCGGCCATTTCTCTAGATAATTTTTTTTTCAGAAGTTTAGTGTGGGAAGACGTAGTTATAACATAGTTATGACGTGGTTATGACATAGTTATGACGTGGTTGTGACGTAGTTATGACGTGGTTATGACATGTAAGGAAGTTATAATCTTTGTTGATCAGGGCTTTGGTTTATTCGAGGGCTCATATATTATATGAAAAGTTTAATGGACTGGAGATGGATGGACGTACGGAAGGTGTGGATGCATTGATGCGATGGATAGATGCCTGGATGGATGGATAAACGGATGGGTACATGAATAGTGATCGATGAGATGCCGGCCTGCGGTTAGTTCACCGGACTGTCAACTGACACGTCGCGGGTTCTAGCCCTGCCGCCGACCGGTCTCTGCCGCCCTGCGGGAGTTTTCGGCCCTTGTGGACGTAATAATCTTCTATCTAGAAAAATACGTCTGTAAAACGTATAAGTCTAGGTTTTATAAGATGGTCGGGTGATGAATGCGTGAATGTAGCCTATGGATAGGTGGATGCGTTGATTAAAGGATGCAAGTATCAATGGATGAAATATCCATTAATATGGAGAGGCAAATAAACAGATGTACTAGACAAAACAATGTATTTGAAAGAAGGTACATTAAGTGAAGAGAGAGAGAGAGAGAGAGAGAGAGAGAGAGAGAGAGAGAGAGAGCGCATGAAAGAAAGAAAAAGAGAAACAAAAAATGAGAGATAGAGAACTATTAACAAGATTGTTGCTAAATAAATAATGTTGTTTAACGGCCCATCACGTGTACAATTTCAACCAATCAGCGTTTGTTTTTTTTGTGTGGTGTGTCACTTCAATTAACCTTTTTCACTAATTAAATCTGACTAACATTTAAAAAAAATAGAAACAATACAATTTTTTGTGTGCCCCTAGAAGTAGATTGAATACTTAAAACAAAATGAATGTAGTTTATCAATTAGTGCTGGTGTTGACTCTGTGGACAGTGACATGGGTTTGTTTCATTGTCCATGTATTACTTCAACATAAGGTTGTATCATTGCTAAAGCCCCCCCCCCAGTCCCCCTCCCCAAGGTAATGTGTCCCAGCCGGACCAATTTGAACCACGTGCCCTTAAAAGTAATGTTCACCAGAGGCCGCGGCATACTAGGGGATAGTGTGGGATAGAATAATGCCCAGCCACCTCTACAGGATAATAGCACTGTGTGTCCATTAGTCCTCTCTTGGGCTTTGTAGACTTGGCGGCGCCCATCTCCTCTCCAAGTGGGCGGTGGATTTATAGCTGTCTGCACCGAGGGTCGAACCCCTGATGCGGCGCTTGGGAGTCGAGCTCGCTGTCGACTTTGCTAACCAGCTAACCAATTACTTTCAATTAATTAGTTCAATATAAGCTCTAAGATTAAAATGCATCACTATTATGTTCTTCTGTAGGTCTTCAAATCGTATGTTTGTACTTTATTTACCTTATCTTAAACTAGTTCCAAAGTTACATTGTAAACACTGCAAGCAATTAGAGTCTATAACTAAACTTGAAACCTATGTATATATCTAACAGAGCATTTGCAATCACGTGACAAAAAGCAACGAGTTGTTTGTTTACATTGTGTAGTGGTGAACAAAGGCAGCCGTATTACTATTGGCTTAAGCAAGTTATATTTTTAATATCATCATCACTTCAACAATATGACGTAATCAATATGTAAAACACTGTCATCATCATCATCTTTGGCGCTACAGCCCATGGAGGGCCCTGGCCTGCCTCACCACCTCCTTCCACTCGGACCTATCAATTGCCTTCTTTTTCCAGGCCTGTACCCCGATGTGTCGCAGATCCATCTCGACATCTTCCAACCATCGCAGTCTGGGTCTGTCTTTAGGTCGTTTTTCTCTGGGGTTCTGAGCATATATCACTTTCGCTCCTCTGCTGTTAGGCATTCGTTCCGGGTGGAAATAAAACATTGTCATGCGATGAAAATTGACATTCAAAGCTACAATTTAAACCATTAAAAATCAAAGGAATAGGATCCGTAAGTGCAGAAAATTTAATTGAAGATGTCGATTGTCGAAAGTTGGACTATCTTAACTTACTATCTAAAAACAAATAAGGCATGCTGTGAAATGTTTCACAAGAGTTTCAAGAACTATTGAACAACTATAAAAGCCTCAAATTTACTTCGTGGTCGGACTACTACGGACTAGTTTCACAGTTAAATAGCAAGATTTCTAGGAAACAAATTCTGTATATTTTTTTTTTAAACTAGACATGGTAAAGAACAATTTGATTCCACCGTGTCTCCATCATGGCTTCTATTTACATAGTTACGTGACCTAGAAACCTAAGCCACGCCTATTGCAAATGCTCTATGATATGATTCTAATTACTCTAACACATGCTTATTATAAGAAACGAACATAAAATAATGAAATGAGTTGACAAAAAACGAATCTATGCCTCCTGGTTGTGACGTTGTGTGGGGAATTCCCCCGAACCAGCAGCGTGGCCTTATGATTAAAGTAGGTCATCCTTGTTTTGGGCAAATAAAGACAAAGGGGAAGTAATGATAGAGCTTACAAATAGGAAAACGAACAACATGGAGCTTTCAATTTTTCATAGAAACGTAAGACTAGAAATATGATTATAATGTAATTACTTTTTGCTTTGATGAGAAGATGTTGTTTTATTTGAAGAAATTCTTTGATCAATTGTTCGTTACATTAAACCTTGTTTTCTTATTCAACATTTTCCTATGATGAAAATCTGTCTGCTGATTGAGGGAGTAGTTGGAGGAACTGTATGTGAGTGTCTGTGTTTGGGAGGCGGGGGGAAGGGATAAGATCAGGAGTGCTTAGCTGAAGAGTGGTGCTTTGTAGCAGGGAAACAGAGGCGAAGCCAGACATTTTTTTCCAGAGGGGGGGGGGGGCGGATGACAAACATGTGGCTTCGCCCCTGGCAGGGAGTGTTTTATTGGTACCTGACAAGGGTATGTCTTACATCCTACAACTCCATAATTATAAGAATGAAATTATTCATTATTTTTTAAAAATAGATCTCATTTACCAAACACACACACACAAGTGTGGTCGTATAAAGATTATAAATATAATAAAGAATTTTTTTTAAAGTAAATTTATCTTCCTGGAAATCTGAAGCTTGATAAATGAAAAAAAATTATATTTGAAAAATGTCGTTAGCTTCTTTGTTGTTTAAGATAACAAACAGAATTCATTTAATCAGTTTGAAATTTTGTTCTTTATATTATTTCTTTTGTTTTTAATGTGTTGTTCGTTTTTGTAGTGTTTTTTTTTCTTTTGGTGGTTTTTATGTTTATAGCAAACTTTGGTGCTAAAAAGCAAAGCGTAAAAATTTGATTTATTGATGGATGCTGTTGCTGTTATTAATATTATATAAAACTTAAAACTGGAATACACGAACGTAGGAGAGCTCTATTATGCATTGTCATAAAGCTGTACAAAACATTTATCTTTTTTTTTCCATCTACCTTTATTAGTTTGTTCTAAAAGAATCCAAGGTAAAGTGTATAAAAGGTGAAGTACCCTTCGGACCATATTGATCTTAGGGTCAGCGAGGCAGCGCTCAGCGTTTTCTGTTGCCACGGCATACTATGGGATTGTGTGGCCAGCATAATTTACTTGACCCCCAACTAATCTTTGGTATCCCCATCAGAGCTGGGGTAGACTCTAAGGGACACCCTGCAGTCCCTGGGGAACAAATCCTAGCCTTCACCAGGATTCGAACCCCAGAACCTTCGATACGCCAGCCGAAAGCACTGCCGCTCGACCACCGCGCCCCATGTTCTTTTTAACTGGGTATAAGTCAATATCGTATAATAATGGCGGCTGGTTAGCTAAGTCGACAGCGAGCTCGACTCCCAAGCGCCGCATCAGGGGTTCGACCCTCGGTGCAGACAGCCATAAATCCACCACCGACTTGGAGAGGAGATGGGCGCCGCCAAGTCTACCAAGTCTACCAAGCCCAAGAGAGGACTAATGGACACCCAGTGTCTATTAGCTACCCCCTACGACCGTCAAGGTTAAGGGACTAAAAAACAAAAAAGTTTATATCGGTATAGTCTAGCTTAGTGTAACTTGACATAACTTGTAATTACATTGGAATCATTAGGTAAATATTTATATAAATTAATATTATAGCTAGTCCGAAATTGCAATTTAAAGTATATCCTAAACTTCAATAAAAGTAAATAAAGAATCCCTTTCAGATCATTTTAATACGTAAGTCAAGTTAACCAGTGTTCACATGTTTTCTTTGACTCAAAATACAAGGGGATCGTGTAGCAAGCACAAAGTCCTAACTCTTTTTTAAAAATACTCTAATTATTGTCCCGTACTAAATCAGAGCTGCTTAGACCGCTTAGACTAAGTGACACACACAGTTATAAAAAAGAGCAAAATTTAGTTAAAAAAAAATTATTACAACGATTTATATTTCAACATATAAGAACGTGATGCAAAATAAGTGTTGAGAATTGTACACAAAGAAAGCTTTATAATCTAAAATGCAATTTGTATGTTTATTAGGACGAGTTGCCGACACAGCGATCATTCGATACATTAACTGAGTAGCCATAGACGCGGTAAGCCTAGAATGCCTATAGAATGTATAATAAATGTGTTTTTCTTTGGTTAAAAACTGGTTAAAAATGTAAAAAAAAAATAACAGTTTCCTTCCTGGCTTCTGGGTTTTTATAAAAATAATTTTTTTTTTTTTAATTTCAATGAAAAACTCACATAATTACGTGTAAAAAAACACTAGGCCCTCCCCCCACCCAGTTAAATAACAATGGCGAAGAAGGCTTTGTTTATACTTCTTGCCCCCGGATTCACAGCCCATGCGTCGAGTTTGACCCCCATTGTTGGAATAATTAAACAAAAATGAAAAAGTCTAGCCTTCACCAGGACTCAAATCATGGACCTTAAGTGCGTCAATGCAATATGTAAATAAATATTATATTAAACTTTAATATAGTTTATCGAGTCATCTATTTAAAAACAACAAAAACAATAATAATCGTATTAAAATATCTAAATGAATCGAGCCAAGAAACTCAATCTTTAGGTTGATTTAATAGAATCCGAGATAAATTACTACGCCAGAGTCTCTATAGAAGAAAAAATAAAGGATGCAATGATGTGGAAAGGAAAGCGGAGATCTTAATTGGCAATCGTTCGGCTACAAGCAGTGTTACAAGGCCAACTTTAAGAACTCAATGTTCAGGAGGAAGGCGATAATTTAACACTAGCGGGAATTGAAGAAAGAAAATAGTTAATTTATAGTCTCGTGTTTATCTTTTAATGGATAGATGGATATAATAGTTAGATAGATATAAAGATAATAAATAGATAGATCTTTAAATTATAAATAGAGAGATAGATAGATATATAAATAGATAGAAAGATCAAATAGATAAATAGATGTTAGATATAAATATAGATAGATGATAGATAAATAGATGGATGATACATACATAGATAGATGGATACATAGATAGATGATAGATCGATCTATTAGATAGATAGGCAGATGATTGATAGAAAAATAGTTGATAGATATAAAGATGGATGGATAGATAGATGGAAAGATGATCGAAAGGATATTTCTGAATAATAGATAATAGATATGTAGATAGATGATAGTTAGATGATAGATCCACCAGATTAGATTGATCCCTGGGGCCGGTGAAACAGCGTTCTGTTTACAACTATTTACTTAGTTACAAAAAAAATATGGGGTAAGGTGACCTAGCGGCAGCGCGTTCGTCTGGCGTGCCGTAGGCCATGTGGTTGAATCCTGGTGCAGGCTAGGATTTGTTCCCCCGGGACTGGAGGGTGCTCCCTGAGTCTACCCAGCTCATATGAGTACCCGACTTTAGTTTGGGGGAAAAGTAAAGGCAATTGAGGCATTGTGTTGGCCACACAGCAGTTTTTGTCTCACTCAGCTCTCATGAATAGGGATCAAAGCGCGCACCTACACTACACTAATAAAGTAATTTACTCTGGGAATTAACAAAAGATGCCTCTGGAAGCCGGCGATTCGCTGTCAAAATATTTGTTTTGCTAGATGGCACCTACATAATAACGGCGCCCTTTTCACGCCACTGATAAGCAATTTTCGAAAGTCAATTTCGTCTTTGAAAAAAAAAAGGAAAGAGATATATAAAATGAAAAGAGAATATAACTTTATTAATGGGGAGATAACTCCGTCTCATGCTTGTTGCGTAGAGGTTGCGTCCCCCCTTTAATTTGATTTATGTCACGTTCATGGTACCGAGCAGTCCCAGGACGGGGGGGGAGCGTGGCCTGGGTTGACCACAAGTCAATTGGGGGGGGGAAGGGGAGGCAGTTCCACGAGCGCAAATCTATCAATTTTCTCGGCGTACTAGAAGATAAATCATTATAAGGGACTAAATGTAATATATATATATATATATATATATATATATATATATATATATATATGCTTAGAGTCCTAGTCGGGGTGGCATAGAGCAGGGCACGGCAACCTTTTGATAATAATTTGTGCCAACGTATATTTCATTCAGCTAGCCAACGGCCTTAAAGTCACCCTAGTCTTTTCTTGTGGAAGAGCTTGATTTATCTTTTTTTTTTCGGTGAGTCTTCTGCGTGCCATTGAAAATTGCTCTGCGTGCCAGGTTTGGCACGCGTGCCGTAGCTTGCCGACCCCTGGCATAGAGTATAGAGTTATAGAGTGTGACTGTAAAATGTGGATGTCCATTGAATTATTACATATTAAGAAGGACACGACCACCATTCGCCTAGGAGCAAGGCGCCCTGATAATTTGTATCCCCCTTCAGAAAAGCGCATTTATTTCTGATCAATAAAACTTCGGATGCAAGGAGACAATGCAGGTCTAGGGACGATCCGGACGCTTTCTTTCAACGACGTACATTTGCAACGCGGCATACCTAAGGCAGGAGCTAGTCTTCCACTCTTTAGCTCACCTGCTCATTGTAATTGGAATCAAAGCGGGAAGACTTGTTTATATTTCGGAGGGGGACTAACAAACAAAACGATATTAAAATTGATTGGCAATCAATGAACTTTTGAAAATTGTTCAACCTGAACTACGTTAACATTCAGCATGTTCATAAACGTTCATGTTCAGTTTAAACCCTTCAGGAGTAGGCCTACCCGTATTATTTCCTAGTCTGGGCTTGAAAACAGGACGTGGGAACTCAGTATTGATAAACTCAGAACTTAGAAATTCGGGATTTAGACAGTTACGACTTAGCCTACAAACTTAGGAGCTAGAAACAAACAAAAAATTAGAACAAAACATTTAGAAACTAGGAGGTTGGAAAATCCAGACTCAAATGGCCTACTCAGGAACTTGACCCTTCACCCCCTCCCCCGTTTCTAATCCTATACTCACAACTTTACACCAATACCAACGATTTCAACAATTCCATCAATTAAAAAAATTCCATCAATTAAAAAAATTCCATCAATTAAAAAAATTCCATCAATTTCAAAAATTCAATCAATTAAAAAAATTCCATTAATTTAAAAAATTCCATCAATTTGTACAATTTCAACAATTTCTAAAATTCCATCAATTTCAACAATTTCATCAATTTCAACAATTCCATCAATTTCAACAATTCCATCAATTTCAACAATTCCATCAATTTCAACAATTCCATCAATTTCAACAATTCCATCAATTTCAACAATTCCATCAATTTCAACAATTCCATCAATTTCAACAATTTCATCAATTTCAACAATTCCAACATTTTCAACAATTCCATCAATTAAAAAAATTCCATCAATTTAAAAAATTCCAACAATTTCTACGATTTCATCAATTAAATAAATTCCATCAATTTCAACGATTCCATCAATTTCAAGAATTCCATCAATTTCAACAATTCCATCAATTTCAAACATTCCATCAATTTCAACAATTCCATCAATTTCAACAATTCCATCAATTTCGAAAATTCCATCAATTTCTACAAATCCATCAATTAAAAAAATTCCATCAATTTCAACAATTCCATCAATTAAAAAAATTCTATCAATTTCAAAAATTCCATCAATTTCTACAATTCCATCAATTAAAAAAATTCCATCAATTTCAACAATTCCATCAATTTTAAAAATTCCATCAATTTCAACAATTCCATCAATTTTTTTAATTCCATCAATTAAAAAAATCCATCAATTTCAACAATTCCATCAATTAAAAAAATTCCATCAATTTCAACAATTCCATCAATTAAAAAAATTCCATCAATTTCAACAATTCCATCAATTTCTAAAATTCCATTAATTTCTAAAATTCCATCAATTTCAACAATTCCATCAATTTCATAAATTCCATAAATTTCATAAATTCCACCAATTTTAACAATTCCATCAATTTCAACAATTCCATCAATTAAAAAAAATCCATCAACTTCAACAATTCCATCAATTTCAACAATTCCATCAATTTCAACAATTCCATCAATTTCAACAATTCCATCAATTTCAACAATTCCATCAATTTCAACAATTCCAAGAAATCTATAAAATCCTTTTCTTTTAATTAATTTCATTAATTCCAAAAATTTTATCTCATAAATTTCATCGGTTTGAACAATTCTAAGAATTCTATCAAATCCACACAGTTTCATGAATAGTATCAATTTTATCGGTTTTCAATAATTATCATCAAATCCATTGATTTCACTGCATTAATTTTATCAATATCCTCAAATTCAACAATTCCAAACATTCTATTTATTCCGTCAATCCTATCATCTTCATCAATTCCCAACATCAGCCACCCACCCACCCCTCCCGCCCACGCAACAATCCACAACTATAAAAATGCGTGATCATTATTTCAAAGGCGTCACGCGATCTTCATATTTCAATGCCTCATAACGGAGGCACCGATAAAGTCTGCGTTAGAATCTTCTGGAACCTCAGAGGAATCTGAAGCGGAGAGAAAGAAGGAGGGGAAGAGGCTTTTGGGGTTGAGGGAATAGATTTGTGACAGTTGTGAGGAATGGGTGGGAGGGGGGGTTAAAGCTGATGCGAGATGAAATACCAACAAAATAAATAAAAAATACAGAAAGAGGGTTGTGTGTGTGAGGGGGGGGGGATTTTATGGGCCCTCCCTCCTGGGTGGTCAAATAAATGCGCATGCCCTTAGTTTTTTTCGGATGTAGACCTAGAGAGCCATAACATGCTCCCCAAAAGGACGCAATCGATGCTCTTTCTAACCTCCCCTTGTAATAAATCAAGTGGGACTGTATCGCGTAAAACATTTTACCTCCCCTCTCTTTAAAATAATGCTCCATGCAAATTGGCAAATATCCAAAACAAAATAAATACATAAAATATATTTTTATAAAGAGTAAAATAAAAGGCATTAATATTTATTGAAATGATTCCAAACTATATATATAAATACTATAATAATATATTACATTTATATTAATAACTGTATTTTGGACACTTTTATATATTTTATTCTTATTTCTTGAATAGAGTTTGCAAAATATATGAATCTTAAGATATTAATGTAACTGGCTATAAATATCATTACATTCATCAGATTATTGGATGAAAATAAATGACTTCGCTCCCTTAGCTGTGCCCAGGTTAAGCGGTTCAGATAAACGAATCATCTAAAGTCTAAAGTCTAAAAGAACGTACACAGAGATTGTATTTATTGATTTCAATCTTTGTTTTTTTACGGTACATTGACTTTGTTTTTTTATTATGTCTCTTTTTTTAAAGTTGTGACTAGGGAAATGGGGGCTCGATGGCCGAGCGGTATCGTGTTCGACTAACGTACCGTAAGGTCCTGGGTTCGAATCATGATACGGACTGAGTCTACCCAGCTCTGATGGGACACAAATCAGGGACACCCTCGAGTCCAGGGTACGCCTGTTGAACGCTCTGCCGTCTCGGCCACCATGTCCCAAAGATAAATATTTGTCGTTTAAAATATTGGCATAACATATTTCATGTTTAAAAATATTTAAAAGCATTTATAAAAAAATGTAAGACATTATTTCCTTTTATATGTGACATCCCCAAACTCGATAACAGGCAGAGAGATACTTCTACGTGAACTATAGAACAGATGACGACTGATGACGTCACTTCCTATCTATCTTCCTAAATTGTACACTTAATATCGATGCCTTAATCCTTTCTCAACAGATGGCTGGACTGGGGCGGAAGTGGGGGGAGGGTGGAGGCTGGCGGTGGTGTACTCACGTCTTATCGGAGTACTTCTAATCCTCTCCTTAAATCCATAATCTTTCCCTCCCTCCATCCCATTACTCTCCCTCCGGTCAACGCCCCCCACAAGCCAGTTTGGATCGCCCGATACCATAATCTTGTGTTCAGAGGGTTGGGCGTTGGTCGAAAACTGATCTCAACAAATATCTCAACAGTTTAATATTGTAAGTGGATATATGTGTGTCCAAGGGGGTGATACGGTCTGATATATGCTGAGTATTTTTATCCGCTCAAGGCCAAGATATACTCACGCAAGGAAAAAAAAAAACGAGATTCTCTCATTGGTTGTTTTTTTTTTAAACAAGAAGTCAGTAGATCTGCTGGGTCACGCCGACCTTTTTATGTTTCCTGTGGGATATGCCCAATGTGCGCTGGCTGGGCTGCACAGAGAGGAAAGGGGGGGGGGGCAAGGATTTCACTGACCCACTTAAGTTATCCCATCTTTCTCCAAGCTTGCCGGTGGAGCTCAATTACCGCATGTCCTCTGCATGGCACTTGCACTTGCAGCGACTAGTTTGCTGAAAACTATTGCAACGGTGGATCATTTGTTTCTGTTACGAATCGAACCCAAAAATATGTTCCGTAATATACTGATTTAGACTAGTTAAAGTCAACCTTGTGGAGCAGTGTCAGAATGTTCCAAATAATGTTATACAAACTTTCTCCTCGACCCCGTACCATTCTGCCCCGGTTAAACTTCTGGCCCCTCAAACAAATCTCCTAAACACAAAACGCTCTAAAGAGCTGCCGGCACGCCGAACCCAAATGCACACAGTTCATTAAAGACATTATAGACATTATAGACATTATAGACATTATAGACATTATAGACATTATAGACATTATAGACATTATAGACATTATAGACATTATAGACATTGTAGACATTATAGACATTGTAGACATTGTAGACATTATAGACATTGTAGACATTATAGACATTATAGACATTATAGACATTATAGACATTATAGACATTATAGACATTATAGACATTATAGACATTATAGACATTATAGACATTATAGACATAATAGACATTAAAGACATTATAGACATTATAGACATTATAGACATTATAGACATTGTACTTATTGGTTATGGGGAACGGTGGCCGATCCGAAGCGTGTTCGACTAGCGATCCGAAGGTTCTGGGTTCGAATCCTGGTGCAGGCTAGAATTGTTTCCTGTGACTTGGTGCGCTCTGAAGGGTACCTGCCACTAGTTGGGGTAAAGTAAAGAGGTCTCTGGGCGTTGTGCTGGCCACAAAGTCCCTCGTAGGCCGTGGCCCCAGAAACGGGCTGCCACGTGACATACATAAATACACACACATACATACACATAGCCTGCTACACAACGCCACCTAGCCTATATATTTGTGAATAAATCGAAGTCACGTCTCGTCCCCTCGAGATCTAAATGCTTTTCTCACGGCGCTTCAATCAGATAAAATTAGATGATAATAATGATTGGCCGAATGATTAGCCAATAAAATATGACCACCCCACCTTTGTTCATCCAGGTGTGACAGCCACTGATGTGTGACAGATCGTAAGTTTTTGTTTTTCCGGTTGTGTCGCCCGTTGTTACCTGTTCGATCTTCCTCACTAAATGCACGTTGTGTGTGTGTGTGTAGTTCAATTTATAGGGTCACCTGGTGTATTGGCCTCGTTCGTGAACGATGATCTCAACAACAACAAAAAATACTGTAATACGGGATATTTAATAATCAATTTCTATATGAGGTTAAGTCAGGGTCCTACTACGAATATGATTGGGTTTGTTTTCAATTCCCGAACAACTTTAAGTAGCTTTGTTTTCATTGGCCGAAGAACGTAGGTAGCTTTGTGTTCATTGGCCGAACAACGTCAGTAGCTTTATTTTCATTGGCAAAAAAAAATCACACAATGCATTTTCGGTCCAGCTACGAGTAAGCACTTCCGGCGAGGCGTGTGATAAAAATAAAATTCCAACTGGCCAACATGCAATAGAAAATTCTGCTGCTGGGTCTTTCAGTCTAGACTTCGGTAGATCAACTGGACATTTCCGGTGAAAATTCTGATAATTGAGTTGCATCTTATCTTATACATTACAGACGCTCCTTCTATAAAGAAGATTATTGCGTCCTACGCTCATCCGTGGTCCGAGTCTAGTCTTTCATTTTTATTACTGTTTTTAATGATTTTCTCTGTCTTGAGTGGTTTTCAATAATTGAGTCTACTGCAGACCTGTCCAATTCTTTATTTTATTGATATTTTATTAATAAAAGTGAATACAGTTTAACTTCACACACGTTTGTGGGTTTAACAGTAAGGTGTAGCCTTCATGACCATGAAAAGAATCAAAGAGAAAACAAAATCAATGTTTTAATTAATAATATAAAGGAAACATTAGTTCAAGGTGATAAAAATCTCTTTGTTCTTCACTTTGAGTTTCTCTTTGTTCGATTTGTCTGAGTATACCTTTTTATATATAGACTGACGAACAAACATAGGCGAAACATGGATGGGGGAAGCTGCAAGTTACAAGGGTACCATAACGTCATCCAGACCCTTTCAATTCCACGTCATTTGTTTCCAAACCGATGATTGTTTTAAATATTTTTTTTCTTTCCTTTTGTTTGGTTTATTTATTGTGGAATCTAAATTTACGTATTACTTTTTGAAAAAAAAATAAACGTTTAGAAATACTTTATGTTAAAATTGTGCACCAAGCTTAGAATGAGGCTGTGCATAGTTGCTGGCCACACAAATACTTACTAAGCCGTGGCCACACAAATACTTACTAAGCCGTGGCCACAGAAACTGGTGAACGCTGCATCGCCGGCACTATGGATCAATTTGTTCCGACGGTATACTTTACTTCCGCCTCTTACTTTCAGGTCGTTACGATGTTACGGGGTTGATCAAAATGGGAGTGAATCAACTTACTCCCCGTCCCCTTCTAGACAAAGAGTGCATCTCTCCCCAATACGCACTCTTACCCCTACCTCTTTCAATTTTTATCCGCCCCCTCCCCCTCCAACCTTTCTAGTACCTTCACACATAGTCGGTCAATAGTTTTGTTTTGTTGCGAAAAGATGCTTAAGTTCACTCATTAGTCTTCTATCGCCCCCCCCCCCCCCCTTGCTGTGCCACCCTCCTAAATAAAATCTTTCACTATCCCCCCTCCCATCCTTTACATTGTAGCCTATGCCACCGACCTCTAGCAAAATTGTAGGCTACTATTCCCTTCCGTTACTGCATACGAGTAAAGTAAGAAACATACTTACACACCTAGTATAATGTATACATTATACATACATACGATCATATGCCTACACAGATTCACACATGTGTACACACATTCACTCTCGCATCGATACATAGGCTACGCACAGACACATACACGCACACATGCACATATTATATATTCAAACACGCACGCACCAATGGAATGTAATTGCTGATTATGTAATTATATAATTAAAATTAAAATACACTATCTACACAGGAGAATCGAAAAGCGCGTGTTGTTTCTAGGTCAGAGGTCAAGATGACATCCTGGGAGAGCACTCCTCACATAATTTAATAATTGGTAGGCTTCTTATTTCTTCGGCCCACTTCAATTGTGATCTCTCTCACTCTCTCTCTCACTCTCTCTCTCTCTCTCACTCTCTCTCTCTCTCTCTCTCTCTCTCTCACCCTCTTTCTTTCTCTTATATCAGAACCAAAACTTGTTTTGTCAAATTTTCTTCGGTGGATTTATTCAATAGTACACTACCGTTTTTTTTTTGTTAAAGCAACAGATATTGTTTTTTTGTTTTTTTACAGAACCTTTAAGACCTAGCAGTCGACAGGAAACAGATTACAGTTTTGATAAGCGACTCACGTCACGTGATCTACCAGCTGACGCTCAAACCCGAGTGAGTAGAATTAGATTGTGTGTTTATGTTTTGGTCATTAGACTATTAGTATGTGTTTTATGTATGTGCGTGTGTGTACAAATGTATGTGCACATATTTTGTGTACATGGTTTCAGTGTTTTTATTAATCCTTCGATACAAGATTAAGATGAGGGGATGGAGACATGTTTAAATGCACCTCCCGGTGTTTATATTTATATAATAGGGCCTTGTGTGTTTACGAAAGGGTAATGTGTATGCATTTACATAACGTGCCTTAATGGTGTGGCCTTACGTGTGCGCACATTATATCTTGCGTGAATAGGCGTCCTTTTCTGTGTAGGTCTTCGAGATGACGTGTCCGGGATGTGTGTATGTGTGGAAGGAAGTCAGGGAGCGCGGGGCGTGGAATGGGTTGCCTGAACAAAGCAGGGAAAACCAGTAACATAACATCATTTAAAACATTAATAAAGATGCAAGACTAGACTCGGACCACGGAGGAGCATAGAACGCATTCATCTTCTTTATAGAAGGAGCGTCTAAACACGGACTTGTAAATACATTTCAGATGACTTCTTTTTGATCGTAGAGATTTGTTCAAATTATAGTTGGTTTATTCCTGCAACTCTCTTATATGGATATGACTAGTGTGAATGGTGCAATCAGTTCTAGCCTCAAATTGCGCATACAGATTTACAATAGAAACACTATCCATTCTTTTTACAGATCAGTGGTGCCTTACATGTATAGTTCTTTTTAGGTCTTATTGTTACTTGCAAGGTCAAAACCAAAGTGTCCTAGAGAGAGATTACCATGGATTGTTTGCGGGTATTCCCCATTCTAGATGTAAACAAAATATATACACGATACACTTAATTTGCATAATACGTACAGATCGTTCTGTGTGTTTGTCAAGGGGGAAAATAAACCTTATGAGCTCTGGTAACACTTTTTTTTCACTCTCCCCTATATAGTTAAAATCTGTTTTTGTAATTTGAATAAGGGCTACACGCTCGTTACAGTCAAAGCTACTTGGAAAAAGAGGTTTACTTCCGGTTGGGGTATTACTCGGTTAGCGCTGAATTGGATATCTGTGGCCACAGAAACTGGTGAACGCTGCTTCACCACTGCACCAGCCCTATGATCAATTGGTTCCGAAGGGTACTTTACTTACTTACTCATTTATGAGACTTTTTGGGAGTTGACGCCGAAAGTGTTTGCAAAACTAACGGAGATGGAGAAACTTTTTTTTTCAAGATTTCTTCTTCCTGCTTCTAGAAGCTTTTTGACCATAGTCAAACTAAAATTGTATACGATTACTGACGACACTATAGAACAGGGTGGTCCGGCATCAGAGCGTGAGTTTGTTATCCCGAAGGTTTGAGGGTTTGTTGAATTTAGGTTTTAACCCTTACAGTCCCGGGCGCGTATATAGCGGAACTGAAGGCAGCATAGATAGAAGTAGGTCGGTACGGGAAGGGTTAAATGAATGCCAGGGCTGATTCGCGTATGTGGGGAGTGGCGGTACACGCCCCTGTGGAGTTAGCTTTACGATGACTGTTGTTTGGTTTTTATGTTTCCGATACGTGACGTCAGGTTTAAAAAAAAAAATTAAACGCAGCTGAGCATTTTTCTGGCGACACAACACGCCGGTGTGCCAACAAAAAAATATCAACTAGGTCAACTCTGCTTACCTTTGTATCCATTGAGTACTTAACTTATTAGACTTGACTTATTTATTGACTTGCGTCTATCTGGTTTACAACTATGTCTAACAAGAGACCCGTTAGAGGTTTACTTAAAGGCATTAGACAGAGACACACACAGACACACGGAGACACACACAGACACACGGAGACACACACAGACACACGGAGACACACACAGACACACGGAGACACACACAGACACACAGAGACACACACAGGCACACGGAGACACACACAGACACACGGAGACACACACAGACACACGGAGACACACA
Source organism: Anisus vortex (assembly GCA_949126835.1). Lineage (NCBI taxonomy): Eukaryota > Metazoa > Mollusca > Gastropoda > Planorbidae > Anisus > Anisus vortex. Next base: position 35,235,344 of record OX421504.1, read on the forward strand.
CAGACACACGGAGACACACACAGACACACGGAGACACACACAAGACACACGGAGACACACACAGACACACGGAGACACACACAGACACACGGAGACACACACAGACACACGGAGACACACACAAGACACACGGAGACACACACAGACACACGGAGACACACACAGACACACGGAGACACAGGGATAGACATTATTTGATTAATTTCCTCAAGGTACTTCACACTCCTTTGTCTCAACTATTGTTTCTATCTTTAGTATTGTCAAATTATTTTATATCTCTTCTCAACATTCTATTTTTCTCTATCTCTCTCTCTTTCTCTCTCTCTCTCTCTTACTATATCGTTCATATTGGTTTTGTCTGTCCACCTTTCTTCCTTTTGCTCTGTCCATCAAACTCTTTCTAATTGCTTCTTTCGCACTCTCTGACTCTCTCTCTCTGATTGATTCTCATTTTTTTCTGGCTCTCTCTCTCTCTCTCTTTTATATAATTCTTTCATAATCAATTACATTAGTATCGACTATCTATTTTTCATTCCCTCTCATTCTTTCTCTCTCTCTCTCTCTCTCTCTCTCTCTGTATATATATATATATATATATATATATTACTACAGTCTTATTCGTTTAATGTTTGTTACTGTCTTTAGTCCTTCACAATTACATTTTGTTCTCTCTCACTCCCTCTCCATCTTTCTCTCTCGCTCTCTCTCTCTCTCTCTCTTTCTCTATCTCTCTCTTCAGCTACTGCTCAAATTTCATCTTTACAGGTCTCCGAGTTCATCAAAAAGTATCAGCAGTAAACACACCGCCACAGAACACGAAACAAAACGAACCAATCCAGTGTGCCATATTTATCAATGATCCCAACAGTTCAAAACTTCGAACCACCATTACCTGCTGCTGTCAAATCTTCTTGTTTTTTTTTTATTTCTTTCGATTCTTTTGTTTTTATTTTTATCCCCAAATCTGTCGCCCCCGAAGCGGTTTTGCTTTAAATACCTTCCTCCCTATTGTTTCTTACAGTTGTAAACCTTGACTGGCCATTACGGTTTTGTCTTGTGTGTCTGCGCACGTGTGTGTGTGTGGTGTGTACTTGTTCTAACAATTAATTAAAGCGCCCCCTGTTACCACACACACTTTCCCCTTCACCCCAACCCGCCCGAGCCCATTTTTCTCCCCCCCCCCCCCCCGCCTTCATACCACCGTAAAAGATCACACGACGAAAGACTCGATTTTCCTCGGGACCGAGAAGAGAATCTATAACGAGCCGTACGCGAGAGCACGCATCACTTTGAGTGATCCGCTCATGCAAGCGATTCGTTCCTACGTCATAATAACGTATCCTTGCGTTCTTCTCTCTCCTTACTTTAGTCACCAAGCCCTTAGATATCATCGAGAGTTTGTTTTGTATTTCCGCCCTCGCTACACAGCTCAATAGATCGCGACTATCATCCTCTTGTCTTTAAAGGTGGTTTCAATGATAAAACACAAAGCCGGAACAAAAATTGTTGAAACAAAAACATCGACAGCATCAAGTGCCACCACTGAGTTTGACGGCGCGGGCCGCACAAAACCTGGATCGTGCGATGAAAATACTGTCGTAGGTCTCGCTGATCCTTTTTGCTGTATTTTTCATACGTTGGATTCAATAGCCGTTTCTAGTTCGTCTTTTTTTTGTGTGTAGTTGTAAACAGTTTAAAATTTTCTGTTCCTGGATTGAGGCGGATTGATTTACGTTCATAGCGGTGAGTGATTTATGATTGCTTATGTTAAACTAAAAGTTGTCTCTGTATATTATTTGAATATAGATCTAGATCTAGGCCTATATAATTTATTTATTTAATCACATCCACGCCTCCCCCCTCCCATATATATGTATATACATAGACGAAGACACATGGTAGTTGGGTCTGAACAGGGTCTTAGCCACATTCACCCCCTCCCCCCTTTTCTGAAATTTTTTTGAAACCAACGTAGTATATTGGCGAAACAAATTGAGGCCGGTTGGTCCTGCGGTTATTTCACCGGGCTGTCAACGAAACGGCCCGCGTTCTTCCACTGCTGTCGACTAATCCCTGTCGCCCTGCAGGAGTTTGGGCATAGTTGACGTATTAATCTTCTATCTAGAAGGAACGTCTGTAGAACTTAAAAGTTATAAAGTAGAAAAAATGTTTGGAACGCAAAAGTGTTAACATCCTTCCCCCTATCAACAAAAAAACAAAACATGGCTTTTCTCCTGTGTATATCTAATATATGTAAATTACCTTAGCAATATTTATATTCTATATTTTCATGCATAGGTCTATATATAATATATTTAGCTATATATAATGACAGATACACTTTCTTCGCGTGTGGCATCCGGGCATGGAATGGGTTGCATGAACAAACCAGGAACTTAAAATCATTTAAAACACTAATATAAATGCAGGACTAGACTCAAATCACGGATGTGCGTAGGACGCAATAATCTTCTTTATTGAAGTAGCGTCTGCAATGAATAAGATAAGAGAGAGAACAAAACAGTTTGTTTTTGTTTCCTAAAAAAGCCACCCATTGATTGAACAAATGCCACCGATAATTATAAAGTATAAGGTCTGGATTTTTTAATAAAGGGCTACGTTATCTTCTTTCAATAAACTAGTTTATATGTATATATTTATATGTATATATTTATATATAGTTTATATGTAGGCCTACATTAAAACTAAACGGACCGCGTAAGTAAGAGTAAAGTATTCCGTGGGACCGAATTGATCCATAGGGCCGGTGAAGCATCGTTCACCAGTTTCTGTGGCCACGGCATACTAGGGGGGATTGTGTGGCCAGTACTGCGCTCTGAGCTTGCATTACGCTTGTTGTCAGCGCTATACAAATGTCATTATTATTATTATTATTATTATTACTGCACACAGTCACCTTTACAGCCCCCAGTTAAGGTCAGGTACCCGTCAGAGCTGGGTACGAATCCAAGCCTGCACCAGGATTCGAAACCAGGAGTGTATGTCCGTCAGCCGAACGCGCTACCTCCGCCACCGTACCCCCCCCCCCCCCCCGAAACGGACCGCTTAAATATATTTTCATTTTATGCTTTCTGTCATGCGTACGCGGGCTTGAAATTATTATTTTTTTAAGTCATAATATCTGGTATGACTCAGTAGTCATATGCTTGTCTCAAAGATTAAGCCATGCATGTATATTTTGCAGGCTGACATCTTAATCCAACGCCCCAGAAATAGTTGGTAGTGACGAATATTTGGGGCCCTCTTCGAGACCCCAGACAAATGGACTACACTAAGTAGTACCAGGTGGGAGAAGTTGAACGAATCCCACGCATATACAAACCCTCAATTGAGCTATTGAACATGAGCTGGAAAACCTGCAAGTCCGCAAAGCCGCACGTCCGTCCGTCCCACATCGTTGCACGAGCACGAGGTCCCCCGGCGAATGAGGTTGCTTAGCAACTTAGGGATAAAAATACCAGATTCGCCAAACAGCGATGCGCGCTCAACCCTGCTCTCGGGTTGCCAACCGAACGCTCTGTAGGTTGATGAGGCCTCTTCAGTGAGTACGAATCGAGCATTCGACTGTGCCACGGGCCAATGTGCGTATACGGTCCCCGTTGTATTGGCCTTCTACATTAACAAACGTTAATGCAGACGGCTAGGGATAAAAACAAACGATACAGCTTGCACTGATCCGGCAGTGCGTCCAATCGAAAGCTCTGTAGATTGGCTGTCCGAACGTCTCTAGGATTGAAAAGCGCCTCCGCGAAGCCCTAGAGGATTATGTAGTAGTGCTCGACTACATGGGTTTTCCAAACAAAGTTCCACTAACTCCCTGCACAAGACACAACGACGACGCTTCTGGCGGTTCTATTAACGATTACGAAGTGAACTGCTAAGAAGTGTTGAAGTGGGGGTACAAGAGAGCAATCTCACCCCTCGGTCAATTGTAGGTTCAAGTCTGGTATGACTCAAAGATACGCATAAAACGCTAAATAGCCAGATATCAGAGAATTTGATTGAAACGAAACATATTAGTTTAATATTGACATATTGTTACGTAATATTGACATATTGTTACGTAATATTGACATATTGTTACGTAATATTGACATATTGTTACGTAATATTGACATATTGTTACGTAATATTGACATATTGTTACGTAATATTGACATATTGTTACGTAATATTGACATATTGTTACGTAATATTGACATATTGTTACGTAATATTGACATATTGTTACGTAATATTGACATATTGTTACGTAATATTGACATATTGTTACGTAATATTGACATATTGTTACGTAATATTGACATATTGTTACGTAATATTGACATATTGTTACGTAATATTGACATATTGTTACGTAATATTGACATATTGTTACGTAATATTGACATATTGTTACGTAATATTGACATATTGTTACGTAATATTGACATATTGTTACGTAATATTGACATATTGTTACGTAATATTGACATATTGTTACGTAATATTGACATATTGTTACGTAATATTGACATATTGTTACGTAATATTGTGTAAGTTATTGTACCTTTTTTCTGATTTGCTAACACTGTATTCCGCGTTGACAAGAAGGTCACGTGCATGCAAAGAAAAACCCAACAAATCAACATTAACATGGGTTGTCTTAAGTTTCAGTTGAGTATGTCCTTTATCTCCCCCCCCCCCCCCTTCTTTAAAAAAGATTATTGCGTCCTACGCTCATCCGTGGTATGAATCTTGTCTTGCATCTTTATTAATGTTTTTAAATGATGTTAAGTTACTGGTTTTCCTGGTTTGTTCAGGCAACCCATTGCATGCCCAAATGCCACTAGGAGAGGAAAGAGTACTAATGTGCATTTGTTCTCGCATAAGGGATAAAGATCACTCATTATGATTTACTTTTTAGTGCCCTGAAGTATATCCGGAACAAATTCAAATGTATGCAAATGAGTGTCCCGTGTAACGCTAGATGGCGCAACCCATCTGGGTCTACCTAGTTCTTCCTCGTTTGTTGTTGTTGTTGTTTTCAAATTTTCTTTGGTTGTTTTGTTGTTTGTGTGAACATTTCTGCTGAGTCAAACAGTAGACGTTTTTTATTTAGTTTTCAATAATAGAGTTTAAAACCGGAAGTTACAAACGCACAAATGGCGACCCACGATTGGATTAGAGAGGAAATCCTTTCAAATATCTACTAAGTTTCGCAACGGAGCACGACTGGCGATCTGAAGGTTCTGGGTTCGAATTCTGGTGGAGGGCTAGGATTTTTTCCCGGGTCTGGAGGGTGTCCCTGAGTCTACCCAGCCCTGATGGGTACCTGACCTTAGGTGGGGTAAAGTGAAGGCGGCTGGGCATTGTGTTGGCCACACATCCCCTAGAATGCCGTGGCCACAGAAACTGGTTTAACGCTGATTCACCAGCCCTATGATCAGTTTGGTCCGAAGGGTACTTTACTTTACCACGACGTTTCGCAATTTTAAAACCTCATTCATTGACTAAACTATTCACAATAATCTAGATTAATAAAATTAATATTACATTTCATTGATCATGTGAACCATCGAATCGGTCCCGTGGGATTACTTTGATAGATTAACGCTCTCTGCAATACTGAAGGTTCATTGAATAATCCATATTCAACCATAAACAACCAACGTAAATTGCCTTATATATTACAGGCGTTATCTCTATTTAGATCAATAACGTCTCTAAAAAAACGGACGAACCCTGAGGGCTTTATAGTATAGGATGTAACATATTAGGCGTGAGCTTTTAATTTAAATATGTCTAATCGTGTCTAATACAATCATGTCATATGTCAACTCTAAATATTTGTATAGCATCAACTACCATTTTTATTCAACGTTAAAAAACAACAATTACGAAAGATATAGAATTAAAGGTAAATAAGACAAATTTACTAGGTGTTTATATCAATGACTATAAAAAGATGGACCACTTGCTCTATTTTTAGAGCTTGTACGGTCTTCTTTCCGTGCGCATCCAATAACGCTGTCTTAAAATACTTCTAGTCTCCTACGTTTGTCTAAATGTTTCCGCTGTATACAACTTTCGATTTTGATTTCAATTTTTCATTGAGAAAACCATATCGATTAAATAAAAACGGAAGAAAACAGTACAAAAGGGAATCGGGAATTCCTAAAAGAAGTCATTTAGAGTTATCAAATAGCAGAAATATTAAAGCAAGCGGTCCATCTTATTATAGTCTTTGATTGTGCGTGTCATTGCTGATCATGGAAAACGCCAAGTCCAAAGAGCAAATTTTGCTGTGTCATCACATTTTTGTTTATTTTTTTTGTTTAGTCTGTAAGTACTTTTAAAGCTTGTCCCGAGGAACTGTTACGTCGACAGCTCTGACGTATTGCCTTTTTTTTTTGTTGTGTGTCGTGTGTTCAAATAGCAACGACTGTAATTGTTTCTGTTACGTAACACCGACATCAGACTGACACGACTGAGGCTACTTTAATTGTTGTTTCGCCGTTAATTATCCAATACCAAACCCAAAAAGTTGTGTTGTGTTGTGTGTGTGTATGTATGTGTGTGTGTGTGTTTGTGTGCGTATATATGTGTGTGTGTTATAACGTCATGAGTCCAGGCCTATGTGTTCTATTTGAGATCTTGACTCAGTTTGATGATCTGGAAAAGAAAAAAAAAAGATAGCTAGTGATACCGATATATAATTGACTCAACAAAGAAAACAAAAAATATACCGGACGAGCCTTCCACTCGGAATTTCTTCCGGACGGGGTACGGTGGCCGTGCGGCAGCGCCGTTCAACTGGCGTACCGAAGGCCCCGGGTTCGAATCCTGGTGCAGGCTAGTTTTTTTTTTTCACTGGTCTGGAGGGTGTTCCTGAGTTCTACCCAACAGGTACCTGATGGGGTAAAGTAAAGGCGGCTGTGCATACGTAGTGCTGGCCACACAATCCCCTCGCATGCCGTGGCCACAGAGACTTCTGAACGCTTCTTCAACGGCCCTATGGATCAATTTGGTCCGACGGGATACTTTACTTTCGACTTTTACTTTCAGTGTGTTACAATGTTACGGGGGGTGGATTAAATATAGCGAGCGGGGGGATGGGGAGCACACCAAGATCCTGCCTGAGACACCCCGCGGTAAGGTAAGGTACGGTCTCCGCAGTACATGCTCGACACTTCTCTTCCCACCTGCGGAATCCCACTCGGATCATTCACGTGGTGGCTCGCTCGTATACCTGGTCTGTGGCCCGGTAGAACGAATTCCAGGCTATAGGTCTGGACATCCAGGCACAAGGACGGGGTTGACACGGGCTGTTGCGCACATTGTTTTCTCCCCACCGAATATCGCAGCCTCTTGGCAGTGCAAAGAACCTCGGATCGCAACAGGGGGCTGTCTTCCACGCGCTAGCCCACCGATGTACTCTTAATGTAAGCCGTATTTTCAAGCGACAAGTGTCATCACCTACACATAAACTACAACCATATTTATTCCTGATGTATTCTTGTATTACTTATCAAATAAACTGAAGATTGAGAATAATGGTTACTTAGTTTACGTATCTCACTGAGTTGACTGAGTCATTCCAAATCAAATTAAGGTAATTAAACCAACTATGTATTATATACGTTGAACGAACAAAGAAAAGTTCGAAATGTAATGATTCACAAAGAAACACATTTGATACTAAATAATAACCATCTATATCTCTAGTCGAGTTTCAAAATTAATATTTTCCGTTAAGTTTCAAATTGCAACAAGAATACAGCAAGTGTTGAGTAACGTAATTAATTTGATTTGGTTACGGAGAATACGATATTGGAATCGGAATTTTTGTTGTTTGTGACTCAATATCATTAAAAACATTTTAGTATCGTTACTATTACTAATGGTGTAAGTATCGATTCCATGAAATACACACCAAGATATATATATATATAGATAAAGCTCAATCTCAATTAAAACCCTTATCGAAATACAAGTCTAGACAAACATAGGTCTAGACATAGAAACATAGGTAAGCGTAGGAGGGAAAAGAATTAATTGTAGAGAAAGCGTAATAGAACGCATATAATCGAATGCAAAGAAGGAAATGAGATGCCTCCGTAAAATTTTAAACATCTCCTACAAAGATCGCGTTACAAATGAGGCTGTCCGTGAGCGAATCACCAACGTCATCAGCCCTCACAAGGATTTAGTCAGCGCCATTAAATCCAGAAAATAATCAGATGGTACGGGCCTGTGGCAAGATCCAAAGGCCTGTCGAAAACCACCTTGCAGGGCACAGTGCAGGGTGGAAGAAAGAGAGGCAGACAGGAGAGACTTTGGGATGATGACATCAAGGAGTGGACCGGCTTGTCCCAGAGGGCAGCGCAGGCCCGAGACGAGTGGCATAAAATCATCCAACTGCCAGAAAAATGGCGCCCCAACGACCCTCACTCGGGTTACGGGATAGGTGAAGGTGAAAGTGAAAGAAGGAGAGCTTGAAAAGTACTATAAGATAAGACATGAAAATATTTAGTAAATAAGAACTAGCCTGTTATTACAATGAAAGGTGTTGAAGTGCTGCTCAGCCTACACTAATGTTATAGTGTCTGTTTAACGTTGATTACATTGCTATCAAAACAATTATTTTGTTATAATGCTAAATTACATACTAAGTGCTAGACGATACAGAGATTACGTGCTGAACACGGGTTAAAAAAAAAAAAGCTAAATCTGGCATTAAAATGTTAAAGTGGAAACACTGTTTTCTGCTTCTACTACGTTACATTCATACGTCACTTTTCTATACACTCAAATTTGTTCCGTATTAATGAGACCAGTTATCTATCCTTGTTTCTTTCATCCATCTATCCATCCATCAATTCAACTTTTCGTCAGTCCGTCCCCTACTGACCTACCTAACGAACTGCGTACCTACCTACCGATCTACCTACCTACCTACCTACCTACATACATGCGTACGTGCCTGCCTACTTACATAAATATCTACCTGTCTTTCATCTATTTAATTCTCAATCGTTCTATCTATATTTGACATCTATCTTTCTATCTATCATTTCATCATTCTATTTATCGGTATATTTATCTAGTTATCAGCCCATTTATCTATTCATATATCTATCTATGTATCTATCTATATCTACTATCTATATCTACTATCTATCTATCAGCAATTCATCCATCTATCTATTATCTATCTACTATATATTTATCTTTCTACTATCTATCTTCTAACTGATATCTATCTACCTATCTATATATAGGACATATATAATATATATATCTACCATCTATCTATCTATCTATTATATCTATCTCTCTCTATATATATATTATATCTACCATATATATATATATCTATCTATTATAGCTCTCTATATATATATATATTATATCTACCATCTATCTATGTATCTATATAATTATTCATCTCCCCAAACTAGACTAGGTGTGTATAAGTGTACACACATATTGATTGTTACATTTTTTATCCCACCTCAACTTTCACTGCCTGGGGAGAATCATTATCGCGCTTTGCGTGGGCGTGCGGAGGGAAGGGGTGGGGCTGGGTGAGGAAAAGTGCCTCCGGAAGTAGGGGGCGGGGGCACGTAAACTACAGGCACGTGCTAATTAGGGTTCAGGGCAGTCTAATCTTGCCCAACGATTAGGGTAAATCTACCCTGCGCTCGTAACACCTTTTTTTAATAAAAAAAAACTCTCTTTGAAATTGCAGGCAACAATGCAGTTGACGTAGCAGGTGTTATGACGTGTGGTCGGCGATGGTTTGTTTGTGTGTGTGTGTGGTTGTTAGGTGTGGGGAGCGAGGATTGAGAATATATTTTATGGTGCAGATTATGTGTGTGTGTGGAAAGAGCTGTGGTGTTAATGTAAATGTATGTATATGTTCTAATCTTAGATGTGGCAGACGCCCCCTTTCTATGCAGAAAGTTATTGCGTCCTACGCCTGTCCGTGGTTTGAGTCTAGTCTTGAATATTGATGTGGGTGCAACGGTGGCCGAGCGGTAGCGCGTTCGTCTGCCGTACCGAAGGTCCTGGTTTTGAATCTTGGTGAAGGCTAGGATTTGTTCCCGGGTCTGGAGGGTATCCCTGAGTCTACCCAGCTCTGATGGTTACCTGACATTAGTTGTGGTAAAGTAAAAGGCGGCTTTGCATTGTGCTAGCTCCACGATAAGCTAGTATGCCGTGGTCACAGAAACTGGTGAACACTGCTTCACCGTCCCTATGGATCAATTCGGTCCTTTCTCTTTTAGTTCTCTTGCATATTGATGTGGATTTCTATTTGATGATGTTAAATGTAGGTTTCCCTTGTTAGCTCAGAAAACCCATTTCTTGCCTGGATGCCACTTGGCAGAAAAAGGAATTATTATATGCTTGTTTTAGCAGATGGAATAACAATAGAAAATGTTTCTTTTCTCGTTAAAAATATTTTGATAAGTTATTGTGTTCATTGTATTTTAATGTTGTTATTATTTTATGCATCATAGGTAGGCCTATTATACTGCTTTGTTATTAGTTAAATTATGATCTGTTATTTAGAGAAAAATATGGGCCTACCTGCTATAGCACTAGTGGCCGACCAAAACCAAAATCCATACCGAAAGTTCTAAAAATTGTCTTTCGGCCGAAACCGAAGCCAAAACCGAACGTTGAGCTACACCATCGGCGATACCCAAAGATAAATCGAAATTGCCAAACAAAGATTGAAAAAGACTGCACGTTTTTTGTGTAATATTAACTATTTAATGGGTACTCTATTTAAGTAAACCATAGAACATGTAATACACAGTTATATATACTTTTATTATATATAATTTTATTCAGAATTGAATACTCTTTAAGATTTACTAACATAAACGGTAATATAAACTTTAGATAAGATTTTCGTATCTTAATTTAATATTATTACATAATTATTTTTTTTAATTAGACAGAACAACACAAACAATGATAAATGCAATGATGACCTAAATTCTTTTAGCTTCGACCGAAACTAGATTAAAAGAGAGACAGAGAGAGAGAGAGAGAGAAAGAAAAGAGAGACAGACAAGCTGACAGACTAACTGACTGACTAACTGATAGACTAACTGACAGCCTAACTGACAAAGTAACTGACAGACTAACAGACAGACTAACTGACTGACTAACTGATAGACTAACTTATAGACTAACTGATAGACTAACAGACTAACTGATAGACTAACTGATAGACTAACTGATAGACTAACTAACAGACTAACTGACAGACTAACTGACTGACTAACTGATAGACTAACTGATAGACTAACTGATAGACTAACTGATAGACTAACTGACTGACTAACTGATAGACTAACTGATAGACTAACTGATAGACTAACTGACTGACTAACTGATAGACTAACTGATAGACTAAGTGATAGACTAACTGACAGACTAACTGACAGACTGACAGATTAACTGACAGATTAACTGACAGACTAACTGAAAGACAAGCTAACAGGCAAGCTGACAGACCAGCTAAAAGTTGCGCTTTGTCAAACAACAACAACAACACAGGCCAGGCTACATACTCCAACATTTTGCCTTAGACGTTCAATACAGAGACTGACGTGCAATCAATTGGCCATTTCCCAGAATTCACAGTCATCAGAAACTGAGACGGAACAACGTCATAGTGAAATTGATATCCCGTCTGTTTTTACCAATACTCTCCAACCCTCACTCCCCCGCCCTTCCCATCCATTTACATACATTAGTTTCATCAGATTCATCAAACATGTTCTTTTGTTTCTGTACGGTGGCCGGGCGGCAGCGCGTTTGACTGGCGAACCGAAGGTCCTGGGTTCGAACCCTTGTGAAGGATTTTTTTTCCCCCCGGGGCTGGAGGGTGTCCCTGAGTCTACCCCAGCTCTGATGGTTAACTGGCCTTAGTTTGGGGGAACAGTAAAGGCGGCTGGGCATTGTGCTGGCCATACAATCACTTGGTATGTCGTGTCCACAGAACACTGGTGAACGCTGCTTCTCCGGACCTATATGATCATTTTTGGTCCGCCGGGTACTTTACTTAGGAATGCTTGGTTGGTAAGCAAGGTGTCCTGTTTGTCAGTGTGTAAGCGTATAATATCTAACAAGATTAAACGGGTTGACACGGTTTCATTGTTTGTTTGACTTTTTGTTCGTTTGACAAAGTACTAGAGAGTGGAACAAATCTTATAATTTTACATCTAGGTGTTGATGCGGGAACACCTGTCGCCGCTAAGGGCTCTCCTGCAAAGGAGACGCAGGAAGCCAAAATTCAAATCACAGTTTTTGATCGCGGCCCGAAGTGGATTAACCATTTAATCAGCAACCATAGATCATTTAAATTTTATCTTCATACATGTCCAGCCATTGAAATTTGAAAAAAAAATGGGTTAAAATTATCCCGCGAGCCGAAGATATAATTTCTCGCCAGGCCGGATGTAGTCCGCGGGTCTCGAGTTTGACCCCCTCCTCCAATATGCTCTAGACTGGTCCACATGCTGAGTGCGCAATGTGGTTTATGAAATGGGTCCGGAAGTACGGGTCTTTTCAAATGTGATAACCGAAATGTCTCCATTCTATGTATAGTCTATAGCAGGGGTTGGCAACCTTTTGCTAATTGTGTTCCAAAGTAGGATTTCTAAATCATTCAGCGTGCCAACAGCTTGAAAGTCTAACTGCTCAACTATATTATTTTTATAAGACAATTTATTTAGTGCCGTAGCACGACCAAGACCAAAAGAAAATGAGCGGGAGCGTTATAATGAAAATCATTAAAGCGTTTTAAATTAAATAACAAATTAACCTGTTTGTTATTATCATCTTTTAAAAAAAATCCATTCATAATACACAATTTCATTACTCAACTTACACATTAATGGTTATTGTATCAACATTTGAATTTTGTTGTCAGAATATTTTACTTGTAATAGTTACACATTTTGTATAGTTTCATCTCAGCATAACTGAGATTTACGCTAAAATATTGTTTAGTACTTTTTTTTTTCCAAAAATGTTTATTCATGAAAAATTGCATTTACATTACCAAAATTATTATTTTACACAGAGAAAAAAAGGGATAGGAGACATTTATTGCATTTTTACAATTCCAAAGAGATAGAAGACAGCAGAGAATCTTTAAATACTTAGTTTACCTGCACAATCTCATATATTTTACACGAAGAAAAGGAAATAGAAGAACAGTTCATACACATTTAAGGGGATAGAAGACAAAATGTTTTACGAGACAAAGAGTTTTCTAACTAACTTTAAATTTAAATTCATTCATTCTTTTTATTTGACATTCAATCCTAGCATCCATACATATTTAAATTCCAACTTTAAATTTAAATTCATTCATTCTTCTTTTTTTTACATACATGCTTAACATCCATACATATTCAAATTAATTTAAACATGTATTAACCGTAAACATCCATTATTAACTGTAAGATATTTAAAACAACGTAATATGGAGAAAAATAAAACAAAGTGTGTAGAAATTATGTACATTTCATTTCAATTGTTCTATCCCTTGGGATATATATCTTAATTTAAACCACCAAGCGCGGTCTTAAATGTATATATAAAGAACAAAGAAAGGGTCACATATGACAAAGGAAAGTGAAACACCTATTGAAGACGGGTGACGAAAGGTGTCATTCACAGGAAATCCCACAACAAATTTTAATTATCCACTAGATTTGTACTATAGTGAAGCGGAAGAGATACTTAGTAAGTAAAAACAGAAATATATTAGAAGTATTAATGCAAAAAAAACGGGTTAATTATCTCCCTTCAATAAAAATCTCCAAATTTGTTGTTAGCGATGCCAAACGAGTTTATTGTTTTAATATAACTAGTGTACTTATGAAAACGCTCATCTATCTTCATTTGCCTTAAATTAGGGAAAGAGTTAGATCTAAATGTTTTGAAATTTATTTCACGGCAAGATATATCCCGTTTCAATGCAAATCCATACCAGTAGTCCAACACTTCAAGTGCTTTTCGACCCTCGTCTTTGTAAATGCAAGTTCAACTCGCTGAAACGCGTCGACGTGTCATTTAGAAACATAGGCTGCAACATTCAGTTCTCCTCATTAAATACAAACATTTTTTTTTCATCCAGAAACACCTTAATTGCTTCCAGTCAAGAAACGAATCTATCCAAGACTTTAACTATACTCCTTATCACTTTATTCTAGAACAGATTTGATAAACTATAAAATTGACCATCTTAACAATAGATTCAATCACAGATCTTAAGTCCAATGATGAGAGCTTTTGCATACAAACACTCCTGAACTAAAACAGTGGACGTCCAGTGTGATTCTCATGTAGTTCTCCACGCAGCGCCAATTAATTATGCAGACATACATTGCTTTGACTTGACATTAAAAAATATTCCTTGAGGTCTCTCGTGTGCCACTGAAAATATTTCTGCGTGCCAAGTTTGGCACGCGTGCCTTAGGTTGCCGACCCCTGGTCTATAGTCTTTAAATGGTTTGATTTAGGAAAGTAAACACGTTGAATACATTATAGCAATACAGGTAGTTAATAAGTGTTTACATGTTGTTTTGTATCAAACTCCGAGCATTTCAGAATTATTTTTTAATGCATTTTGAATAGAAATTTGATATAATTGTTCAGCAGTTTCATACAGAGATAGAAAGCAAGAAGGAAAGAGAAAAAATTATAAAGAAATATATTTATAGAGAGAGAGAGGTCACGGTTGAGAGAGGCAAGGTGAGAGAGAGACTGAGAGAGAGAGAGAGAGGAATAGAATAGAGAGAACGAGAAAGAGATAGAGAGGGGAAGATCAGAGAGTGAGGAGAGAGAGAGAGAGGAAGAGAAGAACAAAAAAAATAAGAGAAAAGTAAATAAAACATGAGGAAGAAAGCAAACAACATTAACAATATGAGAGTTGAGACAAGAGAAAGACGATAAACGAAACAGGGATCGAGGGGAAAAACGAGAAAAGAAAAAGAGAGAGAGAGAGAGAGAGAGAAAGAGAAAGAAATACGAAGAGATTTACATTTCAGGTCTAGTAAGATGCATGATAAAGCTCTACGTTAGTTGATAATTCCTACAGACACACACACAGACAGACACAAACATACACACACAGGCACATGCGAAATAAAACCACACTAACTGAGCACAAACCGACATGCGAAAATGGGAAACGATGCACTGTAAAATTAAGTCTCATGTAATATTTGACTTAACACTCTTAGTTCATGGGAAACGTTCTCAAATTTCTCTTCGGTTTACAAACGAGCCCATTCTCTGGGGGCAACGACAGCTGATACTTTTCCCTAACACACTTGCCCACTACTGTATACTGTATTTCTTGTGAGTTCTCTAACAAAAATGTATTTTACCGAAGGCTAGAGCGGGGTCCTAACTTTACGGGTTTGAGATCACACGTAAAGATTTGAAGTTCTTGTAAATTTATTATTCGAAATTGTGTTTATGTTTTTATTTATTCCCTCAAGGATTTGAAAATTCTTCTCAAGGAATTAAGATTGTATTTAAGTTCAATTGAAATTCCTCTTTATGATTTTCAGATTTTAATTTATAATTTGATATTCTGCTTGATATAATTTGTGTATCTTCATTATGTGTTTAAGATTTTTTTATAATCTGAAATACTTTTTCATTATTTTGAGATTTTTTTTAAATAATATTTTGAGATTAAACTTTATGAATTAATTTCTTCTCTATGATTTGAGATTATGATTTGAGCGCAGAATTTTGTCCCAGGAATGATCCAATATACTGGCCGAAATTTCAATCTTGTATGACCGACTGACAGACTGATAGACTAAAACTGACCGACTGACCGACTGATAGACTAAAACTGACCGACTGACCGACTGATTGACTAAAACTGACCGACTGATTTACTAAAACTGACCGACTGATTTACTAAAACTGACCGACTGACCGACTGAAAGACTAAAACTGACAGACTGACAGTAGATGTCCAATATAATTTGAATATGTTTTAAGACTCTACTTTGTAATTTGATATGCTAATTATTTATTCTTTATGATTATCAATTTATGATTCTAGCCTTTCTAGGCTACTTAAAGGATCTCTAATTATAGTTACTGCTTGTTTTAAGCTGTGTGATATGATCTTATATCTGTATCATATTATATTAAATAATATAAGTACTCTTTCTTACCGAGTGGCATTCGGGCATGGAATGGGTTGCCTGAACAAACCAGGAAAACCAGTAACTTAACATCATTTAAAACATTAATAAAAATGCAAGACTAGACACGGACCACGGATGAGCGTAGGAAGCAATAATCTTCTCTATAGAAGGAGCGTCTGTAATGTATAAGATAAGATAAATAAAATAATAATTGATCATAGGGCAAATGAAACAGCGTTCACCAGTTCCTATGGCCACAGCATACTAGGTGACTCCAGACACGAGAACAAAATCTTAGCCTTCCCCAGTATTCGAACCCAGGGCCTTCGGTCTTCTCCCGTCCACGGCTGACCCCCCCCCCCCCACCCTTCACGCCCCGCAAGCATACACGCACACACACACACACACAACGCACATACACACACAAAATGGAGATCTGAGAACGATGGTCGATTGCCTGACGTTCCAAACCTTGAGAAATGTTTTAAAAAAATTTTATTTGACAGCGAATAAATTAAATTACGATTTAAGTTTCTGTTTTCCTTTTCACTTGCGTACCCAGGACGATTTCGCCTCATTGCCTGGCAGACATGGGGCGTAGCATACACGAGGAGGGAAGGGTATCAAACGGGGAGTAACAGACGGTAGAACCGGGATTCAACAAGACACATGACGATTTAGACACAAGGCTTAGCAGACATGGCATAAGAGATACAAGACGTTGCAGACAGATTGTAATGCTGAGACACATTGCATTTCAGACACATTGCATTGCGACACATTGCATTGCAGACACTGGGTATAGAAGACATATAGGGCGTAACAAACACGGCGTAGAAAACACGCGACGTTGTCGATACATTGAGTTGCAGACACAGGGCGTTGCAGACACGGGTCGAGCTGCGCGCCAATGATTTCGCTGCACAAAAACAAAACTAAGACAGACGATGTTGTCTTTCTCATGGCTTGAGTGTGAATGCAATATGTCAACATGGCTCTCTGATCGCCTTCTCTATTACATCAACCAACACTTCTTTAATACCAACCTACATACCCTCCCCACACAGGGAAATAAAAAAAATAATTCAATGCTTTATTTCTAGCTACTGTGTTTGTTTGTTTTTATATTTTTTTTAGTTTGACATATTTCCGTGTAGGATTACTTATTTACAGACTAAACAAAGCGTCTTTATTTCCTCTCGTTAATCTCCGAACTTAGCCGAGAAGTAAACAAACTCAGTCTATGCATTAAATCTTGACAATGTGTTAAAGAAGTGCAAGCACACTCAAACAAACACACATACATACACACTCAAACACACATAAATACACACACAGGTGCTTACAAAACAGGTAGATAAATGTACATGTAAAAAAAAAAGAAATGAATAATATTGTAAAAGTATTTTAAGGTGTAGTGTTGATGTTTTCTAGAAGGAAGAAGAATTGCACGCGTTTCTTTTTCTTCTTCAAAGTCCTATTTTGCTTTCCTTGGCTGTGTCAGACTGACAGACCTGTTTCTCTGATAAATCGGAAGGCCGTTGTTTGTAAGAATGGCTTTGGGCACCACAGAGCTTTTTCCTCCATGGTGGCTTTTCCCTCAGGTCAAGGCCTGGTTACACGGGCCTCTCTGTGGAATGTACACCATTGCAGGATGTGCTCAGCATTTTGTGAGTCCAGTTCCACAGGGGCACTCAGGGGGGTGTGACTTAGGCCGATTTGATGCTGGTGGTCTAGTAGTCTGTTGTGTCCTATTCTGAGTCAGAGCATGCGTTAAACCATGTAGAATTTTTTTTTTTTAAAGAATACATTTAAAAGTAACAAGAAAAAACCCAATAAAAAGTAAAGTGTCGCTTCCAAACCCTAGCTGGTCCGTTCGGTTTAGTTCAGAAGCGTATATTTGGTGGGATAGTGTGATCGTTTCAAGGCATCATTATTGGTTGTGTGGTCATTTTTGGGAGATGACAAAATTGCGTCCGAGGCAGCTGCGTGTGAAAGGAACTGGTTCTTTTTGTTTCCTTGCGTGACGTACGTTGGTCCAGGTTCTCACTGGCGTCTAGGAGAGAGCTGACCACACATAAGCTAAGAAATTGCGATTTTTCGTGCGTTGATGGTCAGTATCGTGTTCTACCCCATTCTGCCAGTGATAGCCTAGACATGTTAGCTCCTTCAAATTTTGGAGTCCACATGAAAGATCAGTTGAGTTGAAATGTTGGAGCCAAGGTGATATCATAGTTTTACTTCACCAGATAGCTCACTTTGATGGTGATAATTGGGGCAGTTATGTATGTTGTGAGAGGCCAACCGAAACCAAACCGAAAGTTATAAAATTGACATTCGGCCGAAACCTAAAGGCTTCATAGGGCATCTTTTAAAAGCACATGTCTTCATTTCGGCCGACGACGTTTTCTGTGGGAAAAGGGCTCCTTTTTTTTTGGGGGGGGGGAGTAACTGTTGAGGAGCGTTTAGGCGAAAGTTTGTTTCTAACTAGATTTTTTATGGCTGGAAAAGAAGGTTAAGAATTCAGCAACAGCAAAGAATGAACGACACATACCACGGGTGATTTGTGGATAAGGGAATTTCAAAACTATATAACACAGGGATGCTTATAGTGGAGGTTGTGATCAAACAAAAGTAGTAATAATACATAAAGCATTAAACTCTAATTTAGAAATACAACCCAATAAAAACCTGTTGCAATGCTCAGATAAACATAAGGACAAAAACACTTTCCTTGTCCCTTACGCGAGAACAAATTCATATAAGTACTCTTTCTTCTAGACTGGCATTCGGGCATGGAAATGATTGCCTGAACAAAATCAGGAAAACCAGTAATTTAACATCATTTAAAACATTAATAAAGATGAAAGACTAGAGTCGGACCACGGATGAGCGTTGGACGCAATAATGTTCTTTATAGAAGGAGCGTCTGTAATGTATGAGATAAGATAAAAGTAACATGTACCATTTGGTCTTGACTCGAGACATTTTAACCCTTACAGTCCCGGGCGCGTATATAGCGGAACTGAAGGCAGCATAGATAGAAGTAGGTCGGTACGGGAAGGGTTAACTGTGAATTCTTCATGCAAAAAAAACAGTAGCTCTAGAGTTTGGCTCAACAATAAAGCTCAATGGTAGTGGGGAGGGGGGGGGGTTGTCTTCTTTCTTTGATTGTGTGCGTGTGTTAAACACACAGGTGTTAAACACACAGGTGTTAAATCCCCCGTGTTCTATCTGTCAATCGTACCTATTTTTTTTTTTATACAAAAGCTTAAAACTTGTTAGTGTATGGACCAACATAATATATACACAGACACCTGTTTACGCACAACACACATCTGAGCACACACACACACGCACATACACAGAGAGAGAGAACGAGAGAGAATGAGAGAGAGAGAAATAAAGAGAAAGAGAGAGAGAGAAGGAGGAGAGAGAGAATGTCATCTCAGACTAGAACTATTCTACTGAAAGCTGTGACTAAGTAATCCTGTCTCGACGTCACAAGGAGGCTAAGCATGTTTAATTCCCGATAATAAAGGAAATGGCACACACATACACACACATTCACACACACACACACATTCACACAGACATACACACACACACACAAACACATACATTCACTCATATGTTTGTATGAATTCAACCTAACTAGCCTTTTTAAATTTCGGCTAATAATTCACTTCATACACATTTCGGCTAATAATACACTTCATACAAATTTCGGCTAATAATACACTTCATACAAATTTCGGCTAATAATACACTTCATACAAATTTCGGCTAATAATACACTTCATGCCAATTTCGGCTAATAATACACTTCATACAAATTTCGGCTAATAATACACTTCATACAAATTTCGGCTAATAATACACTTCATACAAATTTCGGCTAATAATTCACTTCATACAAATTTCGGCTAATAATACACTTCATACAAATTTCGGCTAATAATACACTTCATACAAATTTCGGCTAATAATACACTTCATACAAATTTCGGCTAATAATACACTTCATACAAATTTCGGCTAATAATACATAATACATTTCATACAAATTTAGGCTAATAATACACTTCATACAAATTTCGGCTAATAATAGACTTCATACAAATTTCGGCTAATAATACAGTTCATACAAATTTCGGCTAAAAATACACTTCATACAAATTTCGGCTAATAATACACTTCATACAAATTTCGGCTAATAATACACTTCATACCAATTTCGGCTAATAATACACTTCATACAAATTTCGGCTAATAATACACTTCATACAAATTTCGGCTAATAATACACTTCATACAAATTTCGGCTAATAATACACTTCATACAAATTTCGGCTAATAATACACTTCATACAAATTTCGGCTAATAATACACTTCATACAAATTTCGGCTAATAATACACTTCATACAAATTTCGGCTAATAATACACTTCATACAAATTTCGGCTAATAATACACTTTCTATGAAATTAGAACCACCACACTTATGGGACCAAGCAAATTGTAGCAAGTTTGTAGAATGTATTAAATGCAGCATACTAAAATAATGGCAATATACATACAGAACGTCTGCTATTGGCAGCGTACTTGCGAAATGTGCTATTGGCAATATACATACAGAACGTCTGCTATTGGCAGCGTACTTGCCAAAGGATTGCTACTGATATCATACTCACATCCTACAGTGTCCTTATTATTTTGGACCGTTGTGGCCCAGTGATGGCATGACTATCCTCTATTCCAGGGGTCGGCAGCCTTTTGCTAAAACAATGTGCCTTAAAACTAGGACTTTCTAAATCATTCAGTGTGCCAACAGCTTAAAAGTCTTCCTGATCTACAATATTTTTTATATTTTAGTTTTAAAAGATAATTTATTTAGCCTCCGTAGCATGACCACGGTCAAAAGAATAGGAACGTTTTAGAAAAAAATAATTAAAATACTTTATATTTAGAATCTAATAAACAAAAATAAACGAGTTTGTGATTCTTGTCATTTTTTTCTTCAATATATACAAAATACAAAATTCTAATATTCTACTAACCGAGCAACGGTTAATATGTTTAAAACCAAAAAAAAAAAAAAAAATTCGTTGCCAGGATAAGGATAGATTTCTAATTTAATTCTAAATTGCTAATAATTATTCAATAAGTTTAGATCTCAGCCTAACTGAGAATTTCTCTTAAATCTATGTATTATTTTTTATAGGCGATTAACACTCATCCGACACTTCAGTTAAAGTGTATCGATGCGTAGTAGTCCTATACATTGAGTAGCTAATGTAATGTTAAAAAATGTGCATATCAGTTCTTAAGTCATATAGAGTCTAATATTTTTATAACTTTTAGCTATCTTTTTATAGTTTGATCATTTCAGAAATATAAAATGGCAAGCCATTTATTTATTTTTACAAAGAAAAAATAATGAAACATCAGAAATATTAAGGCAAAGAATACGGGTTAATTATCTCCCTTTAAATTAAATTAATAGTCTTCAAATTTGATGCTAATGAGGCTGAACAAGTAATGTATTATAATATAATTAATATAACGTATTAATTATTGCTTCTTTATATAAATTCAGCCTTATAGTATTCATTTCATCATGTAATCAGAGCTATAAAACTATTTTAAGTAAAAATTTTGAAATAAACATTTTCGACAATAATATTATTGTTTAAGTCGTTTCAAGTAGTTTATTCAAAAAAATTTAAACATTCATATTTAGAACAATTACATAATACAATGCTAATATATATATTGCTTCTTTATATAAATTCAGCCTTATAGTATTCATTTCATCATGTAATCAGAGCTATAAAACTATTTTAAGTAAAATATCGTGAAATAAACATTTTCGGCAATAATATTATTGTTTAAGTCGTTTCAAGTAGTTTATTCAAAAAATTTTAAACATTCATATTTAGAACAATTACATAATACAATGCTAATATATAAGCCTCTTATATTTATTACATTAATATAAAAAAATTAGTATATTTATGCTTGATTAAGGAAGATACGCATAAAAAACATCTCTTTTGAATATAATTAGTCTTTAACAACTACTGTGCGTCTTGTCCTTAAATGTTCCTGGCTTATTGTTCCATGTCAGGTAGGCTACATATTTAGTCACTTCTGTGTGGTCAAGAGTAGTTGACCTTTTTGTATGATTCAAACAGCTTTCAGGTGCGATAAAATATGTTTTCACAAGTGTAAGTCAAACCAAAAGCTGAAAGTAGAACGAATGTCTCGCAGTTGAGGACAGCAGATGACGTTCCTAAGCAGCTTCTTTCCAGATTTTTACGCAAATTGGCACATTTCGATGCCCTATTTTCGGATGTTTAAAATATTATTTTTAAAATTACCAATTTCCCTACACTAAAAAAAGATCCAGATTTAAGTAGGCTGTAATAAGATCAAGCATTTGAGGCTTGATGTGATATGAAAACATGTCCATGAATTTGAAAGATTAGAATGCTATGCTTTGAGTGCTTCAATGTACTTCTGAAATGGCCATATCTCTCTATCTCTCTCTCTCTTCGTATGTAGGGAAGTAGTTAACATGTTTTGAAATTGATTTTACGGCAAGATTTGTCCAATATCAAATCCATACCAGTGGTCTAACAGTTCATGTTCAAGTGTCATTTGAAATTTGCCGCTATGTCATTTAGAAACATCGGCTTCATTCAATACCGGAAATTGTTGTTTTTTTTTTTAATTAAGACTCTCTTTAATTGCCTCCAGACAAGAAACGGATCTATCCAAGACTTAACCCCGTCTAAGCCAATAAACACTGTGTGCAACAGCATATCTTTATAATCCGTATCACTTTCTTGTTGGGGAGACTTGGATTACCTGTAACTCAATTAATTAAAGGTAAGAAACTATACAATTGAATATCTTAACAATAACCAAAGTCAATTACAGTCCAATGATGAGAATTTTGCACACAAACATTTTCTGAATCTTAACATTTGACGTCCACCTGTGATTTGTGAAAAATTATATTTTGAAATATTATCTTATCTTATCTTATACGTTACAGACGCTCCTTCTATAAAGAAGATTATTGCGTCCTACGCTCATCCGTGGTCCTAGTTACGTCTTGCATATATTTTATTAAATGTTTTAAATGATTTTAAATTACTGGTTTTCCTGGTTTGTGCCCGATTGCCACTCGGGAAGAAAGAGTACTTATATTAGAGACCGAGCGAAATTTGGTTTCCGTTTCGGCGCCGAAAGTAGGCAAATTAGTATTAGACTAGTATGCAGCAAAAAAAAATTATTATTTTCTTTCTGCGCAACATAACGGACTAAGGTTTGAAAGTACATATCTGGTAATAAAAAAAATAATTAACAATAATATCATCATTTTTTGTGCGTTTTATTGTAACGCGTGTTGAGCGCATGAGGCAAGCTATGTGTGAAACCCTATTAATATTTCATCGAGTACAAAATACTTGATTGTGGAGAGGTGGTGTTGGGGGGGGGGGGATAGAGCAAATGATCCCTGGCCCTTATAGTAAACACAGACACAATATTTGGCACACATGGGTTGGTTTTCACACGTATTCTACTGTCTCTTGAATGTGTTTGGATGTGTGTGTGTGTGTGTCTTATTGAGTGTGTCTTAAAGAGAGTGTGTGTATGTCTTAATAAGTATGTGTGTGTTTTTTTTTAGTAAAAGCTTGAGTGTGTGTGTTTTTCAGTGTGCATGTGTGTCCTAGTGATTGAGTTGCCCAGTGCCATGTCAGCTGGAAGCAACCACACGTTCTGTTGACACTTTCAGGTGACAGAACCTCGACGTTGTCGTGCGTCGGGTACAATGCATGGGGGAGAGGGGAGGGGAGGGGAAGAAAAACATTGTACCCAATTATTTGTAACAGTTACTGATTACAATCACGTCAAATTATTTTAGGAAAACGTTGCGGAGGAGGGAGGGGAACCTGGTGGCAAGAAGCAATTTATAAGGGCGCAAAACTGTAATTTTATAAAAAGTCATATTTTCACCTTTCTGCTAAAACTACAATCCTACAGCCTACCTGGCACCCTTTGATAGGTGTAATACACGCCACTACAAAGTAAAGCTCTAGATCGTGAAGGGGCCTATAGTTCCAGGGGGCATTCTGTTTGCCTCTGGTGAGTAGGCACTTTTTTTTTACCCATGGGCCTCATCGCTGGCGAAGTATGGAGACCACCAGAGCGCTTGCATCAAGTGCACACCAGTGGGCTGGCGCATTGGGGGATAGCCGTCCGAGCTCTCGGTTATAATTGCACCGTCTCAACCCCGCCCCGGTGACTGGATGTACATACCTATAGTATAGGATTTGCGCTAGTGGGTGACAGTGCAGGCATACGAGCGAGCCACCACGATAATGATCCGAGTGGGATTCTGCAGTGGGAAGAAAAGAGTGCAACTATCTGCGGGAACAGTATCCTAAGTTACACGACAGGAGTGACGTGGGGTGTCTTGCGCCCGGACAGAACCGTGGTGTTCCCCCCCCCCTCCCCACAGTTAACTCCCGAAAATCGTTACGCCATGGACACAAGAGCCCCGGAAGGCTCGTCCGTTTTTTTTTTTATATAATGCAATTATAGTAAGGTAGTGATAGTTATTTCTGCACTCATGGGCCTCAACGCGGATGAAGTATGTAAGCCACCGAAACGCTCCTTTTAATGAGTACACCGGCACAATGCTCAGGCGACTTTACTTGACCTTACACAACTAAATGTCAGGTACTTATTGGAGCTGGATAGACTCAGTGACTCTCTCTCTCTCTCTCTCTCTCTCTCCAGTTTCGGGAATGAGTCCTAGCCTTCACCAGGTTTCGAACCTGTGGTGCGCCAACCGAACCAGCTATACGCTCGACCAACGTGCCCTTCACGAGATTTGGAACACATTTGTTTGTCAAACATATCAGTTCAAGTCACGCCATGAAATACAATAGTTTACACGTCCAAATCCCCCCCCCCTACCGGGCCCGTATGGTCTCAGATCTGTTAAATGCCAAAATTCATTGATCTTTTAGGCTTACAGGTTAACATTTACACCTACGTGTAGTATCATCCTTAATATGTATAATTACCGTGAGCTTCTTTATATATGTATGTTTCTTTATTTATTTATATATATATATATATATGTTTGTTTGCTATAGGCTCCTAGGCCGTTAGACCGATCGGCACAAAAGCTAAATGTATAAATTGGAAACGTCCTCCAAAAGTAGTTTTTATTATATAAGTAATATTGCTAATGCGTTGTTTTTGTTTGTAAATAAACCTAGGCCTATTACTGTGTTAAGGTTATAAGCTTTACGCCATCCAGGACCGTAACAATTTTTTTTAAAAGAACAAAAACTAAATATCAAAAGATACGTTCTTACTACTGTTTTTACTGTAATATTGTTCGTTATTTTAACGAAACACATTGTAATTATTCGTGTCTCCGAAATTTTGACGGGTATAACGACTAGTACAATAATAAATGTCCAGCAATAACTTTAAATAAATACATAGCCTACGCCTACACTAGTGGCTGTGTGCCTTGCATACCAATACACTGCACACATCAATTTAAAGCAAGAGCGCACTGAGCTAGGTAAATGTAATAACACGGAGAGCAGCTTTCTATCTTTATCATTGTTATTATTAAACATTTATATCTTAAGAACCTACTAAAACTTTACTTGACAGAATCAATATTACGAAGGTTGACTTATTGCGCATGTGTGGGACAGAATATCCTCAATTGCAGGCCCTCGAGAAAACATTATGGCAACAATCAAACGGCGCAAACTGACATGGTTCGGTCATGTGTTGCGACACAATAGCCTGACAAGAACAATCCTCCAGTGCACGGTGGTAGGTGGGCGTAGGAGAGGCCGTCAGCGGAGATGCTGGTTCGACAATGTCAAGTATCGGACAGTGCTGCAGTTGACACAACTACTGACAACCGCTCAAGATAGGCAAAAGTGGAGAAAGATGACTGCTGAGGTGTCCATTCGCTCCCCCCCAACGATCACAACAGCCATGAGATTGGTAATGATGATGAACTTGTTGTAGTCTCAAATATACAAGTTTCAAATATTATGTTTTAAAATTAAAACTCGCCTAATACAAGGGTTAGGTTGGGGAGGGGGGGGAGCATTGTGGCCGAGCGGCAGCGCGTTCGGCTGGTGTACCGAAGGTCCAGGGTTTGAAACTTGGTAGAGGGTAGGACTTTTTTGTCCCGGGACTCGAGAGCGTCCCTGAGTCTACCCAGCTCTCATGGGTATGACATTAATTATGGAAAAGAAAGTCGGCTGGGCATTGTGCTGGCCACACATCCCCTCGTACGCTTCACCAGCCCTATGATCACTTTGGTCCGATGGAATACTTTACTTACCTACTAATACAAGGGTTATTTGAGTTAGTCATGGGAGCTGTTGAATTAGTATACATGACTATATGAAACCCCCAGTTGAGACCACTTCAAATATTAGCAAGTAATGGATGCAAAGAACTAGCTTTTATTAGAATACATTACATCTGTCATTTTTTTAAAATGTGTATTTGAATGTTATAGACAAAAACCATAATATGGTTGTAAATAATACATTAAGACTAAGTGTGTACATTTTTAAAGGTCAACTCAGGCTTGCTTTCAATTTTATAGATCGGTTTTGTAATATCTCTCAAATTCTCTACTTTAAAAAATAAGGCTTTTATTGTAGTTGATGTTAGTATTGTTGTTGTTTTTTTGCGGTTATTCTTGTATTTGAGCCGTTTCCTGTATTTGAAGTTATTATTGTGTTTGATGTTATTATTATTACTGCTGAATTTAAAGTTATATAACTGTATTTGATAAAAACAAGTATTAAAGTTTGAGCTCTAGGTCTCGTAATATTTCCCCCCACTCACATCTGCTTTCCTTTCTAGCCACAACAAGCAGTTCTTCTTTTGAAAAGCTGTCAACCGCCTCATTCCCTACATTCCCATAGACCCCCATCCCTTCCTCCCAAACCCTCCCCA
Source organism: Anisus vortex (assembly GCA_949126835.1). Classification (NCBI taxonomy): domain Eukaryota; kingdom Metazoa; phylum Mollusca; class Gastropoda; family Planorbidae; genus Anisus; species Anisus vortex. The sequence goes on from OX421504.1 coordinate 35,262,581, forward strand.
CAACAACACAAAACAACCTGGCCCACCTCATTACCAAACACGCCATCCGCCTCTTACAGCGGCGCTTACGAGCGTGCAAACGATAATTAGTTTATGTTTCTCAATGCTGATTAGCTGTGTTGTTGTTGTTTTTTTTAATTTTAAACACGTGCTTAAATGGACGCCGCATAATGAAGCGCTGTGCTGGGATGCACAGGGGAGAGCACCTGGTCTATCCACAATTTAAAACTCTATTGACTTTTTAACCGTGTTTCTTTTGGCATCATACACGCACGCAAAACTTGTGCTTTCGGCAGCATACTTACAAAATACTATGTGCTATTGGTGCCATACTTATTTTAGATATTGTATTAATGTGGCATACTTGCGAAATGAGGGCTAGTTGGTTTCCTATCTTATCATATACAGGGTGGGCCAATAAAATGTAACCACTTTTTGTATTCTTACAATTTTCAAAATTACAAAGGAGGAATTTCATTCCAGCTCTAATCTCATCTACCAACAGGATAGTGCTCCTTTACGTTGCTCACTGCATTTCCTCAGAGAGTACTTTCCTGGAGCTAGACTCATCTCACGGCGCACAGACAACCCATGGCCTGCCCACTCTCCTGATCTTTCTCCCGCAGACTACTTCCTATGGGGGTACCTGAAGGAGAGAGTGAACTACAACAACCCATAGACCAATATCCGTCTAAAAAATTCGGAGAATCCCTCTTGAGATGTGTGACAATGTCATCACAAACTTCAATGTGTGTGTTGCAGCTGTAATCCACAGAACATGAGCGTGGATTGAACATGTCATCAATTATTAAACTGTTTAGAAAACCAGAGACACCGTGGGAAACATTTGTTATCAAAATGTTAATTTGATGTTTTTGTTACAAATCAGTAAATAAAAATTTGGAATAAGTCCTCATTTTGACAACTTGTGTACGATTAAAAAGTGGTAACATTTTATTTGCCCACCCTGTATATAAAGAAGATTATTGCATCTTCAGCTCATCTGTGTGTCATCTTGCATTTTTATTTAGTGTTTTAAATTATGGTAAGTTACTGTTTTTTTCTGGTTTGTTCAGACAACCCATTCCATGCCCGGATGCCACTAGGGAAGAAAGAGACCTTAGTTGTTGTTGTAGTTTTTTTGGACTACTTGAGCGACACAGATGAATCCTCTTTCCCTGAAAATATAGGCCTATCCCATCTTATAACGCTATTAAATATTTTAACGGAAAACTCTTTAAATTTATGAAATTTCCAGAATCAACCAGACTCGCTCTTTTGTTCGTAAGTGACGTCACATCATTAAAAAAAAACTCTATCGTTGTACATGCAAATGAAAAGCTTTTAGATTTTAGATAAATAAAGAGTTATCTTTCTTTAGAGGCTAGTTCAAGTCGGTAGGCGAAGTAATCGACACAGCACTCACTTTACCGAGTTCTTAATTCCAGTATTTGATTTCATTATCCAAAGCTTTTTGGCTTCTCCCGATATTATTAAAAGCTTATTCCTCTTTATTGTTCAATGTGGCCTTTGTTATTGTTTGATACATTTTGTTCCCCAAAACTAGACCAACGATTCCCAAAATTTATGGTATAAAATTACTTTGAAAGAAATCTTATATAAGTTTTTTGTTATATTACCTTTCTTTTTATCATATAAAACAGTCTATAATCGATGTTAACCCTTCCCGTACCGACCTACTTCTATCTATGCTGCCTTTAGTTCCGCTATATACGCGCCCTGGACTGTAAGGGTTAATATAAAAGAAAAGAAAGAGTTGAGAAAAAATAAATAAAAAGGAAGGAATGAAACTTAGAAAATGGAATTGTATTTAATTTGACACTAAGCCAAATGATCTCTTGAAAAACAGGAGTTTTTATTCAATGTTTACAGAGGTTCCTTTTACGGTGAAATAAATGTTACGTCAGTGCGTTTAACGGCCTACTGTATGTTACAGCGGTTCGTTTTATGGTGGACTATATGTTACGGCGGTTCGTTTTATGGTGGATTATATGTTGCGGCGGTTCATTTTATGGTGGACTATATGTTACGGCGGTTCGTTTTATGGTGGACTATATGTTACGGCGGTTCGTTTTATGGTGGACTATATGTTACGGCGGTTCGTTTTATGGTATGGTGGACTATATGTTACGGCGGTTCGTTTTATGGTGGACTATATGTTACGGCGGTTCGTTTTATGGTGGACTATATGTTACGGCGGTTCGTTTTATGGTATGGTGGACTATATGTTACGGCGGTTCGTTTTATGGTGGACTATATGTTACGGCGGTTCGTTTTATGGTGGACTATATGTTACGGCGGTTCGTTTTATGGTATGGTGGACTATATGTTACGGCGGTTCGTTTTATGGTGGACTATATGTTGCGGCGGTTCGTTTTATGGTGGACTATATGTTACGTCGGTTCGTTTTATGGTGGACTATATGTTGCGGCGGTTCGTTTTATGGTGGACTATATGTTACGGCGGTTCGTTTTATGGTGGACTATATGTTACGGCGGTTCGTTTTATGGTGGACTATATGTTGCGGCGGTTCGTTTTATGGTGGACTATATGTTACGTCGGTTCGTTTTATGGTGGACTATATGTTGCGGCGGTTCGTTTTATGGTGGACTATATGTTACGGCGGTTCGTTTTATGGTGGACTATATGTTACGGCGGTTCGTTTTATGGTGGACTATATGTTACGGCGGTTCGTTTTATGGTATGGTGGACTATATGTTACGGCGGTTCGTTTTATGGTGGACTATATGTTACGGCGGTTCGTTTTATGGTGGACTATATGTTACGGCGGTTCGTTTTATGGTATGGTGGACTATATGTTACGGCGGTTCGTTTTATGGTGGACTATATGTTGCGGCGGTTCGTTTTATGGTGGACTATATGTTACGGCGGTTCGTTTTATGGTGGACTATATGTTGCGGCGGTTCGTTTTATGGTGGACTATATGTTACGTCGGTTCGTTTTATGGTGGACTATATGTTACGTCGGTTCGTTTTATGGTGGACTATATGTTACGGCGGTTCGTTTTATGGTGGACTATATGTTACGTCGGTTCGTTTTATGGTGGACTATATGTTGCGGCGGTTCGTTTTATGGTGGACTATATGTTACGTCGGTTCGTTTTATGGTGGACTATATGTTACGTCGGTTCGTTTTATGGTGGACTATATGTTGCGGCGGTTCGTTTTATGGTGGACTATATGTTACGTCGGTTCGTTTTATGGTGGACTATATGTTACGTCGGTTCGTTTTATGGTGGACTATATGTTACGTCGGTTCGTTTTATGGTGGACTATATGTTACGTCGGTTCGTTTTATGGTGGACTATATGTTACGGCGGTTCGTTTTATGGTGGACTATATGTTACGTCGGTTCGTTTTATGGTGGACTAAAAAGAACAGTGGTTTGTTTGTTATGGCGGACTGTATGTTACATCGTTTTTTTTTTATGGCCTAACCGTTCGTTTTACGATGCAAAAACAATATTGAAAAACAATGGAGTACATTGCACAATACCATTTCTTCCAGCCGTGAAGTATTCAGTTACAAAAGGAGCATTAAAATCAATACAAAACGTGATATCCTTAGAAAAACGTTGTTTTTCTTAAATTACATTGAACACATTGAAATTTATATAATTTTGAATGTGTCCTTTGATTTCATCTTAAAATTAAATCATAGACAGAAATGTGTAAAGGGAGGTTTAGTTTAATGTATTTATTTATATCTTGGCTGACTATATATATATATATATATCACAGGTCAAATCTAATCGTCTTCCGACACTATGGAGCCAATGATAATATATTATATATATATATATATAAAGAAGGATGTGTGTGTGTGGATTCCGATCCCATTGGTTAATTTAAAGACATGTGACCTTATTGTCACATATTTTACTTTTGCGATCTCGCTTCTGGCATATGTCCTCCCGAACTGAGTGGTTAGCGTATCCGACTGCCATGCTGGCTACCTGGGTTCGATTTCCCCACTGATTTCTTTTTCTATTTAAAAAAAAAATTCCATTAATATTACTTCTTTTTTTAAAAATAATTATAACGAATTTCAGGACTTTCCTCAAATGATTCAATAAGTAAAATCTAATAATTATATTTTAGTCGCATGCGGGAGACGTGTGTTGTATTCTCATCCAGGGATAGTCCTAACTTGTTGTAAAATAAAAAGACATACTTTTATTTAACCTGATTACAATATTTATTTTAAATTACTTCATTAAACGTTTTCATAAAAAAAAAATATAGGCCTAATTAAAAAAAAAAAAAATTGATTATAGCTTTCTGTTTATTGTTTATTCTGTTTATTGTTTATTCTGTTTATTGTTTATTCTGTTTATTGTGGTTTATAATGTTTTTTCTGTAGCTATAGGCCTCTTAATGCCTTCCCCTCGGGCAACGCCGGGCAATTCAACGTGTAGTTTATATTATATAACATCGGTATTTATGATATTCGTGTTCTTTGATGGGATCCCAAGCTACACATGTAGTTTGAGAACCTTTGGTGAACAGTAAAAACTAAGATATGAAAACTTTTGTAACGTATAATTATATATATGTGTTCAGATGAAATGATCATTGGAATCCATTGTTTTATAACCCCACAAGTAGGTAGATGTGTATATAAATATTATCTTTTACACACCAGACCACACCCATGTGCAAACACACACACTACACACATACAAAGATATGTATGCAGCATGTTGCCTGGGGCCATTTCATGAGGATATTGATAAAGAAATCCTATGTTAATTCAGCATAATACGTATATTCTTTGTCTACCTGAACGGCACACCTGGCTGACACACCCCCACTTTGCTACCGTGAGAAGACCACGTACTATTATTATGACAGCCTTATATTATAACATACAGCCAAACAATGTTGTTGTTTTTTTTTTATAATAAGCTAACAAAGATCATGCATGAGTAAAATACTTCGTATCTCCTACGTATCTCCTAATGCGTATGTGTGGGACAGAATATCCTCAATTGCAGGCCCTCAAGAAATCATTATGGCAGCAATAAAACGGCGCAAACTGGCATGGCACTGAGAGAATCTGAGATAAGAGAATCTTTAAAAAAAAACAACTAAAGACCTTTCTCTTTGGCTAATACATCTGCCACTGCAATTCACACCAAGAGCGCACTGGAGCGCACTGAGAATGCTAAGTTTAAAGACCAAGTGAAGAGCTTTTTATCAAAATTGAGTTAACATTTGATTTTGATAGTAAATAGTGTATTCAGTATCTGAATGTTAATAAAAAACATTTATACAAAATATCAAAGATAAATTTTAAGTAATTAGTTCAATATTTGCAATTAAATGTGTGTGTTTTTCGGAGGAATACTCCAAATCTCGTAGCCATTTGAGATGTTTTTATTTCCGGCAATATAGGAAAGTGACGTAACATAAAGGATTCCGACTAGGAAAAATGAATATTGTCACGTGTTTTGAATCTATTGCCACATGTTTTGAATCTTTTCCAAGTTCTTATTTTTAACAAAATGGTTAAATATAGATTTATAGCGTCTATTTTTATTTATTTATTTCCCTTGTGATACGTCACTGCCGTATGAGGCTATTCCAAATCTCGTTCCTTTGAGAAAAACCTCTTCACTTGGTCTTTAATAGCATGGATAGAAGCGCTATAAGAAATGCCCATTCTTATCTTATCTTATAATAACCGGCCAAATACCATCCTCCAGGGCACGGTAGAAGGTGGACGTCGGAGAAATGCCGTCATCGGAGATGCTGGCTCGACAATGTTTCAGTATTGGACAGGGCTTCAATAATCAATTGACTCAACTATTGACAACCGCTCAAGATAGGCAAAAGTGGAGAAAGGTGACTGCTGAGGTGTCCATTCGGCAGTCTGTGAGGCCAATGGGAACAGAAGTGATATCAATATACCAGGCTTGGCGAGACGCGCTGTTGCGCACACTGCTTCCTCCCGTCGAGTCTCGGGGGCTCTCGCCATTGCAATGAAATCTCGGACGCGCAACGAGGGGGATATCCCTTCAAACTTCACCAGCCCATGTCTCACCCTTACATGTCTAATGTGTCAGCTTTGAGTTTAAGCGTACTGCGGCTGCTTCCCCAGTATGGATCAATGGAAATTGGGACGCCACGGAAAATCGATCTATCATAAAAACCTGGTATGTCGACGTGTTTACATTTTTATAGCTTAACACCATTCTCTTCCATCCGACACTAACAACATCTAAAAAAACAAACCCCAGTAGGCCTTCAAGAATACAACAATACATTAATTTCACACAACTGCTAATCATAACCAAAACTCAAAACGATCCATCTCCTTTTTATGTTTAAAGCGACTAATACCTTTGTCATTCTCTGCAAGAACATCATAAAGAAAATGGTGGTGTTGCAATCGAAAGACACGACCACAAATTTTGAAATTACAACATTAAAAAAAAAAGACTTCATACATAATACTATATTATATCTCCGGGAGCGGTTGAAATAACAGTTAAAGAAAAAAATACATATTATTAATAGTCTGAAGAATTCTGAAGAATTATAACAAAAAGGTTTTATGCGATGTTGAAATTGTATTGTTGATCATGACGCTTTAGTTTGATATACGACTATGACAAATGAGAGACTTTTTTTCAAATAGTCAAGAAAGACTTAAAGAAACTTAAGGGATATCAACTTTTTCTTATCACAACCTTGCAAGGGAACTAAATAGTACAGATCTTAGTTGTCTTCCTTCCTGAGTGAGTGGGTATTTCAGACACGGAATGGGTTTCCTGAACTAGTTAGAACAAAGCAACAACAACTAAAATAGCAATAGTAACAACTTTTCATCATCATTATATACAACTGGAATACTGGAATATAATTAATTAGAAGACTAGACTAAGAAATGGAAGATTAGCTAGGCGTAAAATTCTTCTCCATGTAAGGTGATTTTATACATTAAAAGATTATAGTATAATTATACGTAAGTAATGCAATTTTCACTTAATACCATGTTTATTTTTTGAAAATGTCATGTTTATTTGTGGGCCTTGTTGTTCAAGTCTAGAATGTCATCTGAACTGTTGGATCAATATTATTATACTAGACTAGTTGTTTTGCCCGTCAAATTCACGGTGATTAGTATGATCAATTTATTTTGATCCCAATATTAGTACTTGAAACATATCCAAGTCTGATTGGCTTATAATTCCATTTATAGAAATTATGTGTCTGTCACATATTTAGCCTATATCGTTCTAATTGTTGACTATCAATTATTTTGATGCAGTGTACGTTTGATACAATTTGAATGTTCTGTTGCATTTATTTATTTATTTTCTACGTAAGCAAACAAAATATATATATAAAAAACTGTCAATAGTAAAAAAACGCCTCATGACTTTGGCAAAAAAAAAAAAATTTTTCATACAGGTTAGGGGGTATGATTGGGAGGGGGAGGGGTAAAAAATATTAAGTTTTACTTACGCATGGGGAGTCGGGGGATGGGTGGGCAAAACTGCCCGATGTGCAACAGAGATTGTGAAATCATTACTTGTTTTTAGCTTACGAAATATGTAATGATGGCCCATTATAAGTACCTTTTTATCATTAATTATTACTTTAAAAAAGAGGCATGCAGTATAAACAAAAACTAAAGCACGTGCAAAAAAGTAAAAGAAACTTCTAAATGAAACATAACTCGGTACGGGTAGGTCTAGTGAGAGAACTTAAATGAGGGAGGGTGGAGAGAGGGAGAGAGCGGGAGGCCTAGAAATCGACGAAGTATTCGTTTTGTGATTTTCTAAAACATCTGGATCACCAAGTAGCGCGCTGTTAACTGAAGTTTTTTGTTTTGTTTTTTATAATTAAAACAAATATTTAAAAAAAAAATAGATGAAAAAAAGCGTGAAGCGTCGTTGAGTGGAAAACAAACGTCGTTGAGTGGGGAACAAACGACGTTGAGTGGCTCAGCTGTCGGAATGAAAGCGCCATCAGGCGGCCCGGGTAACAGCATAACAGCACACTCTGCACGTGCGCAGCGCGAGCTAGCCGCCAAAAAGTAGGATACTCGGGGGGGGGGGGGGTAATTTTTTTTTCTCCCTATTCTCTACTGGGACCTGAGCTCTTGAGTTCAAAACCTGTATTAACCCTTACAGTCCCGGGCGCGTATATAGCGGAACTGAAGGCAGCATAGATAGAAGTAGGTCGGTACGGGAAGGGTTAAAATCGAAAAGAAAGGAATAATGAAAGAAAGAGAAAAAGAAAGACTGAAAGAAAAGAAACTAGGATTAAATATGACAAAAGCAAACAAGAATGGCATTAAAAGGGATTAGTGTCAAATTGAGGCGCTTAATCTGTTGTCAACAAAAGCCCCTGAACATCTATATATTGTTATATTAAGTTATTAAGTTCGTACCGATTAACATCCATTCACTGAAGCCATGTATGTACGAGGATTTAGACAACAAGTCCAATACTGGTGATGAACTGCGCCGTGGCTATCAGTTGCTCCAGTCCACCATACAGTTTGTTATTGAAGGTAGCTCCCTGGGGACCGTTTGACTTGACCGGGTAGAGTGCGTGGTACAGGGGAGGGGGGAAGGTTCGAAGGTCATGTTCCGCAATTTCGTGAGCTCTTCCGCAGGGGCATATTTCACGTGTTCCGATTTTTAGTTTGTGGAACATGTGTTGCTTCAGCCTGTTATGACCTTTTTCTTAGCCCGAAGATGATGTGTTGAAATTTGCTGGGGAGTTTGAAGTAAGCATGATTTGGGATTCATTTCTTTCAAGTATTGCTTCTTCTGGATATAGGGAAGGGTTTGTTGTTGTTGTTTTTTTTGCCTGCCTCCAGTTTTTGCTAAGCCAATTACAACTTTGATGAATTTGCGCAGTGAACATTTTTGTTTAAAAAGTAAGTAGAAGTAGCCATCGGACCGAATTGATTATGGGGCCAGTGAAACAGCGTTGAAAAGTTTCTGTGGCCACGGCATGCTAGGGAACTCTGGGACACCTTCGAGTCCCGGGAAAAAAAATTCTTAGCCTTCACCGGGATTCGAACCCAGGACCTTTGGTACGCCAGCCGAAGGCGCTGACCACCATGACCCCAAAATGTAATACACTAAAATACATCATAATACTCTATAATACACTATAATACACTATAATACACTATAATACACTATGTTACACTATAATACACTGTAATACACTGTAATACTCTATTATACACAATAATACACTATAATACAGTATAATACACTATATTACACAATAATACACTATAATACACAATAATACACTATAATACACTAAAATACATTATAATACACTATAATACTCTATTATACACAATAATACACTATAATACACTATAATACACTATAATACACTATAATACTCTATTATACACAATAATACACTATAATACACTATAATACACTATAATACACTATAATACACTATAATACACAATAATACACTATAATACACAATAATACACTATAATACACTATAATACATTATAACTGACTTAACGATAAAATGGGGAGGGGGGATTGCGCAAAGGTCGAGAAAAAGGGGAGGTGGGGGAGGAATATTGAGAAGAGTCAGAAATAGAGAAGGCGAGAGTGTTTTAAAGTGAACGCGCTTTAGCAAAAGAGGGAAATGGATGAAAAAGATGATGGTCGTAGATTGAGTGGGAAAGACAGACAGAGTAAAAGATTGTGTGAGATCAATAGAGAGAAGAGCAAGAGAACAATACAGTATGAAAGAAAGGAAGATAAGAAGAAAGTGAGATAGAGAGCGAAAAAGAGAGAAGAAGAGAGAGAAAGAGAAAGAGGGTCCATACTATAAAAAAATGTTTGAGCATTGCGCCTTTCAATTCACAGGAAACACGCCCACCTAACATTTCCTCAACAGGTTGGAAAACTCTCAGAAATTGCTGACAAATAAATACAATTATTAATAAGAACATTGTTTTAGTCTCCTCCTTATCACCCCCCCCCCCCCCTTCCTCTCACCCATTTTTCATTGCTTCACAAGTCTTTAAGAAGCTTTTTTTTTTCAAAAACCACCTGACACCATTGCCTATGTTGTTTAGAGTCGTCTCGCATGACACATTGTCTCTTTCTTGTCATAATAATTTGTCATTTCCGTCTCGCCGATCATGAAACTCGGCGCAAGGCTCGGTAAACAGTGTAATTTGTAAAAATCATTTTCTTTTTTTTTTGTGTGGCGGGAATAAAGTTTTTTCAACTTTAAAGTGACAGTACTGAATGTATGGCGCGTGCATTGAAGTGACGCTGATTACATTATTTATTTTGACCGTGCATGGAATCTCATAGAAAACAATTTACCAACAGATATTCCAGACGTACAACAAACATCAAATAACTTAACAACAAAAGTATTTCAAACATAGACCTATAATCTATATTATAAAACATCAAAAACTTGGTTGAGGAAGAAGGCACTTGAAACTTATATGAATCATCTAGAATAGAGATAAAAAAAGCTATTCAAACGTATTATACTGTAATTACACAGCAACGTATATAGAACATCAAATAACTTGGTTAAAAATGCTATTTAAACGTAAATAAAACATAAAAAAACTTAGTTAAAAATGCTATTCAAATGTATATAGAACATCAAATAACTTGGTTAAAAATGCTCTTCAGACGTAAATAAAATATCAAATAACTTGGTTAAAAATGCTATTCAAACGTATATAGAACATCAAATAACTTGGTTAACAATGCTATTCAAACGTAAATAATGCATGAAATAACATTGTTAAAAATGCTATTTGAACGTATATAATGCATCAAATAACATTGTTAAAAATGCTATTTGAACGTATATAATGCATCAAATAACATTGTTAAAAAGGCTATTTGAACGTATATAGACTAATGCATGAAATAACAATGTTAAAAATAATATTTGAACGTATATAATGCATGAAATAACATTGTTAAAAATATTATTTGAACGTATATAATGCATCAAATAACATTGTTAAAAATGCTATTTGAACGTATATAATGCATGAAATAACATTGATAAAAATGCTATTTACACGTATAATTAGACATAGTGCTGTTTGAATTTTATGGGGCACGGTGGACGAGCGGCAGCGCGTTCGGCTTTTGTACTGAAAGGTTCTGAATTCGAATCCTGGTAAAGGCTAGGATTCTGTTTCCGCGTCTATAGGATGCACCCGAGTCTACCCAGCTCTTAAGTGTACCTGCCTTTAGTTAAAAATTTGTTTAAATTAAAGTCGGCTTGGCATTGTGCTGACCACTCAATCCTCTCTTAGTATGCCGAGGATGTAAGGATCATTTTAGTCCGACGAGATACTTTTGTGTGTGTTCGCATTTTAAACAAATCATTTTCATTCTAAATATATCACCGATGACGTCACCGATGACGTCACCGATGACGTAATAGTTAAATTGGTGCCTGTTCAAGTAAGCTGAAATTCAATACCATTTGTAATAACTACAGCAAAAAGAAAAAAAGTTATTTTATCACATCTCTGCCTGCCAGTGCACTTTAAAACGTTTGCTTTTATCATCCGCCCACAAAATGGAAAGTTTTAAAAACAACAAAAAATTATCTTTAGCTTATTAGCACAGAACTTGTTTCTTTCCTCGGTATCTGTAGTCTACGAGCGGGAGGAGTTGGTAGTGGAAGGAGGTGGGAGGGATGGAGGGAGGGGGAGGAAAAACTCATCATTAAGGTCAGAAGTGGAGGTGTTCTACGTGTGGCCAGACCAGGCGGCGCTAAGCTCTCAAAGAGACATTTACTCTTCTTCTGGTATTATCGGGTGCATATTGATAACTTTTCATTTCCGCTATAGTATAGAGTTCAAAGGTCATCGTCTCCCATCAGCTGTTGTATAGTGATGGTTGCTAAAGAGGTTTGGGGGGAGGGGGGTAGTTTTGTCCATAATTTATTGTAGGTCAGAGCATAGCTGTCCACAGAAGCTTTTGTAAAGGGGTGAGGGGCGGGATAGTTATGCAACCTAACATGATGACGTTTATTGCATAGAATAGAGCATTAACAATAGGCTTGGCTTAGATTTCTAGATGACGTAACTAAGTAAATAACAGCCATGATGGTGATGATGTTGAATAACATTGTTATTTAACATGTCTATTTTACATGTAAAATATAAGGAATTTGTTTGCATAAATCTTGATATTTAACTGTGATACTAGTCTTTAGTAGCCTGTCCACGATTTGATACTTTTTTTTCAGTGTCTTGTGAAACATTGCACAGCCTGCCTTATGCTTTACACTTTGATAGTAAGTTAGGATAGGCATAATTTCGACAATCGACATCTTCAATTAAATATTTTGCACTTACGGACTTTTAATGGTTTAAATTTTATCTTGGAATATTAATTTTCATCGCATGACAGTGTTTTTATATATATTTTTACGTCATATTGTTGAGATGATGATATTTAAAAATAAATATTATATAACTGGTATGTATTCAAAATCATTTAGTCTACATCAGCATCACATAAATTTGGAAATAAAGGTCCATATTCTAACACGAAAAACTACAAACTGCACAACACCTGCAAAACTTCACAATGGGTGGCGAGGGAACAAGAAGGGAGGGGGGGGGGGTGATAAGAACACTCGATAAACGGCTCGGTTTAATCTGTGAAACTAAATAATTGATATGAGCGCTGTTGCTATAGCGTTTAATGTTTTATTGGGGAAAATACAGTGATTCTCAAAGTCATATTAGAAGTATATTATTTGTTTTTTTATTGCATGGCGTCCTCCCGCAAAACAACGCTTTACATGGGGCCTTTTACTACATTTAGCCGAAAAGGAATAAAATTAATAATTAACACACCTTTTGACCCCTTTCAGATTTCACAGTGGCCCCCAGAGGGCGCCGCGGTGCACGCCTCGGAACCACAGTGTTAAAACCATGTTTTTAATGCCTTATTAAAATGATCCCATGAAAAGAAAACGTGAACCCAGTATGTTTGATCAGCGTCCATGAGATTGTAGAAATTGTTGATTTCTAGAATTATCTCCCTTTAAGATTTTTTTTTCTTGTTTTGTTAAATTTTCAGCGGTATTAAATCTGCTGTTTGTATTTCTGAAATTATTAATCTTTTAGTATTATGGCTTCTGTCGTCAAAAGAGCGATTACAATAGGTGTGGCTTAGGTTTTTTAGTGACGTAATTGTGTAAATATTAGCGGCCATCTTGGTGATAATGGCATTAATGGGGAATAAACATTGTGTATTTTAAACACAAAATATAAGGAATTAGTTTCCATAAATCTTGATATTTAACTGTGATACTAGTCCTTAGTAGTCCGTCCACGAAATAAACAAGATCTTAGGCTTTTATAGTTTTTCAACAGCTCTTTTGAAACATTGTAGGCCAACATTTTGCTTAATGCCTTACAATTACTAACTTTTAGATAGTAAGTAATAGGCTAACTTTCGACAATCGACATCTTCAATGAAATATTCGGCACTTACGGAACCTTTTCCATTGATTTTTAATGGTTTAAATTTGAGATTTAAATGTTAATTTACATCGCTTGACAGTGTTTTATATATGTTTTACGTTATATTGTTAAAATGATCACATTTAAAAATAAAACCTTCTTAAAGGCTATAATAATACGGCTGCTATTTATCATCACTAGACAAAGTAAACAAACAGCACGCGCTTTTTGTCACGTGATTGCAATCGCTCTATACAATGGGTAATTTAAATTAGACGATACTTCTTCTTCAGTGTACCGTGGAGACCCCGTTAGACCGTTAGAAAAAATTGATTACTAATGCCTGCGATCAGATAGTGTGCATTAACTACTTAAACATATTTTATAACATAAAAATAAGAGTTATAAACAGGCGACGAAGTTTCTTTGCAGGTATTATTACAGTGGGCAGCGCGCAAATAAAAACAGTTTTAAAATTCATTAATAAATAGCTTCAAATGACAAATAATTGGGGTCATCCATAGCTCACGTAAAAAAAAAGAATATCATATTTTCATTCCCCCTCCTCCCCCTGTTGTACTTTGTAGTACGGAACTGTGCTCGTCTCTGCCATCCGTACGTAATTAAATAGCGTCTCTACAACCCCCCAATTACCCAAGTAATTATTGGTTCTAGCAAAGGCTATTGTACGATGGACCGTATTTGTGCTAGCTAATAACTTGAAACACTTGGTTTCGGATTTTCTGATCGCGCCCTGTCCTCTAGACTACCGCTTTAATAATTCGCTATGATTTTCTCAATGGAAAATTAACCCTTCCAGTACCGACCTACTTCTATCTATGCTGCCTTCAGTTCCGCTATATACGCGCCCGGGACTGTAAGGGTTAAGATTAAAATCGAAAGCTGTATAAGCGGAAGTCTGTAGGGAAGTCTAGGAGTCATTAAAACACAGTGTCATTGGCTGCGCACGGGAAAAAAAACAAGTGGTAAGCTCTAAAAATAGAGCAAGCGGTTTATCTTAGTCTCTGGTTCTAGTCACAAGTCACAAGGCATAATTATGTGTTACTATTTTTAGTTGTTTTTTTTTACTTCAGTGTTTGCTCACGTTGACATGTATTAATAAAATACAATAGAACTATAGTCTAGGTCTTGTTTCTTTTAGTTCTTTAACAATACATCGAAATTATTATTGAATACAACGATATACGCGAAATAGACAAATATATTCGTTTCAATAAAATGAAATATAAATCAATCTTATATTATCCATATAGGGGGTAGCCCAGCGGCAGCATTTGACTGGTCCCGGGTTCGAATCGTGGTGAAGAGTAGGATTTTTTTTCCGGTATTGGAGTCTACCCAGCTTTGATGGGTACATGACAATAGTTGGGGTAAAGTAAAGGCGGCTGAGCATTGTGCTGGCTACACATCTCCTAGTATGCTGTGGCCACAGAAACGCTGCTTCACCGACCTAATGGATCAATTTGCTCCGGGAGAAACTTTACTTTGAACCTCGTTTGAATCGCTGAGTACGATACATTCCCAATGCAGGTTATTATCTTATCTTCTATATTACAGACGCTCTTTCTATAAAGAAGTTTATTGCGTCCTACGCTCATTCATGATCCGAGTCTAGTCTTGCATTTATCTTAATGTTTTAAATGATGTTAAGTTACTGGTTTTCCTGGTCTGTTCAGGCAACCCATTCCATGCCCGAACGCCACTCGGGAAGAAAGAGTGCTAATTCGCATTGGTTCTCGCATAAGGGAGAATAAAAGTGTATTTGTCTTTATGTTTATCTGAGCATTGAAACAGGTTGTTATTGGGCTGTATTTCTAAGTGAGAGTTTAATGCCTTATGTATTATTACTAATTTACTCTAGTTTAAGTGCAAATTGAATGCATATTGCTATGATTTGTTCTTTCAATGCAATAATTATGTACTGAAGTAATGCAAATGTACATTAAGATTTAACATATAATGTTGATATATTTTTAATATTATTAAAACCATATTCTTTAAATTTCTATAAAAAAAAATTCAACGTGATATTAAAAGAATATAAATAATTAAACAAAGACCTACTAGCTGTACTTAAAAAATCTAAATTAGGACATATGGAGTAACATCAAATCTAATCAAGGGAGATAATAGTGATAATTTTAAGTCTTTAGGTCAAATGCTTTTTGTAAATGATTTTTTTTACTGCACAATTTGCATTAAAAATCAAATTTTATTTAGGCTATGCGTATATCAGTACTCATATTAATAAAAAAAAAATGCGTAGATATAAAACAATTATTTAATTAATGTTTTTACATTTTAAATGTAATTTTCAAAACACCTTTTTGACTACTTGCTTGTTTTCATTTGTACGCATTTACTTCTTTAATTATACAGATCCAGTGATATTAATCATAATTTTTTAAAAGCCTTATTATTAAGGTTTATAAATTGTAAAGACGAGCACTAGTCTATACTAGTGATACCACTCATTGGCTTTTTCCCAAGATCTTGGCTTTTTCGATCCCAACTTGGGATATTGGCTTTTTTTCCAGGACCTTGGCTTTTTAACTTGGCTTTTTCTTTCAAGAAAATATTAGCATTATTTTATGTATTTTAGTATCCAAAATGTAATTTGGGAAGCGATTAAAAGTCTAATAATGCATATGCCATCTTTACTGCTACAGCAGATTTGGCTAGACTCACTGTGTCGCCAGCGACGGCTCGGTTATATCACTTATACCGTATAAAAACAGAGCTGAGTTAGGTGGAAATTGAGTGAATCTATAAGGTGGAAACGAGGATGGGAACGAGAGGGTGAAGTAATGTAGTATTTAATCTAACCTTACATTTGACGACATCATGGTAAACACCCGCCGCATGCTGCAGCCGCCTTTTGTGAGTGAATAGAAGAAATATTCCACATCATATGACTATAATGGTTATAAACTGGAAGAGGTTGAGATAAAAAACAATGCGAGTTGGGAGGAGAGACAAATAGTGTAAATAAATAGGGAGGGGTGAGTGGGCAAAGGATAGGCAAATAGTATAAAAGGGTCGTAGGGGGCAACATTTTGCATCGGAAAAATAGTGCACGGTTTGGGGTGGGAAAGGGTGGGGGGGGGGGGGGGAAATAATAAATCAGGCTTTTTCTGCACTGGTGCATGATTTCACGCTGAACAATTGGAAAACTATATATTTTAAAGTATCAAAAATTGAAACGTAAACAGATCATTGATCTTATTATAACTTTAATTTTAAAAACAATATATTTTCATTAACTAAAAATTAAACATCTTTTTTATTTTAAAAAAAATGTTTTTTAGTTTTAAGGACAAAAAGGGAGGGGGGGGGTGAGGTGCAAATGGGTGAAGTTGAAAAAAAAATAAAGGGGGGGGAGAAAAAAATATAATAGGTCATGTAGACCATTTTTTATTATAACTTGGCTTTTCTGGGCTTTTTTAGGAGCTCAACTTGGATTTTCTGAAATTGTAAAGCGGTATCACCGGTCTATACTCTAACTATTAGATATTGCTGATAATATCGTGTTTTATTTTCAGAACCGATTTACCGTTCTAGAAATCTGATTTTAAACCAGTTTTTCTGTTTGCCCCCTCCCCCCATGTACTTTTTGTGTTTCGTTTGTTATTATGTATGAAAAGGTGGAAATATAACAATAATTAACTGTTTTTTTAGCGAAGTGACTGACCAAGCGATACAAGAACTTGCGCCTTCGTAGTTTAGCAAGCTGTGTTAATTGGAATCACGCACACACACAAAAGCGCTACAGAAAGTCTATCGGTCTGTTTGTCGGTTCGATACCTTCAGCGTCTGTAGGGAAAGCCCAGTTTTTGCTTCTCAAGTAAGATCAAAATAATGTGCCGCAGACAATCGTTAATGTGGTACTTAACATCTGCATTTATTATTGTCTGTGTGTCGCAAGCAATATTCGGGAATTGAAAAAAAAAGGACTTAGACTCTAAGTCGCGTGTGACAGATTACTGTTAGCAAAGAATTGAATGTTTAGGATTTTATAGTTTTAAAATATTTCTTCCTGTACATAAACAAAACTCATGGGACACCATATTTGAATTATTTCTGTCCCAAACTTCCAACAGAAACCAAAAAATCGGAAAACCGGTTTTCGTTTAACAGTCTATTGTCTTTTGTTTTAACCTGGATTCAAACTCGTAATCTTTCCGTAATGAAATGAGAAGGTTTATTATTCGCGTTGATATTAATGTTGTGCTTATAGACTAGAAACGGTTTTAAGAACTATGTTTAAAAAAAATGTATCGCGGTTCTGAGTCAAACTTTTTGTTTAAGGGTAAACATTTTAATGTAAATGTTCCGAAAAAAAAAGTATACATCTAGATACGAGAAGAGATAGATGTATCTATAGAATTATCTAGATACCTATCTGTATTTCATTTTATTCATGTATCCATCCACTCGCCACTCACCATTACACCTATCTAACGAAACACCCATCCAGCCCACAACACACTTATGTATCCACACATTCTTTTATTAGTCCACCTATCCATTCATCCACTTACCTACCCGATCATCAACCCATCCTATCTCACCTTTGACATTACAGACATTCCTTCTATAAAAGAAGATTAATGCGTCCTTCGCTCATTCTTGGTGAGAGTCTAGTTCCGCATTTCTATTAGTGTTTTTAAATGATGTCCATATACTGGTTTTCCTGGTTAGTTCAGGCAACCCATTCCATGCCGGAACACCACTCGAGAAGAAAGAGTACATAAATGTATTAGTTCTCGCATAAAGGATAAGGAAAGTGTTTTTTTTTTAGTTATGTTCATCTGAGCTTTGCAATAGGTTGTTATTGGGTTGTATTTCTAAAAAAGAATTCAATGCCTTATGTATTATTACTACTTTATTCTTTGCCCTTCTGTCCTCAGGCATTTCTAGGTCTAATAATGTAACTATTGGCGTTACTTTTGTCAGTTGTGAATATTCGCTGGTAATAAACCTTGCTAACTAAAGTGAGAAAAAAATATTTTTTTTATTCTTATTACATTTTCGTCTAAATATATTTGTTTGCGCTTATAAGCAGCTATTGAGCATCTGAATTAATTAAATCAAATCAAGAAAAATCTATACTTGAAACAAGCCTAAAACATAATTTAAAGAGTGTTTCAGGAAGTAAACCGGAAGTTCATGAACACGAAATGCCCATGACGTATTGAAAAAATCAGGATTTGATTAGACATGTTCATGCATAACAATACGTAAATTATATTTTTTAACAAACATTTGAGACGATATATAATTGTGAAGCCGGCTGGTCCAGCTGTTAGTTCACCGGACTGTCAACCAAAAACCACCTGACACGTCGCGGGTTCTATCCTGGCCATCCTGGCTATCGGATCCCTGTCGCCCTGCAGGAGTTTTGGGCCTGTAAACATATTTGCGCCAGCAGGCAGCAGTGTATTTACAGAGCGCACTGAGCATGCTAAAATAGCATGGATAGACGCGCTATATAAATAACCAATTTAATTTTTTTTAATTTTATATTAAATATGAGCAAACACACACAGTCTATCTAGCATTCTCAGAAATTCAATATTTTATATACATAATATTTTTTTCCCTCCGTTGGTTATGGAAACTTCTACACTTTTGACGTCAAAACACACGAGTCGTATTGCATACCATCTTCATTAAACATTTATTTCGCACGGCCTATACATAGCAGACGGTTCTGTAATGTTAGATGATATGGGGGCGGGAGGGGGGGGGGAGCGGGCAGGGCGGAGAAGGATGTCATATTTATTAATGACGTAGTCCAACAAGGCGTAGGGAAGGGTGTCTATTTCCACAGACGTGTTTGCTCTTTCAAGATCATTTGAAATATGACAGATCTTGTTTTTCTCGCCTTAAAAAAAATTAAAACATAATTGACTGGATATATATATAATTTACATTATTGACGCGTGCATTCATACTTTTGTGATTTTTAAAATAAATGGTGTCGAGAATATGGGGGATAGGTAGGGTGTTCCTTGTGGTGTTGCGTAGAGGGGTAAAGAACCGTCGGACCAAATTGATCCATAGGGCCGGTAAACCAGCGTTCGCCAGTTTCTGTGGCCACGGCATACTAGGTGATTGTGTGGCCAGCACTATACACAGCCGCCTTTACTTTACCCCCAACTGAGGTCAGGTACCCATCAGAGCTGAATAGAATCAGGGACACCCTCCAGACCCGGGGAAAAAATCCTAGCCTGCACCAGGATTCGAACCCGGGACCTTCGGTGCGCCAGCCGAAGGCGCTGCCGCACGGTCACCGTGCCCCCGTGTAGTGGGGTGGAAGCAATGGATTTTCATGAACAAAGGGGAGTATATTCATATGTATTGTTCTTCACCACACCCATCTCTCTACAACAGGGGTCGGGAACCAATGGCACGCGAGCCAGATGTGGCTCTTTTGATGGCTGCATCTGGCTCGCAGGCTAATGTTCGATTATTAAAAAAATGTTTTTTTTAGACTTTTTGATCTACATATTAATTGCATATCAATATTTCATTCTACAAATGAGCTAAAGTCTACTGCAGCTCAACATCAGAAGAATTCCGAGACATAATTATTGTACTTTTAGTGTTGAAATTACACAGAATGTACACATTTACTTGAATTCTTAGTTTAAAAAATAATGTATGGCTTTTACAGAATTACTCTTCAAAATATGTGGTGTCCATGGCTCTCTCATACAAAAGGGTTGCCGACCCCTGCTCTACAACCATAACATTCGTACCTCTCCCGCCCCCCCCCCCCCCTCCTAAACCAACAACCACCACCACATAAAAATGATGCCCTGGCCATCTGGGCGGATATCCTTGGGAGAATGGGGGGGGGGGAAGGAGGGGGGCGGGTATAGATAGTCCCCTATCTCGATAGCCGCCAGTTCAAGCCCCCCCCCTCGGACGACGGAATCGAATTTCCCCCGGCGCCTACGTTGACGGCGCCCCCCTTGGGAGCAGCCCCCGAGGCACACAAACATCAGTTTGATCCAAGAGATTGAAAGATGACACAGGAGAGAGGGGCCATGTGCTGGTCATGAAATCCCCTTTCAAACGTCGCGGTGACCTGCTCTATAGGAGTAAAAAAACATTACGTCCATCTAACAACATTACAATGTAGACAGACAGCTTGATTCGTCTATACTGACCGCTCGATTCATCTTATACTGACCGCTCGATTCATCTTATACTGACCGCTCGATTCATCTTATACTGGCAGTTTTATTCGTCTTATATTATTGTTTCAGCTGTTAGACTAGCAAAAACATATGAAACTGGGTTTTCGGCGCTAAAGAACATTTTAAAGAACGCCCTTATTTTACAAGCGTATAAGAAAAACTTAATATAATCCTTTTCGAAAATTAAAACAAAGTAAGTAGAAAAATATAATACAGTGAAATTTAGTGATTGACTGATTTATTTTCGGTCACCTTAATGTACAATCATAAAAAATAAAACACAACATAATGTTCAAAACTTTCGTCGCTCGGAATGTTTAGGGTTAGATTATATTGAAATGATTTAAATGGATTTTAAATTCCACCAGTCAATGATAATATGACGATGACGAAAAAGAAGAAAACCTTAAAAGAATTTTAACCCTTACAGTCCCGGGCGCGTATATAGCGGAACTGAAGGCAGCATAGATAGAAGTAGGTCGGTACAGGAAGGGTTAAATCCCTATCAGTTAGGTTTAACGTGTTTTTCTTTTTCATCATTTTTTTTTCATTTTATAGCAGAAAATCCTTTTTTTCTCTTATTAAACTTTTAAATCTTATGGTAAATATAGAGCTCATTGTCCAAAGTCGTATGAAGGAACTGTTATTTATTAATAGAATTATGCTCATATATTTTTGCTAAAAAAAGTTTTTTGAAAAAAATAAAATCTCTTAATCGGAACCGGTGTTGGATCCTTTAAAAAAATTACCAGTTTTCGGTTCACGTTTCTCATTTACCCGGTTTTTGTGAGCTTTTATCGGCAGTTTATTACAAGTCTTGTCATTTTTATTAGTGTTTTCAACGAATGTTAAGTAGCTTTTTTTTTGTTTATTGTATCTGCTTTCCAAACTAAAGCTGGTAACCCATTCTATCCCCCCCCCAAAAAAAAAAAGCCAAATTTTTTTTTTTACTCAGGTCCCCCGAGTTCGCCCATCCCTGGTGTTTTACCTGACATTAACTGGCGAAAGTAAAAGTGTTCTGTGCATTGCTCTGAGCACACTATCTTCTAGTGTGATTATCTGATTAACGCTGCAGTTACCCAATGGACCTGCATGGTATACCAAAGCAGTGTTTTACTTAAGTGTTTTTTATGGTGTGTAACCTTGAACCTGGAGTGGGCAATATAAACGTGATGTATTGAGGGGAGAAAAGGGGGGCGGGGGAAGGGGCTGTCCAGGTTTTCCAGAGCGTGCTTCTGATGGCCGAGACAGCATCACGGACAGCGGTCAACGTTAATGAAGACAAACTAGAAGCAGAGCTCCCCCCCCCCCCCCCGCAAATCGATTTACAAGACTGGCGGAAACTCGTAAATTGCTCACAGGAAATCTCGTCTGTAAAGAGCTTGATGACGCTGCGTAGTAGGGAAAGAAGATTTTTTTTTGTTTTTTAAAAGGCAGTGATCTACATTAGGATAGCTAGTGTTTTGATAGAATGCTAAGTTATTTGTTTGTTTTTTTGTTTTGTTTTTTTGTTTTATTGAAAAGTGAATCAAATGTAGAATTCTGAAATTTCCCGCGCAAATTAGCAAGAGTTGCCTATCACTAGTAGCGGTAAACGCCCCAACAGAGGTCGCAGGGTTCAAAGTTTAAAGGACGGCATTTTTTAATGATTCGGAGTGGATGGCAAATTACTCTGTGGCTCTTAGATATGACCTTCACACTTCGTCCGAAATGTCGACGTTGTCTTTTCAGAACTATTACCGAAATGTCGACTTACTATTTTCAGAACTTGACCGAAATGTCGACTTACTATTTTCAGAATTTGACTGAAATGTCGACTTACTATTTTCAGAACTTGACCGAAATGTCGACTTACTATTTTCAGAATTTGACCGAAATGTCGACTTACGAGTTTCAGAACTTGACCGAAATGTCGACTTACTATTTTCAGAATTTGACCGAAATGTCGACTTACTATTTTCAGAACTTGACCCATAGAATCTACTAATAACTTTCAGAACATTTAGTTTTCCTGTACAATTACCGTACATTGTTTAATCTAACCAAGTGTCCATTTATTTATTTGAATACGGTCAATTCACTCCCCTATAATTATATATTTGTGCATTGGCGTTTTCGGGACCACAATCTAGTCTGGTAACGCGTCGCTCCACACGACACATGAAGGTCACAGCAATAAGACCGATTGGAAAAGGAGGAGAGGGGGGGCGCACAGTGGGGCGGGTGTATTAAAGGTTTTCCGAGCGTGGGACATTTGGAATTTCTCCGAATGGCCTTGGAGGTCAGTTCAGATTTTAGTCGATTGGGTGCGGATGGGGACGGGAGTTGGGGATAGGATGATGGAAGTCAAACGAGGCAGTGAAATGAAAGAAACACTTGCGCGACTTCTGAGTTTTTATCGAATTTTATCTCACGGGTGTCAAACACTTATCGTCCTTGGGTTGATTAGCATTTTTATTTACAAAAATGGTCAACACACATTCAGAAAATTATGGACATAATTATTATTTTTTTTTACATTTATACAATGAATTCATCAAATTGATGTTAAAAGCTCTGTTAGCGCCACACTTGGCCCGCGGGCCGCCCGTAGCACCTTCCTACTGTTTTACTTTTATTTTAGGTCAGAAAAAGCTACACTTATTTGCTTTGTCCTGTGTTGGTAAAAGTTTTAAATTATTAATTAGCTCTATATCCTTTTCAGCCTAGAGAATTATATCCGTGTTCTTAGTCAGTGGCGTACCGAGGGGGGGGGGGGGGGTGCGGGGGTGCGAACCGCACCGGGTGACACCCGACTGAAAAAAAAACAATATTAAAAAAATGATAATTTTACAGAGCACGCAGTGCTGGTCTAGTCCGATAACAGAACGAATCTTAATCAAATAAATGAAAATGGTGACTAGCATCACGGTGTGTCATCACCATACAGCATGCAGTCTGGTGCTTATTTGAATCGTATTTACGGAATATTAAGAGAATCGAAGTATTGGTCCTAGATGACATCGAGGCAAAGCGTTATGTGAATGTGTTAGTGTGTCGCTATCAGGATCCTATAAACTGCTGTGGTCGAAAGACGCTTCTCACTCTGCGATAGACACTGATTATTCCCATGCAAGCAGTATGCATTCTTTAGAAGAGCAAAAAGTGCAGAAAATGGAAGAGAATGAGGTGGAAGCACCAGTAATATGCCTGGACGATTTTGAAAAAGAAGTTGATGCTGATAATGTTGATTCGAAACAAGATATGGCTAATGTCATTATGAGTGAAGTTAAAGAGGAATATTGGAACACTCTATCAGATGCTTCTAACTGGAATATTCCAGTTCGAGATTCATTTTCGGGTTGAAATAATCAAAAGAGGGAGTTATTTGTTTCAGCAAAAAGACGGTCCTTTTAGTGTTGTGACAAGACAAGATGCAAAAGCTAAAGGAGATGTGCGCCAGCTAACAAAACAATGGTTCTATAAGGTAATGCCCAATGGCGAGAAAATAATGCGTTCATGGATAGTTTACTCATTTGTCATTGAGAAATTATACTGTTTTTGCTGCAGATTGTTTGTTGTTGATGTTACCGAAACATCTAAATTTGTTCCTGGGTTTGATAAGTGTTGGAAACTTAATCCAAAACTACATAATCATGAGACATTTGAAGAGCACCTATGTTGCCTAGAAAAATGGAAAACATTGGCAGCAGGACTTAAGCTACATAAAACAATTGCTGCAGAAAGTATTGCCTTAATGGATGGTGAGAAGAAAAAGTGGAGGGATATCCTACACAGGTTGCTAGATATTACATTGTTTTTTGCTAAACAAAATCTGGCTTGGCATTTCGTGGCCACAATGAAGATGAATCCTCATTGAATAAAGGAAACTTTCTTGAGATGGTTGAGATGCTTTCCAAATATGACCCAGTGCTAAAAGAGCACCTAATGAGACTAAAGATAAGTACATGTACAAGGAAAGCATCTGTATCTTATCTTTAACTTATCTTTTATCCTAGTAGGGCTATGCTAGAGTTTATTTGTCGCTTTTATTCTAAACTCCAGATCAGATCATCAGCGTTTAAGGAAGTTGCAGAAATGTTTGTGGCTGTTCAGCCCAAGATTCTACTGTGAGCAAGTTAAGAAGAGTTATTGGTGTCCGTTCCCAAATTAACCTCTTTCTACGATGAGCTATCCGAAGATGAGCTCTTAAAAGAAATACCACGTCTTAGACGACACCTAAAAGCAGCTGCTATTGACCTAAAAGAAGCCATGGACTGGTCAATATTAGATATTTTGAAATTCATAGCTAAATGGGACTTCATAGAATCTCTTCCAACACTCTCGCTAGGCCTTCAATTATTTCAAACAGTATGTAAGTCTGTGGCTTAATGTGAACGAAGCTTTTCAAAACTAAAGCTTATAAAAATCTTTTTACCATGGGATAATCAAGACTTTCTGATCTGGCTATGTTATCGATTGAAAGGAATACTGTGAATAATATAGATTTTGAGGAGGTGCTTGGCAAGTTTGCAGTTTTGAAGCGCAGGAAAGGAAAAATTTAATGTAAAAATAACTAACCGTACGGTTGTTTCAGCTTTTTACTGCATTTACTTTCCAGCATTAAATTAATATTGTTATTGTTTTTGTCATATTTGAACTGTAGGCGTGTTTTAAGGAGACGAAAACTATGGTGAAAGTCGGCGCTCGGTACGCCACTGTTCTTAGTTGTTTGCTGTTCAACGATATGATATATGTTGGCAGCGCTATACAAATAGAGTTATTATGATTGTCATTGTATAATTTCTAAATACACACAGATATGCACATGAGAGCTAGACATTGACCGAGTTTTTCCTTTTTTATAATATACACAATCTCTCTGTTGAAGAGTGCTACGAATTTTATTTTTATTTTTCTATGCCTGAATAACCTGCGGAAGTAAGAAACCAAAATATTATTAGCATATTGTGGCATATAGTTTTTAGACTTTTTAACTAATAAAAACCAAATAACAACCTTAAAGTGGCCGAGTGGCAGCGCGTTCGGCTGGCGTACCGAAGGTCCTGGGTTCGAATCCTGGTGAAAGATATGATTTTTTTTTCCTGGGACTGGAGGGGTATCCCTGAGTCTAACCTTTTCTGATGGGTACCTGCCTATATAGTTGGGGGTAAAGTAAAGGCGGCTGGGCATTGTGCTGGCCTACACAATCCCCTAGTAAACCGTGGCCAAATAAAGTGGTGAACTCACTGGCCCTATGATCAATTCGGTCCGACGGGATACTTTACTATTTTCTTTCACTTTCGCTTAATCGTCACCCATCTTTAAAAAAAAAATTATGAAATACAACCGCCTACTAACCAAAGTTAACCCTTCCCGTACCGACCTACTTCTATCTATGCTGCCTTCAGTTCCGCTATATACGCGCCCGGGACTGTAAGGGTTAAAAAAAAACATCAGAAAATCATACAAATCAAAATCGCCCCTCCCCTTTTCTGTTTTCGCGTAAACATTAAAACGTCATTTAATAAATACGTCACCACTCACCTATAAAAATGCCCCCATGGCTGTTTTTAACACGGACCCAAAACACCATAAAATCCTGATATCGTTACAAAACGTTATTTATTCATCGAAAAAAATATAATTATTTTAAAGTAGTTTGTAAAAAAAAATAATTGTTTTTGCATCTATTTGTGTTATTTTGTTTGTGTACGTAAGCGAACCACGGAAAATATTTTCAACGATATAATTTGGTTAATTAACCCTTCCCGTACCGACCAACTTCTATCTATGCTGCCTTCAGTTCCGCTATATACGCGCCCGGGACTGTAAGGGTTAACAGTGAAACCCCACAATTAAACGAATTGACCAGTCCTAATGATTATGCATGCATGGTGAACCTAAAAGTTTATCGTGTACCAACATATCCGGTTCTATTCGTTCATTTACTAACAAAAACATGTTTGTGCGGTGCGTTAATGGTTGTACTGCGAGTAAGAAAAGATGTAGAGGATACAATTGTTATTTCATTTCCAAAAGATGTTACTGAAAGAAAACAATGGATTGTTAACGTCTGACGTGAAGAATCACTTATTTTTCCCAAACGTATTGCGTGATTCAAAAGAATTAATTTTTTTGGGGATAGGCCTTGACTAGTATATTTTATAAACCAAGCTAAATTTAACCTAATGCGACTAACACGTCGACTATTAATTATTGTAAACTTTACTTTTAATTAATTATTGTATACTCACTTTTGATGTTAAAAATGGATTCCTCATAGCTTAGAACTAATATTGAAGCCTTGGCATATTTTTAAAATACCAGAACTGGACGACGAAGTTGAAATAAAAGGTAAAACACCAGCGAAAGGCGAATAGATCATTTAATGAGTATTGCCGGAAACAAACCGGAATTTCTTAACCAAATAAACCTTGACCTATTGACCTATTGAAAAGGTCAGGTCTTATTTAGACTTGTCAAGAAACTAATACATAAAAAAAATATAAAAATTAAGAGCAAGTCTAAAAACATTTGGACGTCATTTTAGAACAGAAATATAAACAAAAACTAGGTCAGTTATTGACTGCCATACAACTCTGCCAGGCAAATGACGTATTAGCGTAACCGTCCAGATTGTGAGTTTTCAATCCAGTGTGGCGCGTGCGATCAACGGCCCAGCGGTAAAGAATTGAAAACATGGTCATTGCAAGACGGCACAGGGGCGCGCCCAAAGGGCACTTGTCAAACGTTTGCGGCCCCGTGCGGTGTTAATGGGTACCTCGATGGCTTAATCCACAAAGATTACACGAGAGCTGAACCCAAAACAAATACATACTTCCGGTTCTCAGGAAATTCATATTTATTTAGAATTCTTACAAATTTCCTTCTTTGATTTTCCTCAGCAATTTCGTAAATCGGGCTTCTCCGGAAATCCATAATTTGTGTTTTTCAGCAAATTCATTTTTCTAACATCGTTGAATCCTTCTCGAGGAATCCTCAAACAAACCTATATTTGGCCACCCCCCTGTCCTTTTCCAATAAATCTAGGCCTGTATTTGGCCACCCCCTGCAAATCCATGATTTCGTTATATCCAAAAATATCCTCAACGTCGGCCTTTGTAGGTTACCCACTGGTTTTTTTTTTTTTTTTTAACAATATGTTTTCGAATCAATTTGGGTCCCTGCATGAACTAAACCTTGACCAGTCTCTGGGCCAAGCGTGGGAATGATGCAAAGGCAACGTTTGACCCCGTTTATGAACGAATCCATAAGTCTTGGTCACGTGTGTGTGTGTTTTTGGATCTGTTTTAAGATGTAAATAAACAGTTTTGGGGCCTTAACCCTAACAGTCCCGGGCGCGTATATAGCGGAACTGAAGCAGCTCCTTCAATAAAAAAAAGATTATTGCGTCCTACGCTCATCCGTGGTCTGAGTCTAGTATTGCAATTTGTAAACTAGAAGCAAAACTATTGGTCAGTATGTATAAAAAAAAAAGCAGAACTATTGGTCAAAAATCGAAGAATAGAACGGACTCTTTTGTCCGGCGTTATTTTCTCTTAGCGATGCATATTTTGTGCCAACTGTCAACCGGTCAGATCGTGTTCGTGTTGTCATAGAACATAGAACAGTGACAGAAATAGCTACCAGTTTGTTAACGAGCATCATCTTTGGCAAAAACGTGTGTGCTTGTTAACATCTTGTTATAGTCGTCCCTCTCTCTCTCTCTCTCTCTTTCTCTCTCTCTCTCTCTTTCTCTCTCTCTCTCTCATATCCATTGGTCCAAATGTCAGTAAGAAAAGTGAGACGCGTGGATTGTGTTGAGGCCTCCGCTAACCCATCACTGGGATGTATAGAGAGAATAAGAAAGAGATAAGTTAAACCAAAAAAAATTGCAAGAACGGTAAAGAGGGAGAGAGAGAGAAAGTAGTAGAATAAGAGTGAGCGAAGAAATATTAACAAGATGAAATAGAAGTACATTGTGTGAGCACGTGAGAGAATACGACAGAGAGAGAGAGTAATTAAAAAGAGATAGCTTATCTTATACATTACGGATGCTCCTTCTATAAAGAAGGTTATTGCGTCCTACGTTCATCCGTGGTCCGAGTCTAGTCTTGCATTTTTATTAATGTTTTAAATGATGTTAAGTAACTGGTTTTCCTGGTTTGTTCAGGCAACCCATTCCATGCCCGAATGTCACTCGGGAAGAAAGAGTACTTATATGCTTTTGTTCTCGCATAAAGAGAGAGAGAGAGAGAGAGAGAAATAGTGGTATAATCTGATAAAATGCTAGGAATAACATTAAGAAAACAATTTTTCTTACACTATATACAAAGTCAAATTCATATAAATTGTAACTCTTTCCAAGAGGCATTTGAACATGGAATGGGTGTCCCGTATTGGTTATGCAAAATCCATATATTTAATTCATTTAAAACCATAATGAAATATAAGAGGAACTCTAAGCGTAAAACGTGATTATCTCACGTTTAAAAAAAATTACCGTCTGAGGCATATAAGATAGGAGGGTTTGTTTGTAAAGTTAATACGTAAACCAAAGATGGAGCCCTTGCTTTAGTAATTCTGCTATTTGATAACTTGAAACACTTAGTTTCGGAATTTCCGATCGCACTAAGTCATCTAGACTTCTGATAATTCACTATGATTTTTTTTTCAATGGAAAATTAAGATTAAAATCGAAAGTTGTCTACAGCGGAAACCTTTAATACAATCGTAAGAGCGTAGAAATCATTCAAGACAGCCTTATTGGTTGCGTACGGAAAAAAAGAACATATGAGCTCTAGAAATAGAGCAAGCGGTCCATCTTATTCTTTGTTAATACGCAGCATTAAGACGTAGTCTTTGGCAAACTAGTGTGATTGCAGTACGAACTTAAATGCCCTTAAAATAGACATATACATGTATTTTGTTTTTTTTTCATAGGCTATGAAAATCATAGACCTGCATTTTGGATTCGCCCAGCGGAAGTTCAGTCCCTTCTGGAACCAGAGCCTCAAATACGGGATAACTCAATAGACATTAATTCCGAGGCGGCCTATCATTGCCCTCCCCCCTCAAACACACACATACAACCCATTACCCCAGCCCCTTCCCTCCCTCCCCTACCTCCCCTTCCTAAAACCGTTTAAGCTGATCCCAGGGATGAAAATTGAGACCCCACTCTTTCGTCCTTGTGGGTCAGATTGATAAAGCATTCTCATGAGAGATAAAAAAAAACACGCCAAGGACTAAGACGATGACGTTTTTTTAAGGCTGTCGATGGAACTCGCAGGGTGGGAGGCCTTATTAAGTCTAAGGACCGTGCGGGGTGGTGCTGGTTTTTTTTTTGTTTTGGGTGTGATAGATGTGCGTGTGAGGATGTGGTTGATGTGGGTGGGGGATGGGGTGTACAGAAGTTCTCGTTGATCAGCATTTTGGGGGGTTTTACTGTTCACGCGTGCGATGGTCGGGACATCGACGCGCGGCTGTGAACATGATTTGGTTTTGCTGTTGTGTATTGAGCCGCCATTTTGTAAACACTTTTTTTTAATCTTTAATCTCTGTGTGTATTTTTTTTTCTTAACGAAAAACATCTTCGTGAGCTTTTGACGTTTAACTAATTATAGGCTCGGTAGTAAAACAAAAACACCATCAACTTTATACCATCCATTATAGTCAAAACACAATACCGGTGCAAAATGTCAGCTAAATACCGGGCGATTTCTGGAATATAATTCTTAGCTTTACACATAGATCACACAAAGAATTAGAAAAAGCTATTTTAAGATGTCGGCCATGCACTGGTCTATATATAGATAGATCGGCCATCAATTCTGATAAAGCGACGTCTAAATAGATCCGCCATTTTTTTTAAACTGTCAAACTAACCTATATAAAACGAGTTAATCGTTTTCTTTTTGAATCAATGATCTTTATACACTTAAAAAACCTCTCGGTTTTCCTCGGTAATTGTATATCCTAGAAAAATCAACAATACCCGGGGATATTATTTTCATATGCATCAATTTAACTCTAGTCAATTTGTTTTAGACGCCCCAGGATAGATACCACAGAAAAACAAAATATAGTGTTTAATACTACAATTCGTGATACAATAATTTAAAATGTATATAAAAGACTAGAATAGTGTCAAGTATAAATGAACATTTAACATTGACATTTCTGAAGACTCTTTTCCTAGAGTTTGGAAGACGTCGTGGAGGGTAAGGCAAGAGGTGCAGGTATTAGTGTTTGGAAGATGAATCTCCCACTTGTTAGCACTAGGACACGCTTTAGGGGCGACGAAAACTGGGACAGTCGAGCGAAAACCGAAGTTTTGCTGTAATCTAGCCCAGTTGTCAGCAACCTTTTGACAGTAGTGTGCCAAAGTAGGATTTCTAATTCAATCAGTGTGCCAACAGGCTAAAAGACAACCTGCACCGCCAATCAATTTCTTGTAGAAGAGACTTGAATTGAGATGTTTTTTTTTCTTCCGCGTGCCATTGAAAATCATTCGGCGTGCCAAGTCTGGCACGATTTCCCGTAGGTTGCCGATTCCTGATCTAGCCTATATAAAATGTGATGTTTTTGTGTACTGGAGTGAAAGGGTTAAGAATAAAGTCCTTAAATCATTCAAACGTCTTTGTTTTTATGTAATTATGAGTTGCTAATTTATATTTAAATATCTAGTTCAGTGCGTCCATCATGCTCAGTTCGTGATATTGAAACTCGTTTCCTGTGGCTGCTGATGCATGCTGGGAAGTAATTTTTGTTGCAATAAAATGAAAATGCAACATAATCCGGTTTAGAACAAACTTTTCTTTCTTTTCTTTGAAAAAGAAAAACAACAAAAAAAACAACGCCTTTTTATATATTTAACAATCACGTGAGTTCGTGACGGACTCATGGCGTCATCATCTACGTCACTTCCTTTCATGACATCTAATTTATTAATTGTAAAAAAAAAGAACGGGTCCTTTCCTGTTTTTTTTTTCTTTTCTTCTGTTTTTCGTTTCAATTTGAGGCGGGGGCGAGGGGATATAAATCTACGAATGAACTTAAATCTTTTGTTGTTGTTGCCATGACGACGAGCACAAACAGTGAGATAAAAAAAAAGATGGCGCTCGTTCCAATTTATGGCTGCTGCTTTTCAGCTGTGGAGGAGGAAGGGGGTTTGTGAAGGAGGAATGATACAGGACTGTGTCTGGCAAAACAAAAAACACAAAAAAAAAATAACGAAATAACCCGAGTATGGTATTTATTATCTTAGGTTAAAGTTAGGGTCGTGCCTTTTAACCCTTACAGTCCCGGGCGCGTATATAGCGGAACTGAAGGCAGCATAGATAGAAGTAGGTCGGTACGGGAAGGGTTAATTAATAGATCGATCATCTCAAATCTTTGGGAAACGAAATCAAGCAAGCTTGCTCAACTATTATTACTATTAATATAGTTCCGCTATATACGCGCCCGGGACTGTAAGGGTTAACTCTTTCCTTTAAACCCGACCAGGTGACCATATTTTTTTTTGTTTTATATTGTCTTCTTGTAAGTTTTGTTCTGAGTAGATAATCTTTTTCCCGAAAAGTTTGGGTCCATATGTGGCTGTGGAGAGTTTGTAGGCTTGTGCCATTTTCATGTAAAGAAATATAGAAGGACATACTGAGGTGGGCAGGCCACTTGGAAATGACAGAAGGCAGAGCAGCCAGAACAGTACACCACAAGAGGCCCCCGGGGGGGGGGGGGCTTAGGGGCAGACCAAGACAAAGATGGCTCGAAGCTGTCGAAGCAGATCTGCAAAAAGCTTGGTGTGCTGGCTTGGCGGAGAAAGCCATGGAAGAAGTTGGTGGAGCAGGCCAAAGGCCTTCAGTAGCCAAGTGTAAGATAGTCTATACCGCTGTGCAAATTTAATAAATACCGCAGTGCTACCATAAAATCATTAATATAAATGGCACTGTAATTTTATATTTTAAAACAGTGAGTAATATGTTAGTATTTGTTGTTTATTACTGTTGGCCGAGCGGCAGCGCGTTCGAGTTACGTACCGAAACTCCTGGGTTCGAATTCAGGAGAAGGCTAGATACCATACCTTTATTTTTCTAAAAGTTTTATTTTTTTAATTTCAACTAATATTGATTTTTTTTTTTTAAGATTGTAAATCCCCGGGCAACACCGGGCAATTTAGCTTGTATTATATATTTATAGTCCACTCAAAGTTCAATCAATCATTTCCTCCTCTCTACTCCCAGCTCTTAATCGCTTTATTTCTCCTTCATTCTATCCATCGCTGTTTATTTTTCTTCTTTATTTCTTTTTAATATTATTCTTTACTCTTTTTTGGATTCTCTTTACTTCCCTCCCGTCCCGTTCTACTATTTCTTTCATTCATTCCTTCCTTTTTTTCATTACTTCCTTCCTTCATTCATTCCCAAGTTCCAGAAAAGAATCTCGACCATCGACTAAAGAGAATATTTGATAAAGGGTAAAGATGGAAACGGGAAGAGAAGAGGGAGCGGGGAGTTTATTGAACCACACGCCTGCTCCTCTCATCCCCCCCCCTCTTCTCATTGCCAATGACCACAACACTGGTCTTCAACTTCCCACGTCCCACCTGCCCCTCCCCACCCTCTCCCCCCCCCCGAGCGTCAACCTTTTTGGACACAAGATTAGGCCCTAGCACTAGCCACAGATGGTATAGTTTGGGGGGGGGGGGAACAAAGGTTTGAAAAGGACCAACGGCATGACACGGACGTCTCCATTTGACACGAGAACATTTTCTACAGATCTCCTGCACAAGGACAAACAATAGCTGCATGCAACATGCTTTTGCCCTGCATTAAGTAATTGTTTGACAAATTGGTATATATTATAGAGAGAGAAATTGAAATGTTAAAATATTCAAAAAAAAAATGCAACTCAATGTTTGTTTGAAACTGCGTCCGAAATAACTTGAGAATATGTGGCAGCTAATTGGCACAGGTTCACAATAAACTGGGGCACCAACAATGCATCGGTGATGCTCACTACAAGGGCTAGGATTGAAGGCGCCTTCATTGTGGCGAATGCGGATTCGGACCAATGCCTCACTAAATCTCTGCACCATAGCTGCAGAGACCGTCGAATAGCCTTCATACTTCGTCTTTGATTGGGGTCGCCGGAGCATTCTATAATTACAATAATAATGGTTATATATAAATTGCTTGTATCCATGCTATTTAAATTTAGCATTCATTTTCTATGTAGACACCATAAAATTATCAGTTTTTTGCTGGCTGTACTGGTGCCTATTCTTTGTCGACCATTCGGTCTAAATGGGAACTGCCCCGGGCAGACGCTGCTTGTGTAGTATATTTGGTTTACACGTTTTAATTAGCAGGGATGTCCTACAGGTGTGTTTCCCGTAGATAAAGCATTGAGAACCTTTTGAATGGTAGCTTTGTGTTATTTTTTTTGGTATGTTGATTTGCGATGTTAGTCTTGTTTTGCGTGGCACATGAAGGACTGCATTGTTATTATTTTTTAACATTGCATGTGTCTGCTAATACTCTGGCAGGGATGCTTGTTTCGAAGCCTCCTCATAGAGCTCGTCTTGCAATGCATAGACCTGTATAATGATAAGCTATAGTCCATTTGTGATCTGACGGTGTATAGGATCATTAATACATGCAAGTCAGTGCAATAGGGCCGATGGAGAATGGAGTGGCGTACACTAGAATACTCCAGTAATGCAAGTTTCAACTGAATGTAAAAATATATTCTAGCATACACTCAACAACAACAACAATAACAACAAAACATAACCAAGAAATGTATTGAGCAACAAAATGTCTGCTTACAATTTCTAGCATCGATCTACAAACCCAGTAGTATAATGTAACTAAAACAAAAAACACTGAACAACACATGTAGAAATAACAGTAGAGAAACTACATTCCGCAGATTGGCTGTAATCGTGGAATTGATTATGTCTGTAAAAAGAGCTATTGGCAATACGAGAAAGAAAAAATAGAGAAAGATTTCGGGTGTTAGAGCGTGTACAGAATCGATTATCCATTTAATAACGATACGTAATCGCTATGACTAAATAAGTTACAGAATGGGCGTATAAATTTAGATGTAAATCTATAGGTCGACAGTTAAAATGCTTTCTATGGCGTTTATCGGATTAAGCGCGTAAATATTTAATGGTGTGTTGGAGTCTGCGCTTTACAAGAAACGAAAAAAAAGTACTTTTATAATCTAGAAGTAAGTGATAAAAGTACATTTATAAAAGATTAATATACTTTCCCATGTTACATGCTGATAACTTTGTTTAAACGTTAAAAAGTAGTTCATAGTCTTATCTCATCTTATATATTACAGACGCTCCTACTATAGAGAAGATTATTTCGACCTACGCTCATCCGTGGTCCGAGTCTAGTCTTGCAAACGTGTATGTGTTTTAAATGATGTTAAGTTACTGGTT
This sequence comes from Anisus vortex, assembly GCA_949126835.1. Taxonomy (NCBI): domain Eukaryota; kingdom Metazoa; phylum Mollusca; class Gastropoda; family Planorbidae; genus Anisus; species Anisus vortex. Next base: position 35,297,773 of record OX421504.1, read on the forward strand.
TTTCTTGGTTTTGTTCAGGCAACCCATTCCATTCCCCGGATGCCACAATAATTGCTGCATCTGTCGTACAGCTGGCTGCGAGGCCGGCTGGTCCTGCGGTTAGTTCACCGGACTGCCGGCTAAACGGTCCGAGTTCTAACCCTGCCACCTACCGATCCCTGCCCACCCTGCAGAAGGTTTGGACCTAGTGGACGTAATAATCTTCTATGTTGGAGGAACGTCTGTAAAACTTATAAGTCAAGAGTTAAATAGTCCAACAAACTCGAAAATACAGAAAACAAAAATGAAATACTAAATTCTCGTAATAGACATAGCGGTAGAAAAAAGGGGAAAAAAACACGTCAAAAACGTTTCGTATTTCATATACAAGGTCTTCCTGGGTAGTATCGGGTATGCAAGGGGTGGTCCGGTACGTGACGTTTTGGCGCCGGCCATTTTGGCGCCCGCCATTTTGGCGCCGTGTTTATTTCTTGTCTTGGTAGGGAAGTTTTTTTGTGTTTTTTTTTGTTTCACACTTAGAATGTTATACTGTATATACCTACAGATCGGGAAGTCTGTTGGACCGTTGGGGCGCCACAGATGACATGTACACCAGCCCCTTCCATTCCTCCCGTCTCTTAGCCCTTCTCATTGCGTCGCGCAGTTTTACTTCCGTCCACTCCCTGATGTTATCCTCACATTGTTTCTTTTCTCCTTCTCACTCCGTCTGGTGGTGCCCAGATGATTACGTGGTCTTGCTCTCGACCATGTGGGTTTTTCAACAACGTGAAACTTAACCACTGCACACGACGTAGGACGACGGTGCTGCTCATCGTACTCTCGGGTAACTTTGGTTGGTGCCTACTAGCCCGCAGGATCTGGCTGCTTTAGACAGGGTGATCCTCGAGAGCGAACGGTACACCATCGGGGTTGCAGGATTGACGGTGGCGGTGCTGAAGTCCGGGGTTCGAAGAGGGTAACCTCAACCTCTGTCAATTGTAGTTCAAGTCTGGTGGTGCCATGCAGAATAGATTTGGCAAGCCCGTTGGTCCTTGTTTATGTGGCCATACCATTCTAGCTTTCTTGTCCAATTTCCTGGATGATCCCTTTTCGTACCTGCTGATTGCAGGTGTGGTCCTTATAGCAGATGCCGAGATGGTGTCTAAATCTCATATCCATGGCATTGATCTTCTTTTCTAAGCGGCTGTTAATGTTAATCACGCGTGTTTTAAACTGTTATTATGTATTCGTTGTATCAGTTAGATAAAAAATAACTAAGTTATAAGCATTATAGCAGAGGTTGCAACCTTTTCATACCGGTGTGCCAAAGTAGACATTTTAAATCATTCAGCGTGCCGACATCCTAAAAGTCCCTCCGCTCTAGCACTCAATTTCTTGTAGAAGAGAATCGAATGGCCAATTTGGGGGATTCTGCGTGCCATTGAAAATCGATCTGCGTGCCAAGTCTGGAACGCGTGCCATAGGTTAGCGACACCAGCCCAAAAATGTATATATATATATATAATTATTCTATATATATTTATATATATATATAAAACTTTGAATCAATTGTCCTAAAACAATACACTGAGGGCTAATCAAATGAGAAACTACGATTTCTGCTAAGAAAATATTCCAGCCGTTATTGGTTCTGTCACCGTCTAGGAATCACAGTGAACTGGCCTTTATGACAAATTGTATAACAGAAACTTTTGATATACTTTTTTTGTCGACAAGCCCCGGTCATGCCTGTTGCGACCTTTCCCACCGCACTGCATGTAAATAACTTCCAGACAATGTCTCCCTCTGTCTCTCGCACCCTACTCTCTGTCTCTCTCTCTCTGTCGCCCCTTCTCTCCGTCTCTCTGTCCTTCTTTTTGTCCCTCTCTCAATTTTCTCTCTCTTTTCTCTCTCTTTCTCCTTTTCTCTGTCTCCCTCTTTCTCTACACTTTGTCTCTCTCTCTCCATGTTCTCTCTAGCTCTCTCTCCTTCTCTCTGACTTCCTCTCTCTCCCCTTCATCTCATTCCTCTTCTCTCTCTTTCTCTACTCGCACCGCCTTTTTCATTTTGCCCCTTTTCTTTCTCTCTCCATTCTCTCACTGTTTCTCGTTCTCTCTCGCTCCTTCTCTCGCTCTGACTCTCTCTCTGTGTCTATTTCTCTATCTTTCTACTTGTTCTATCTTTCTTCATCTCTCTCTCTTCATCTTTCATTCGCTCTCCCCCCCCCCCATCCCCAGCGGGCACACCACGTCATATCGACGGGGAAAAAACGTAGAAACCAAGTCGATACGACGTGGTGTGCCAGCTGGGTACGCCCTCAACCGCCCTCCCCGTCCCACTCTTTTGCTTTTCATGTCTGGCTCCACATACATGTCTACATCCACCTCCGAAATTCCTCTCCCCCCCCCCCCTCCACCGTTTGCAATCAGAACACGTACAAACAGAGTTTTTGCATACAAACATTTCATCTCCTGATTATCCCAGAGACAATGTCAACAAAAATTTCTACCCAGACACACAATAACCCCCAAAACAAACCCAATCAACCTAACCCTTGATGCGTCTTGAGCTCCAGTAAACACGTCGCGTCTCCAGCCTTCTCTATAAGTGAACAATCAATCTCCTGGACAGTACGTTATATCTGTGGACATAATATACAATTTTATTACATTGTAAGGTGTTACAGAAATATAGTTTGTCTATGACACAAAAACAAATGAACACACACACAAGGCTCAATGCTTTTAAGAGACTAGTCTTATTTACAGATGATTCTTCACTTCTAATTAAATATATTTGCAATTAGCTTTTTTTTTTATTATTTTAAAAGCTAGTATTAGCTTTTTATTTTAAAGGCTAGTATTAGCTTTTAATTTTTAAGTTTAAAGGCTAGTATTAGCTTTTTATTTTAAAGGCTATTATTCGCTTTTTATTTTAAAGGTTAGTATAAGCTTTTTATTTTAAAGTTTAGTATTAGCTTTTTATTTTAAAGGCTAGTATTAGCTTTTTATTTTAAAGGTTAGTATTAGCTTTTTATTTTAAAGGCTAGTATTAGCTTTTTATTTTAAAGGCTAGTATTAGCTTTTTATTTTAAAGGCTAGTATAAGCTTTTTATTTTAAAGGCTAGCATTAGCTTTTTATTTTAAAGGCTAATATAAGCTTTTTATTTTAAAGGCTAGTAATCGCTTTTTATTTTAAAGGCTAGTATAAGCTTTTTATTTTAAAGGCTAGTATAAGCTTTTTATGTTAAACGCTAGCATTAGCTTTTTATTTTAAAAGCTAGTATTAGGTTTTTATTTTAAAGGCTAGTATAAGCTTTTTATTTTAAAAGCTAATAAAACCTTTTTATTTTAAAAGCTAGTATTAGCTTTTTATTTTAAAGGCTAGTATTAGCTTTTAATTTTTAAGTTTAAAGGCTAGTATTAGCTTTTTATTTTAAAGGCTATTATTCGCTTTTTATTTTAAAGGTTAGTATAAGCTTTTTATTTTAAAGTTTAGTATTAGCTTTTTATTTTAAAGGCTAGTATTAGCTTTTTATTTTAAAGGTTAGTATTAGCTTTTTATTTTAAAGGCTAGTATTAGCTTTTTATTTTAAAGGCTAGTATTAGCTTTTTATTTTAAAGGCTAGTATAAGCTTTTTATTTTAAAGGCTAGCATTAGCTTTTTATTTTAAAGGCTAATATAAGCTTTTTATTTTAAAGGCTAGTAATCGCTTTTTATTTTAAAGGCTAGTATAAGCTTTTTATTTTAAAGGCTAGTATAAGCTTTTTATGTTAAACGCTAGCATTAGCTTTTTATTTTAAAAGCTAGTATTAGGTTTTTATTTTAAAGGCTAGTATAAGCTTTTTATTTTAAAAGCTAGTAAAACCTTTTTATTTTAAAAGCTAGTATTAGCTTTTTATTTTAAAGGCTAGTATTAGCTTTTAATTTTTAAGTTTAAAGGATAGTATTAGCTTTTTATTTTAAAGGCTATTATTCGCTTTTTATTTTAAAGGTTAGTATAAGCTTTTTATTTTAAAGTTTAGTATTAGCTTTTTATTTTAAAGGCTAGTATTAGCTTTTTATTTTAAAGGTTAGTATTAGCTTTTTATTTTAAAGGCTAGTATTAGCTTTTTATTTTAAAGGCTAGTATTAGCTTTTTATTTTAAAGGCTAGTATAAGCTTTTTATTTTAAAGGCTAGCATTAGCTTTTTATTTTAAAGGCTAATATAAGCTTTTTATTTTAAAGGCTAGTAATCGCTTTTTATTTTAAAGGCTAGTATAAGCTTTTTATTTTAAAGGCTAGTATAAGCTTTTTATGTTAAACGCTAGCATTAGCTTTTTATTTTAAAAGCTAGTATTAGGCTTTTATTTTAAAGGCTAGTATAAGCTTTTTATTTTAAAAGCTAATAAAACCTTTTTATTTTAAAAGCTAGTATTAGCTTTTTATTTTAAAGGCTAGTATTAGCTTTTAATTTTTAAGTTTAAAGGCTAGTATTAGCTTTTTATTTTAAAGGCTATTATTCGCTTTTTATTTTAAAGGTTAGTATAAGCTTTTTATTTTAAAGTTTAGTATTAGCTTTTTATTTTAAAGGCTAGTATTAGCTTTTTATTTTAAAGGTTAGTATTAGCTTTTTATTTTAAAGGCTAGTATTAGCTTTTTATTTTAAAGGCTAGTATTAGCTTTTTATTTTAAAGGCTAGTATAAGCTTTTTATTTTAAAGGCTAGCATTAGCTTTTTATTTTAAAGGCTAATATAAGCTTTTTATTTTAAAGGCTAGTAATCGCTTTTTATTTTAAAGGCTAGTATAAGCCTTTTATTTTAAAGGCTAGTATAAGCTTTTTATGTTAAACGCTAGCATTAGCTTTTTATTTTAAAAGCTAGTATTAGGTTTTTATTTTAAAGGCTAGTATAAGCTTTTTATTTTAAAAGCTAGTAAAACCTTTTTATTTTAAAAGCTAGTATTAGCTTTTTATTTTAAAGGCTAGTATTAGCTTTTAATTTTTAAGTTTAAAGGCTAGTATTAGCTTTTTATTTTAAAGGCTATTATTCGCTTTTTATTTTAAAGGTTAGTATAAGCTTTTTATTTTAAAGTTTAGTATTAGCTTTTCATTTTAAAGGCTAGTATTAGCTTTTTATTTTAAAGGTTAGTATTAGCTTTTTATTTTAAAGGCTAGTATTAGCTTTTTATTTTAAAGGCTAGTATTAGCTTTTTATTTTAAAGGCTAGTATAAGCTTTTTATTTTAAAGGCTAGCATTAGCTTTTTATTTTAAAGGCTAATATAAGCTTTTTATGTTAAACGCTAGCATTAGCTTTTTATTTTAAAAGCTAGTATTAGGTTTTTATTTTAAAGGCTAGTATAAGCTTTTTATTTTAAAGGCTAGTAATCGCTTTTTATTTTAAAGGCTAGTATAAGCTTTTTATTTTAAAGGCTAGTATAAGCTTTTTATGTTAAACGCTAGCATTAGCTTTTTATTTTAAAAGCTAGTATTAGGTTTTTATTTTAAAGGCTAGTATAAGCTTTTTATTTTAAAAGCTAGTAAAACCTTTTTATTTTAAAAGCTAGTATTAGCTTTTTATTTTAAAGGCTAGTATTAGCTTTTAATTTTTAAGTTTAAAGGCTAGTATTAGCTTTTTATTTTAAACGCTATTATTCGCTTTTTATTTTAAAGGTTAGTATAAGCTTTTTATTTTAAAGTTTAGTATTAGCTTTTTATTTTAAAGGCTAGTATTAGCTTTTTATTTTAAAGGTTAGTATTAGCTTTTTATTTTAAAGGCTAGTATTAGCTTTTTATTTTAAAGGCTAGTATTAGCTTTTTATTTTAAAGGCTAGTATAAGCTTTTTATTTTAAAGGCTAGCATTAGCTTTTTATTTTAAAGGCTAATATAAGCTTTTTATTTTAAAGGCTAGTAATCGCTTTTTATTTTAAAGGCTAGTATAAGCTTTTTATTTTAAAGGCTAGTATAAGCTTTTTATGTTAAACGCTAGCATTAGCTTTTTATTTTAAAAGCTAGTATTAGGTTTTTATTTTAAAGGCTAGTATAAGCTTTTTATTTTAAAAGCTAATAAAACCTTTTTATTTTAAAAGCTAGTATTAGCTTTTTATTTTAAAGGCTAGTATTAGCTTTTAATTTTTAAGTTTAAAGGCTAGTATTAGCTTTTTATTTTAAAGGCTATTATTCGCTTTTTATTTTAAAGGTTAGTATAAGCTTTTTATTTTCAAGTTTAGTATTAGCTTTTTATTTTAAAGGCTAGTATTAGCTTTTTATTTTAAAGGTTAGTATTAGCTTTTTATTTTAAAGGCTAGTATTAGCTTTTTATTTTAAAGGCTAGTATTAGCTTTTTATTTTAAAGGCTAGTATAAGCTTTTTATTTTAAAGGCTAGCATTAGCTTTTTATTTTAAAGGCTAATATAAGCTTTTTATTTTAAAGGCTAGTAATCGCTTTTTATTTTAAAGGCTAGTATAAGCTTTTTATTTTAAAGGCTAGTATAAGCTTTTTATGTTAAACGCTAGCATTAGCTTTTTATTTTAAAAGCTAGTATTAGGTTTTTATTTTAAAGGCTAGTATAAGCTTTTTATTTTAAAAGCTAGTAAAACCTTTTTATTTTAAAAGCTAGTATTAGCTTTTTATTTTAAAGGCTAGTATTAGCTTTTAATTTTTAAGTTTAAAGGCTAGTATTAGCTTTTTATTTTAAAGGCTATTATTCGCTTTTTATTTTAAAGGTTAGTATAAGCTTTTTATTTTAAAGTTTAGTATTAGCTTTTCATTTTAAAGGCTAGTATTAGCTTTTTATTTTAAAGGTTAGTATTAGCTTTTTATTTTAAAGGCTAGTATTAGCTTTTTATTTTAAAGGCTAGTATTAGCTTTTTATTTTAAAGGCTAGTATAAGCTTTTTATTTTAAAGGCTAGCATTAGCTTTTTATTTTATAGGCTAATATAAGCTTTTTATTTTAAAGGCTAGTAATCGCTTTTTATTTTAAAGGCTAGTATAAGTTTTTTATTTTAAAGGCTAGTATAAGCTTTTTATGTTAAACGCTAGCATTAGCTTTTTATTTTAAAAGCTAGTATTAGGTTTTTATTTTAAAGGCTAGTATAAGCTTTTTATTTTAAAAGCTAGTAAAACCTTTTTATTTTAAAAGCTAGTATTAGCTTTTTATTTTAAAGGCTAGTATTAGCTTTTAATTTTTAAGTTTAAAGGCTAGTATTAGCTTTTTATTTTAAAGGCTATTATTCGCTTTTTATTTTAAAGGTTAGTATAAGCTTTTTATTTTAAAGTTTAGTATTAGCTTTTCATTTTAAAGGCTAGTATTAGCTTTTTATTTTAAAGGTTAGTATTAGCTTTTTATTTTAAAGGCTAGTATTAGCTTTTTATTTTAAAGGCTAGTATTAGCTTTTTATTTTAAAGGCTAGTATAAGCTTTTTATTTTAAAGGCTAGCATTAGCTTTTTATTTTAAAGGCTAATATAAGCTTTTTATTTTAAAGGCTAGTAATCGCTTTTTATTTTAAAGGCTAGTATAAGCTTTTTATTTTAAAGGCTAGTATAAGCTTTTTATGTTAAACGCTAGCATTAGCTTTTTATTTTAAAAGCTAGTATTAGGTTTTTATTTTAAAGGCTAGTATAAGCTTTTTATTTTAAAAGCTAGTAAAACCTTTTTATTTTAAAAGCTAGTATTAGCTTTTTATTTTAAAGGCTAGTATTAGCTTTTAATTTTTAAGTTTAAAGGCTAGTATTAGCTTTTTATTTTATAGGCTATTATTCGCTTTTTATTTTAAAGGTTAGTATAAGCTTTTTATTTTAAAGTTTAGTATTAGCTTTTCATTTTAAAGGCTAGTATTAGCTTTTTATTTTAAAGGTTAGTATTAGCTTTTTATTTTAAAGGCTAGTATTAGCTTTTTATTTTAAAGGCTAGTATTAGCTTTTTATTTTAAAGGCTAGTAATCGCTTTTTATTTTAAAGGCTAGTATAAGCTTTTTATTTTAAAGGCTAGTATAAGCTTTTTATGTTAAACGCTAGCATTAGCTTTTTATTTTAAAAGCTAGTATTAGGTTTTTATTTTAAAGGCTAGTATAAGCTTTTTATTTTAAAAGCTAGTAAAACCTTTTTATTTTAAAAGCTAGTATTAGCTTTTTATTTTAAAGGCTAGTAAACGTTTTTTTTATTTTAAAGGCTAGTATTAGCTTTTTATTTTAATGACTAGTATTAGCTTTTTATTTTAAAGGCTAGCATTAGCTTTTTATTTTAAAGGCTAGTATTTGCTTTTTGTTTTAAAAACTAGAATTAGCTTTATATTTTAAAGGCTAGTACTAGCTTCTTTTTTTAAAAGCTAGTATTAGCTTTTTTTTTTAAACGCTAGTATTAGCTTTTTATTTTAATGGCTAGTATTAGCTTTTTTATTTTAAAGGCTGGTATTAGCTTTTTATTTTAAAGGCTAGCTAGTATTAGCTTTTTATTTTAATGACTAGTATTAGCTTTTTATTTTAAAGGCTAATATTAGCTTTTTATTTTAAAGGCTAATATTAGCTTTTTATTTTAAAGGCTAGTATTAGCTTTTTATTTGAAAGGCTAGTATTTATCAACCTTGGATTAGTCTAAGTGTTGAAAGATGGAAGTACGCTAAATCATAAACTTCAATAACGTGAGAAAACAAAAAAATACTTTTATTATTATTTTATTTTGGCTTTTAGATTTGTTTGAAATGAAGTTCAATATTTATGTTGTTGTTTATAGCTAAGGCGTCTTAGAGTTTTGAAGAGTTGTTGTTTTGAAATTATAGTCGAATTGATTGATTATACAAAACGCGGATGGCAGAAGAAGATAAAACGAAACTTTTCAAACAAGCGAGATGTTGATTTTTGCGGATTTCCCCTTTTTTTTTTTGCTTGTTTATGTAAAAAATAAATAAATATGTATCAACAATTTTTTGTTTATAATTTTGGATTTGTTTATGTAAATAATATAGCTTTAGGTCTACCATTTATAAATAAACAAATGCATTGTCGGTTAATGAGCTATTTGTCTATCTATCTAGCTAGTATATCAATCTATCTATAAATCCATCTATCCATACGGATGAGCGTAGGACGCAATAATCTTCTTTATAGAAGGAGCGTCTGTAATATATGAGATACAATCTATCAATCTGTCTATTTATCTGTCTGTTTATCTATCTGTCTCTCTCCCTCTGTCTCCCTCTGTCCCCCTCTGTCTCTCTCTGTCTCTCTCTCTCGCTTTCGCTCTTTCAATTTATTTCTCTCGCTCAATCTATCAATGGCTTATCTCTCATTTCTCTTATCCTCTGTCAATGTCTTCTCTTTCATTTTCTCTCTCTGTCTGTCAATCTCTCTCTCTCTTTCTCTCTCTTACTCCCTCTCCAAACCCCTTGACCTGTTCATTATCTATTGCTACCAGCCATGATCTCCTTTTCTTTTTTTTTAAATTTCATTTTCTTTCTTGCTATTTTTTAAAATCATTTCTTTTGTCGTTCTCTCACCCCACATTTTCAGGCCTCTGGGATCCCAGGAGCCTACCACAAAGTCGGCCTAGACTCTTCTGGGCCACACAATCTAATCATACTTTATTGCAAATGCACTCTACTAGAATTCAGGTTGGCTGTATGTATGTGTGTGAGGGTGGAATGTCTGAGAAGTTTTTGGTCCAGTTACATCAGCCCCCTCATTTTTGTTCTGCTTACATCCAGGCTACCTTCCTGGAGGTAATTCTCACCTGTCCTTGTGGTATCGATACTGCGTCACGGAATCGGAATTGACTTCTGAACTGATTTTGGCGCGCGAGCGAGTAGCCCGTTGGGAAATGTTTAAACACCAGGAAGGAGGTGGAGGAAGGAGGGCGTTCAGCGCCGCGTGAACACAATGTCTACTTAACGTTTTCTGTGGGTTCAGGGAGCGGGGGAGGGGAGGGGCAGCGGGTGCCAAGTCACGGTGACCTGTCTGATAATGAGCAGATCGATGCTCCCGTGATAACAATGGGCGCCGCTAGCTACAACAAGCATCAAGTAGTTGGTTGGCTCATCTTTTCTGTGACAATTACAGGGGCGGCAGCGGTGGGGGTGGAGGGGGAGCAAGGAGCTGGGCGGGTAGTTGTATAGTCTTTAGGGAAGGTTTAAGGATATATGTAATTATTTCTTCTTGATGGAAATCAGCTCGTCTCTCTTTCCCTTGAACTCATTATCTATTGAAATAGATCTATATACATTCCGATCAAACAATCAATCAATCATTTCATAATTATATCAATGAAACAATCTACTTCAGTATTAACTCTTTTAACTATTATTTATCCCTATGTGTCTCTCGCTTTATCTCTCTCTCTCTCTGTCTCTCTCTATCGCAATCTCTCTCTATTCCTTTCTCTCTCTCACTCCCTGACTCGCTCTCTCTGTGTCTCTTCTGTCTTTCTCTGTCTCTCTCGGTCTATCTCTCTCTGTCTCTAACTCTCTGTTTCTGTCTCTCTCTATCTCTCTCTCTATCTCTCTCTCTCTATATATATATATATCTGTCTCTCTCTGACTCTCTCTCTCTGTTTCTCTCTTTCATTCTCTCTTCTATCTCATTTATTTTATTTCTGATATATTTTATACTAAATTCTTTCTTTTTTTCCCCTCAAGTTTCATTTAAAGGAATGGGTTGCATGACTTAGATCAAGAAAACATAAAAACTAATATCATTTTAACCCCCGTTGTTTGTTTTTTTAAACGAAACAAGACCATAGCGTAGGACGCAATAATCTATAAGTAACAGAAAAGATGAGAACTACATCAAAAACTTTCATTTCATCCTGGAGAATACGTCACACACGCACACACACACGCACACACACACACACACACAATGTAAATCAATCACCGATGTCATCGCCTGACCTACTTTTCCAGCTTCCCACACATACTAATATCTGATCCGGTTCAGTTGTTGCTGCCCACCTCCCCCTTTTCACCCCCCCCCCCCCCCCACACACAAATGTCCTCCCCACAAAAAAAACTTCTATTTTTTTAAAGTTTGGTTTTATACGTATTTATTACTTATAACATAATAAATGCTTACGTAGCCGTGGTGAAAATTTGACGGATAGATGTAGAATGGACAACTCTGTGCTGATCCACGTTACCGCGGAAGGCAAGGGAGGAAACCGTGAAAATTCATTCCAGTCTCAGATTTCTTTTCGGAGTTTTCGCCCCTACTTGTGTCGAAAGATTTTAGTTGACAGAATTAATTTTAGTTTTCTTGTCGAGATTAAGTTGTTTGTTGCTCAGTGTTAGAATGCGCTCAGATCTTACACTCTGTTGGTAGCGTTATATTATACTGTCAAATTAGAATTATTATTACTATTATTAATGAATCAGATGGTCTCTCCATCATTCGTCTTTATCTCTTTTTATTACTATCTCTCTCTCTGTCTCTCTCTCTCTCTCTGTCTCTCTCTCTCTCTCTCTCTCTCTCTCCATTAATCACTTTTCTTTTGTTTCATCCCAAACTTCTCTCTCTCTCTCTCTCTCTCTCTCTCTCTCTCTCTCTCTCTGTCTTTGACACTCCATTTTCTACCTAATTATATTTTTCTCTCCATCCCAACCCATTAAGCTTTCTCTTCATCTCATTATTTTCTCTCCCACACCGCTTTCTTGACTTTTTCTTATTTATCTCCCTTTCACATCATCACTATTTATCTCCCTTTCACACCATCACTATTTATCTCCCTTTCACATCATCACTATTTATCTCCCTTTCACACCATCACTATTTATCTCCCTTTCACATCATCACTATTTATCTCCCTTTCACACCATCACTATTTATCTCCCTTTCACATCATCACTATTTATCTCCCTTTCACACCATCACTATTTATCTCCCTTTCACACCATCACTATTTATCTCCCTTTCACGCCATCACTATTTATCTCCCTTTCACACCATCACTATTTATCTCCCTTTCACACCATCACTATTTATCTCCCTTTCACACCATCACTATTTATCTCCCTTTCACACCATCACCATTTATCTCCCTTTCACATCATCACTATTTATCTCCCTTTCACACCATCACTATTTATCTCCCTTTCACACCATCACTATTTATCTCCCTTTCACACCATCACTATTTATCTCCCTTTCACACCATCACTATTTATCTCCCTTTCACACCATCACTATTTATCTCCCTTTCACACCATCACAATTTATCTCCCTTTCACACCATCACTATTTATCTCCCTTTCACACCATCACTATTTATCTCCCTTTCACACCATCACTATTTATCTCCCTTTCACACCATCACTATTTATCTCCCTTTCACACCATCACTATTTACCTCCCTTTCACACCATCACTATTTATCTCCCTTTCACACCATCACTATTTATCTCCCTTTCACACCATCACTATTTACCTC
>OX421504.1:35312649-35512649 GCA_949126835.1 Anisus vortex
ACTAGTAATAACAAACTTTTCTCGTTTACTATATGTTGCCAAAAATTGAACAAATAATTAGTCTTCTATTGACATTTACGTCGACTGCGTCATCATTCTTTCGATTTCTTCGCGAAAGCACAAAGTTGTGCATATACGCTAAGATGTACATACACTGAGTTATATATATATATATATACCGCTTCTAATTTAAACCCTCGATGTGCAGCTCGGGTCGATAGTACAAGACTTTTCAAAGGCGAGACAATTCGGGGAAAAAGTGTGTTGTTGGCATTTTCTTAAAAGTTCACCGACTGTTTGTTTAGAGATTTCGTTTTTACCTAAAGGGAAGACAAATACAAAGAAAAACCTGGATTGATAGATTGATTCAATGAGAGAGAGAGAGAGAGAGAGAGAGAGAGAGAGAGAGAGAAAGAGAGAGAGAGAGAGAGAAATAATGAGAGACAGATAGTTAAAAAGAATATTCAGATAAAAATTTGGAAGAGTCCCTCGTTTATATAATTTTCATCTCGAGAGGCATCCGGGCATGGAATGGGTTGCCTGAACAAATGAGGAAAACCAGTAACTTTAACATCCTTTAATACACTAATAAAAATGCAAGGACTAGACTCGGACCACGGATGAGCGTAGGAAGCAATAATCTTCTTTATAGAAGGAGCGTCTGTAATGTATATAAGATAAAGATAAAAACTAGGAGACTTTTTTTTTACATTAAATTTAACACTGTAACATTTTTGATGTAACTGTAACGTTGTATCATTGATCTTAAAAGCCTTAACAAATAAACAAAAAAAACTGACAAGGTTTTAGAACAAAATCTAAATCTAGTAATTTATCTCTGTCTCTGTTACAGATAAGAACAGGACGCCATTGATTAGCCAGAGACCGGCGCGTGGATCGATGTCTTATGGGGAAGATTTGAAGATAACAAACGCTTGAAATCGTCACTGATTGTTTCCAGAGTACTATCGCTTCCGGTTGGAGAGAGTAGCGGAAATACCCGTCTGACCAATGGGAGATGTCAGGCCGCGAGCAGGAATGGGCTGGGCTGGCCACGGGAGACAACCGAGACCCCTTGCGATCGATCAACAGCAAGTCTCGCACCGAGCCGCCGGACAAGCGCGCCGCCGGCGGGAGCAGGGCGGCGTACGGGGCCCACCGTGACGTCGTGTCACCGGAAACGCGGCAGCCATTTTCCCCCGCCGCCGGCCAGGAACTGACGTCGCGCGGCAGGGCGGGCCTGTGCTCTCAGCGCAGCGAGCCCGACCCTGGTCTGGGATTCTACGAGAGCGCGCTGCGTGTCGGTGGCGTAAGTCAGCTCACCACACGCGGCCAGTCACCGAAACAGCTCCTCGAGCTACGGAGACACAGCTGCGGTAAGGACACGCGCCCGAGTGAACCGCCCCGTTATGAACACTTGACCCCTGACCCCACCCGTATCCAAGATGGCGGAAAAGGAAGTAGCTCTTTACACGCTGGCAGTATTTTGAGTGAAACCGACATTTTGTTAGCGCCGAAGCGAGGCCTCAATGGCGGCCAAACGAGCGATCCGAGAAAGAATTACGCGACTCTGCTGGACAATTTAGAATTGACGTTCACTTCACCTCGGTACGCCCGGTGCACACGGCAGAGCCGAGTTGAGTCCCCGGAGAAACCCGACACCAACCACCCCTCGCCGAACGACTCCGACACCCATTCGGCTGATGCCGCAGCGAAAGCTGAGAGCGGTTGTAAGCTCTACCTAGACGGGAAGTCGCTGGATGTAGCCAACGAGCAAGCCTCCATAGAGGCCAACGAGGACCAGGACACTGCGTTGTTCTCTCCCGTCCGCCATGAAGGCGTCTCACACAGGCTGTCCTGCGACACCAAGCGCTCGTCCGCCGACCGAGAATCGGTGATTTCCGTGACCACCAGCGACGATCGACCGTCCGAGTCGTGCGGCGATGCCGGCGGTAAAAAGAAGAAGAAGAGGAAAAACAGACACGGCACGGGCAGCGATAAGGAGAGGTCAAGTCTTTCCCTGAGCCCGACCTGCCGCGGCAACAGCGACTCCGGGAGCGTCAACGACGATGCCAACAGACCCCCGTCTTCCAGTAGCAACTCGAAGGGCGGCCACCGGCGTTTCGCCAAGCGGGGACTCGGCGGCGGGTTTCCCAGCTCCAACTGGAGACGCCTGCGCAACACGCTGAAGGCCGCCAATGAAATGCAAAGCAACAAGAAGACGAAGCACGCGCTCAACAGGGAAGACTCGTTCCTAAGGAAGTTCTCTACGAGAAACCACCAGAACGTCCAGAACGCTTCCTTGTCGACGGACGAGGATGCGCCGAGGTACCAGAGCGCCCACCGGAAATGCGACACCCGGCTTGTCATCCAGCACGACGGGAACTTCATGTTCTACTGGCTCGGGGTGGTCACCATCTCCGTCCTGTACAACATCTGGACCCCGATAGCCAGGGAGGCGTTCAGGGAGATCCAGGAAGGCTGCAACGTCTGCTGGTTCGTCCTCGACGCCGTGTTCGACTTCATCTACATCTGCGACATCGTCGTGCAGTTCCGCACGGGCTACCTCGACCAGGGCCTCATGGTGTACGACTCCAAGAAGCTCCGGGAGCGCTACACCAAATCCAAAGTGATCTACATCGACTTTCTGTGCCTGCTTCCTCTGGATCTCATCCAGTTCGTCATCGGCATACACCCGATGATACGGTTCCCTCGTTTCCTCAAAGTCTACAGGACGTTCCGGTTCCTGCACATGATGGAATCGCGCACGGCCTACCCCAACCTCATCCGGGTGGCCAACTTGACGCACATCCTCTTCTTGGGCGCGCACTGGTTTGCGGCCTTCTATTACATGATCAGTGAGGCGGAGGATTTTAGTGGTGACTGGGCCTACCCTAAGCCTGTCGGTATCTTCGCCGACGTGAACAGGAAGTACCTGAGGTCGCTGTTTTGGTCGACCCTGACCTTAACAACCATAGGAGATCTTCCGCCGCCGGAAAATAACAGCGAGTAAGTGGAATTTTGTATCTGTTAATTATTTAGTTGTTGTTCATTTCTTTGTTTTCTACATGTGTTATATTGAATGAAGAATTTGGATATAAATAGACAGACTTTATTGAGTCATAAAGACAGATAGATTTATATATGGACAGAGTATGTAAGACTTTCTGACAGACACTGCATGAGATACAGCTTTATCAAATAAAGAATTAAAGGACCATTGGAGCGCAGCGAGAAACTGTTATTATATACGTGTGTACGTTGGATAGGAATTGTTAGAACTAACTGTAAGATAAAGAACATTTTGATAGACAGAAAGGTGGAGAAATATTAGCTGATGGGTGTGTCGATGGATAGAGTTGGAGAGATAGATAGATCAATAGATAATTGGAGAGACGTACAGATATATTGATATTTAGGAATGTTGGGTGGATAGAAAAAAAAATAGAGAAATAAATAGATAGCTGAAGAACAATTGTTGAAATAAATACATAGATACAAACATAGCTAGTTAGAAAATTGATAGATAAATAGATAAGTGATGTGTAGATATATAGACAGACAGATATACATATAGATATAGTTTGATAGGTAGATAGATGAGAAATAAATAGAATGCTAAATACATAATTATGCGGACCCAAAATTATATGAATAGACAAAAACGTTAAACTATTTTTTGACACTAAGATGAAAAGACAGTTTAAAAAAGTGAAAAATAGATATATATTTCGATAGAGATTTTGATAGATAGATAGTTCAATAGATAGATAATTTGATAGATATTTAGAAAAATAGATATTTTGATATGTAGAGATTTGGATAAATAGATTGTTAGATAGATACATATTTCAATAGATAGATAGAAATAGATAGATAGATAGATAGATAGATAGATTGATAGATAGATAGATAGATAGATAGATAGATAGAAATAGATAGAAATAGATTCATAGATAAATAGATACATAGATAGATAGATAGATGAATAGATAAATATCTAGATAGATAGATAGATAGATAGATAGATAGATAGATAGAAAGATAGAAATAGATAGATAGATAGATAGATAGATAGATAGAAATAGATAGATAGATAGATAGATAGATAGATAGATAGATAGATAGATAGAAATAGATAGATAGATAGATAGAAATAGATAGATAGATAAAAAGATAAATATCTAGATAGATAAATAGATAGATAGCAAGAATGTCAAATGTATAGAAAGACCCAAGTTAAATAAATAAATATATATATCAAACAATGATTTAAATTATTAACTATATGCAAAGATGGGAATAAACATTATAGGTGAAAAACAGATATATGTTAAAATTAAAGACCAAGTGAAGAGGTATTTCTCAAAGGAACGAGATTTGGAATAGCCTCATACGGCAGTGACGTATCACAAGGGAAATAAATAAATAAAAATAGACGCTATAAATCTATATTTAACCATTTTGTTAAAAATAAGAACCGGGAAAAGATTCAAAACATGTGGCAATAGATTCAAAACACGTGACAATATTCATTTTTCCTAGTCGGAATCCTTTATGTTACGTCACTTTCCTATATTGCCGGAAATAAAAACATCTCAAATGGCTACGAGATTTGGAATAATCATCCGAAAAATACACACATTTAAGTGCAAATATTGAACTAATTACTTAAAATGTATCTTTGATATTTTGTATAAATGTTTTTTTTAACATTCAGATACTGAATACACTATTTACTATCAAAATAAAATGTTAACTCAATTTTGATAAAAAGCTCTTCACTTGGTCTTTAAGCATTGATTAAAATGGATGAATAGAAATTTAGATAGATAGATAGATATAGATAGATAGATAGATAGAGATAAATAGATAGATAGAGATAGATAGATAGATAGATAGATAGATAGATAGATAGATAGATAGATAGATAGATAGATAGATAGATAGACATGCAATTCTATCAAAGGAATCATTCTACTGATCATGCACACACACACACATACAAATTACAAATACATAATACATAATACTGCGTAGATAAAAAAAATCATTCATATTTTCACATACTTTCTACATACATAAATGAAATATCTTGCATTAACTCTTTCCCCCTTGTTTCCACTCTTCCACACTAACCTTCTTGTTAACTCCAACCACGAATTATGATAGTCTCCCTTTAGGAATTTCCATTAATAGATTCAAGGGCATAGATATTAAACCGAATTATTGGTCCATATTAAAAAACAACAACCACAGACCCAGACCAAATAAGTGTTGATCTCCAGACGCCCCTTTCTCCCGCAGGGCGTCTGACAATTAAGTCTCTTTAATGAAACCTTCTACCGCTGTAATTACCACGCTGTAAAAATAAATTATAATAAAGTGTATTATTGACGCAAAACCCAAGCTGGTTCAAATTAGTCCACTAGTATTTAGTAGTATCATTCGCACTACAAGCTAAATTGCCCGGCGTTGCCCAGGTGAAAATAAAACAGGCCTGTATAATCTACAGATTTACATTTTATAAACTTTAATCAACAGAAAGCTATAGATCTAATTATTATTTTTTACCGAAGACATTTAACAAAGTAATTTAAAATAACTAATCTAATCGGGCTAAAAGTAGGCAAGTTTTTTCATTTAACAAAAAAAAATATTAATGGAAAAAAAATTAGAATAAAAAAGGCATAGACTAATAGGAGAATAGAACACGGGTCAACCGCATGGCGGTCCGATACGTCATCCACTCATCTATCGAGGACACTTGTGCTAAGTCAAATTGCAAAGGAAAAATATAAGGTCACATGGCTTTAAATAAACCAATTTGGTTGGTTAAACACACACACATAGCTTTATATACATATATGGTTTGGTTCTAGTCTTGCATTTAGATTAGGAATTTAGGATATTGACTTTGCTGTGAATACGAAATAGGTGATGGCTTGATGACGACATTCAAAACTATTTCAGAGGTGAAGAGAATTTATACTCTCTTATACTCTCGACGCTTATGTTTTGAATGTTATTTTGTGTCCAAAAGATGGGGCAGAGCGATATGACGATGTCAACGGAAATAAGATTGATAAACAAACGATGCATTAATTCCGGAGTGGTATTATCTGTATTGTTATTATTATTATTATTATATCTGAGTCTAGCAAAGGTCTAAATAATGGTTAGTAAACTGACATGGTTCAGTCACGTGTTGCGGCACATTAACCTTCCCAAAACCATCCATCCATATATATATATATATATATATATATATATATATTATAGAGATTTTAACCATTACTGGGAAAGACTATTACCGGGAAAATGGTGTCAATTATATTTGTTCTATAAATACATTCGTTTGTAAGGAAACAAAATTTTTAAAATAAACTATGGATGAAGTTAAAATGTCCTAATCGACTCATAATGCATAACAAAATGCACTCATATAACGTTTTTCAAACATGCTGTGGTGGTTAAGTATGCTACAGAACTCGTTTCAGGTGTTTTAGTGAATTTGCAGATGCTTGTGCGCAGTATTTGATATCCTTAGTCTGGAGTTTATTGTCTTAATATTTTTCTTTTTCTCCTTCTTCATATTACTGTGGAGACCCCGTTTATATATCACAGACATTGATGTTATTGACATTTCAGACAAACATAGTGTTGTTGTTGTTTTTTTTATTTCTCAAATAGACATTAGTGTTAGACTATGCACATTTTTAGACAGACAAAAGTGTCATTTTATTTCTCAGACATACAATAGTGACATGCATATTCCCAGATAGACAATAGTGTTATACATATCTTCAGACAGACAAAAGAGTCATTCCTGTTCTTAGACAAACAATTGTGTCATGCATATTTTCAGACAGACAAAAGAGTCATTCCTGTTCTTAGACAAACAATTGTGTCATGCATATTTTTAGACAGACAAAAGAGTCATTCCTGTTCTTAGACAAACAATTGTGTCATGCATATTTTCAGACAGACAAAAGAGTCATTCCTATTCTTAGACAAACAATTGTGTCATGCATATTTTCAGACATACAACATTATCAATTCCAATAGGGTTATGCTCTAGACCAGCGATGGCGAACATATGGCACGCGTGCCACAGCTGGCACGCAGAGCCATTTCTGTGGGCACGCGAGCATTTTCCGAAAATGGAAAACTAATGGCCACACTGCCAGGAATGGAATCGTCGATTTAGAACGGCTATTTTGTCGGATTGACGATGCCATCGTCTATTTGTTAAAATACGTTTGTTTCGTTTATTTTCGCCGCTTTTCTTTTAATTTTACTTTTAAATAAACCATACTACATGTGCATGTGATTGGATGATAGCACAGATGTAATTAATCATGCAAGGTTTGTGGTAATTTTGCGTTATGCAGTTGGTGACATGAGAGACAAGCTGGTGAAATTGTTATGTTTGCCTGAAAGAACACAAGGGATATATATCCACAATGCTGTTATAGAAGTTTTTTTGGCACAAGATATGTAGCCAGAAAAAGTTGTTTCAATTACTAGTGACGGGCACCTTGCATGGTGGAGGACGCATCTAGTTTCATACTGTTCTCTGTTAAAGAAACAAAACACCCAGTAGTTCAGTTTCACTGTATTATACACCAAGAAGCTCTTTGTGCCAGGGATAGCAGCAAGAAATTAGATGATATCCTCAAAGATGTCACAAAAATTGTCAATTACATCATGGCTCGCGCTCTTATTGGTCGACAGTTTCACGCTTTTCTTGATGAGGTCAAGGCGCAGTATAATACTTTACTCATCATTTACAATAATGCCACGTGGATGAACAGAGAACGAGTATTTGAGAGATTTGTAGCATGCTTGGATGAAATTAGGCTGTTTATAATTTTAAAGCGGCAGGATTATCCACAGCTCACTGATATAGTCTGGCTAACAACTTCATGTTGTTTTTTTATACAGTTTTTACAGCACACATTCAATGAACTGAATAAAAAAACTGCAAGGTTCGTGAAAAACAGCAGTAATGATGTTTTGTGATATCAGAACATTTGAAAGAAAACTGCAGGTTTATGAAAGAGACCTAAACAGTAGACAGCTGAAATATTTTCAAAATGTAAAAAAGCATTTACAAATTCTATAACATTTACCGACAATCAGGAAATCTACAAGGAATTTTCTAGCATTGGAGCAGCTCACTGCAATGGAGAAAATCAGTTATAGATTTGTACAGTTCCGTAAGATGGAGACAAACCTCTATTTTCTTACTCCCCCAGATAAAGCCAGATTTGAATAACTTGATATTTCCTACTTATTGTGGTTAGATTTGGAAAATCTGTAAAAGAGGCTATTGGAACTTTAAGAAAGCTCTATCTGAAAAAAATAAATTACATTACATTCGTGAAACAATTGAGAAGATATACTTTGAAAGGATGGCAAAGGACGGCAGAGTTAGTAGCTCTGATATAATGAAATCCTTAAAATGTGGAGTTCTCTGCCAAATAATTTCAAGTCGATGAAAGCACTTCTTGCATTTCTTGCTTTGTTTGGGTCATCTTATGCTTGTGAGCAGCTGTTATCAACTTTAAATTATAGCTAATCTGATACCAGAAACAGACTGAAAGATGACCTGAGTGCTGCATATGTTGCTCTAAGTTACGGAGTATGAGCCGAGACTTGACAAATTATCAGCATGCACACAACAACAAAAATCACATTAACTATGCAAAATCATACCAAATACATACAGTTAACTGTACTAACTGTAATTGTAATATATTTTTTTTACATTTACTACAGTTTATGTTTTTTTATATTAGAGACTATTTGTATCATTCAAAGATCTGTCAATTTGTTATTATTTTTGAACAAAAGAAGTTAATTTGTTCCGACAACTGTTTGAGATGTTTTCTTTTTCTTAAGTAAAACCTCTGTATTTTGTTTTAATAGTTGTGTTGGCACGTTCAAAGAAATAAGTTGGTCTTGTATTGCACTTTGGGCACGCGGCCTCAAAAAGGTTCGCCATCACTGCTCTAGACAGTCAAAATTTTACCATTCAGAAAAATTGTGTCAATGAAGTTTTCAGACAGACAATAGTGTCAATCATGATCTCAGACAGACAATAGTGTTGTGCAAATATTCGGTGAGTATAGTATCAGCATTTAAAAGACACTTGCAGAAAACATGGACCATAAACCTCAAACTTCCAAGGCTACAAATTCTTGGCTCTTATAAATGAACCGATTCTTCGATCTGATCAGCTGTCTCACATCTTCATTCTTAAAACCCTTGTGAGGATAGATATTAAACTGTCGTTAAGAATCCAAAAATATCATCCCCCTAAAACAAAATGGGCACTTGAGGCCCTGGGTATAAAAAGAAAGACACAGGAAACAATAGGGTCACTGCGACCTGATTGTGTGATTCAATACTTCCTGGTTTTAGGGGTTTTCTTTTTTTTGTTTTTTTTTTATTCCACAATCTGGGTTTTTTCTTTCAAAATCTAACAGATAGGATTCAATAGAAAAACTCCTCGTACGTGTTTATATATTTTTTTTGTCCTGCGGGACCCATGAGGATAAAATAGTTTATCTCTCTACACTTTAAAAAAATTATGATTTGTGTTATGGGACAATGCCTTTTTGTTGTTTGTTGTTGTTTGAATATTCTTTTCCGTAATGCTATATCCGAGGTGCAGTAAACACGGTGACACTACAGGGGTATACATGGGCGCCCGCAGGGGGGGGCAAGGGGGGGCACTTGCCCCCCCCTGGAAAAGTGCCCCCCCCCCCCGATTGATAGATAAAAAAAAAAATTTGGACTAAAATAGACAAAAAAAAATAATTCAAACATTTATAATTAATTGTAACAACTGTGACTCCTTCCATTGTCATATCGGTCTCATTATCATTGGGGATTAATCAGGTATACCACATTGATAATTGAGATAGTGAAGCCTTGAGTTAGTTTGATTTTCGGAAAACGCGAGAATACAAAAGTAGCCAAAATTTCATCGACTTGTTACCTTGCCGTATGCCTTACTAGTTTTGCTAACATTACCAGCAACAACATGTACGGTGGAGCGATCGTTCAGCACATTCGTCGGCATTTTTCGTCTCGGGAGACGATTCATTTCCCTTGCAAGCCCTCATTTGGCTAAAGAGACCAATCCTGGACGTACAGGCACGGTCACACTGTCAGCAGTTGAATGTAGCGGAGTGGATCACATTTTTCTCCACCACCTTTTTCCTGGCGCGCTCCTCTCCCGCAAGCCTGAAACCTTCTTTGATTCCTGCCCTCCAAGTGGGCCTATCCTGCGCCATGATCTCCCCACTGTTTGGGTCAGTTTGGAGTTGTTTCATATCTCTTTTGCAGACATCCGCAAATCTCAGTTTTGGACTTCCAGCAGGTCTCTGTCCCGAAGCTAACGTTCCATATAGAATGTCCTGTGGAAGTCGACCCTGTGGCATTCGGCGTACATGACCTAGCCAGCTGAGACGTCTGTTACTGAGAGTATTACGGATGTCTTGACACTCTGCTCTTCGTAGGACCTCTGCGTTTGAAACCCTGTCCTGCCAACTTATATCTAAAACGAGTCTGAGACACCTAAGGTAAAAGGTGTTCAGTTTTCTCTCCTCCCAGGAATATGTGCTCCATGTCTCACAGCCGTACAGCAGGGTAATCAGAACGCATGTTCGATAAACTGGCGACTTAGTGGAGCGTGTGAGCAGTGAGTTCATCCAGACTTTTTTTTTTTTCGTTAAATCTTGCCATAGTGCCCATGGCTTTAGCTATTCTACTATTAATCTCCCCATCTAGGAGAACACTGCTTGAGATTTTGGCTTTGAGCCTGTTTAGATTGAAGAGCTTTCCAGATCTGCTTGTGTGAAGGTAGACACCCTCGTTGCAGTCTCCATAAGCATAGTACAGTAGACACGAGAAGAATATTCCAAACAAGGTGGGTGCAAGTACGCAGTCTTGTTTAACACCGCTGCGGACTTCAAAGGGCTCTGATTAAACTTCACTGTGCACCTGGTTGTCTAAGAAAAAACAATCAATGAAAGAGAGCAGTTTTGGAGGGAATCCTATTTTTGCCAGGAGTTTGAGGAGTCCACTTCTGCTGACCATATCAAATACTTTAGTGAGATCAACGAAAGCAATGTATAATGGCTTACTCATCTCGCGGAACCTCTCTTGTAGCAGTCGAATGGAGGAGATCATGTCTATAGTGGATAAGTCGCTTCTGAAACCGCACTGAGACTCTGGATAGACTCTAGATGACAGCACCTGCAGCCTTGATAGTGCCTCTTGCAAGGATCTTACCAACTATGCTCAAGAGGGAGATTCCTGTCTTTTTGCAGTCGCTGCGGTCCATTTGTTCTTATATAATGTAACGAAATCTGCTAAATGGCTGTGTGACGCGTCTTGGTAAATATGGTGTGCGGCTGGCTGGTCCTATTGTTGGTTCACCGGACTGTCAACCCTGCTGACCGTTTACTTTCGCCCTAACACATGTTAATATTAATGATATTTTGATCTCAGTTTTACCGAGATGTCCTATAATCAGTTTGAATCCTTTAAAATTAATGTCTATGTTATCTTTAAATGGTATAGTTTCGTAGTAATCATACAAACTGAGTAGTTATTGTAATGCTTCAAAATATACATATAAATTCTTTAGTCATATAATATTTACATAATTTTCAAATACATTTTACAGTTTGATCATTTTAAAGTTATAAATGTAAGCCATTTATTCTTTTTTATAAAAGAAAAAATACAGAAATATTAGCTCAAATGAAACGAAATAATTATCTCCCTTTAATTAACAAATGTTTCTACGTTTGATTCAATAGTGTTGCCGAACAAGTTCTGTTTTGTGATATAACAAATTTTACTGATTATTATTATTTCTTTATATGCATTCAACATTGTGGTATTCATAACAAGATTAAATTATTAGAGGATTAAAATAATTTACGTTAAACAGTTGTAAATAAACATTTCCTGCATTAGCCTAATTGTTTTGTCCATTTAAGGAGTTTATATTTAAAACATTAATAATTACAGAAATTACATGATATAGTGCTATTAAATAAGTCTCTTATATTTCTAAATTAATAATACAAATAAATTTGTTTTAGAATTAATGATAGGCCTATATATGTTTAATTAATATTAAGTTTGGGGGGGGGGGGGGGGGGCGGTGAGCGGTAAGATTTTAAAAGGGTGCGGTGAGCCGAAAAAGGTTGAAAACCTATGGCTTAGATCTACAATGTCAGATGAACGTCTGTCAAGGTTGTGCATGTTGTTAGTACACAGAGACAAAGTGAACAGCAACAAAAAAGAGTTTATGGACAAAATTGTAGATATGTTTGGTAGCGATAACAGACGACTCCAGTTCTTGTTTAAATAATACATTTTATTTTAAATTTACGTTGTAATATTGTTTGTTTGAAGTAAGTTTTTTTGTATGGTTTACGTCTATTATATACATATATTGTGCTAATAAAAAATTTGTTGCTTCAGTATGCCCTTCATTACTACAGTGTACTACAAATACTTCAGTGTTCTGTCCGTTCGTTCACCATACAAATGCGCTCAGTAAATTAAAAGTACATTAAAACATTACTAAAAATATTTTGCCCCCCCCTAGAAAATTTTCTGCGGGCGCCCATGGGGGTATATATAAAAGAAGTGTGTGTGTGTTTGTGTATGTGTATGTGTGGAGCTCCCTAAGTGTCGTCTGCGTCCCATACAAAGAGAAATAGGGGCGGGGGGGGATCTAATTTGAGTTTTTCTATATTCAATAACAAGGAGTATAATAATGGCACGTTATATAACACTACTCTCCGTGCAATCATCATCATCATCAATTAATCCCCTGACCGTTGTGGTCGTTGTGTGTGAAGGGGGGGGGGAGGGGGAGGGGTGCGTGGGAATTCACTCATTATCGGTCATTAGTTCATTCATTTAAGGCATTGTCCAATCTTTTATATTGTCGAACCAACATTTTCTCATCGGCCTCTCCGACGGTGCCTTGGACGATGGTTTTGGGAAGGTTATGGTGCCGCAACACGTGACTGAACCATGTCAGTTTACTAACCATTATTTAGACCTTTGCTAGACTCAGATATAAAATAATAATAATAACAATACAGATAATACCACTCCGGAATTAATGCATCGTCTGTTTATCAATCTAATTTCCGTTGACATCGTCATATCGTTCTGCCCCATCTTTTGGACACGTCACAAAATAACATTCAAAACATAAGCGTCGAGAGTATAAATTCTCTTCAGCTCTGAAATAGTTTTGAATGTCGTCATCAAGCCATCACCGATTTCGTATTCACAGCAAAGTCAATATCCTAAATTCCTAATCTAAATGCAAGACTAGAACCAAACCAAAAATAAACGTAGGACGCATGGATCTTCAGGATAGAAGGAGCGTGTGTAATATATTTATTCACGGGGCCGATGAAACAGCGTTCACCATTTTCTGTGACCAAAGCATACGTTGTGATTGTGTGGCCACGTACAACGCCCAGCCACATTTACTTTACCTCAACTAAAGTCGGGTACCCATCAGAGCAGGATAGACTCAAGGACACCCTGCAAACCCGAGAGAAAAAAACATACCAGGATTCGAACTCTGGACCTTCGGTACGCCAGCCGAACGCGCTTTTCGCTCACCCACCATGCTTCTATATAAGATAGATAAGATATCATAATAATGATATACACCAAAAAACTAAAAATCATCTAGTGAAATCTTTATCTTCAGCGATTTTTCGTCCATCGCCATCAGTTTTTTTGTTCACAAGTAAATTTTGCTTGGGTTTGTCTTTCTTTCTTTCTATGTTGATCATCCAGAATGTTCCAGAGCCGGCATTGAACATTTTAAATCAATGTGGACCAGCTGTAAGGCTTCTTGTCATCCCTCCTCCCTCCCCCTCCCTCCCCCCTTCCTCTCCTCCTCCCCATGTCGTATCTCAAAATGAATCGTGTTTTCTTTACCGAAACCTTTACCAGCTGTTTCCATTATAAGCTCATTGGCGAGTATTTTGACGTTTTCTGTTGCTGCTGTTTCTTGAGGTGTTGTTGTTGTTGTTGTTGTTTTTCTGAAGTCGTATTACCAAAAACAAGGAGTACGGTGGTCGAGCTGGCAGCGCGTTCGGCTGGGGTGTCGAAGGTCCTGGGTTCAAATCCTGGAGACGGCTACAGCACAGAAGGGCAAAGAGTAAAGTAGAAATAATACATAAGGCATTCAATTATATCTTTGAAATAAAACACAATAATATCTTCTACAAAGCTCAGATAAACAGAAGGACAAAAACACTTTTCCTTATCCCTTATGTGAGAACAAATGCATGTAAGTATTATTTCTTCTCGAGTGACATCCAGGCATGGAATGGGTTGCCTGAACAAATTTGGGAAAAAAACAGTATCCTAACATAATTTAAAATACTGATCAAAATACAAGACTAGACTCAAACCATGGTTGAGCGTGGGACGCAATAATCTTCTTTATACAAAGGGTGTCTTTAACACAACACATACTTACCACTCATACCAAATTTACACCTACCACACCACAAAGGCTGACGTCACCCAGCTACTTACATCCAGAGTACAAACACACGCAGCTCTGCTAGCTGCCCGATACTTGGGTTTATTTTGACAAAACCTGGCATGGGAGAGTTTGGGGGAGGGGGTATAAGTGGGGGAGTGAAAGGGGGGAGAATATTCGATCGAAACAGTAACTGACAAATTCACGATCTTGAAAACCTCTAAGTTTAAAAAAAAAACCACCAATAACACGACTAACGCCCCGGGTTATCTTCCTTGATCCGCCATCACTCAGAAGTAGGGAAAGATAATCAACCAATACATTTTAATAAGTTGCTTCCCTTCCCATGTGACAGAAAGACAAATTTATTTGTTCTAGTTGTAAATTACCATTCTTCTCCCAGACAAACCACTCACAGCTAGTGGGAATTTAAATTTAAAATTTCAGCAAGGGAGGGGAAGTAATAGGACATTAGTTTGGCGAGCTTTGAGGTGCAGTAAACAAGTTTTAAAAAATATTTTTAAAAAATCAACAGACAAGTCCCGTAACTTTGTCATTGCTGTAGGGATAAAAGAAGAGCAGACGACAAACCTTGTGTTTTTTAAAGATGGTACCAGGGGCATGTAGACGACAAGTCCTTAAGAACTGGGAAGGGGTCAAGGGGAGGACATTTTACTGTTGTTTTTTTTCTCAGACATGATGTAAATTTATAATTAATGAATAATTGCCTCCCCCCCCCACAAAAAAAATATCTCCCCTCCAAATAACTGCTTCCACCCCAATATTTGCCCCCCCCCCTCCATAAATTTAGATGCAAAACTCTTATATAGGTTTATATTGCCTTTTGGGATATTAAATCTTAAAGAGAATTCAATTCTACATAAAATACAGAGATTTCTTATAAGTTTCTTATAAGTTTACAGACGTTTCTTCTAGATAGACGATTATTACGTCCACTAGGCCCAAAACTCCTGCAGGTTGACAGGGATCTGTCGATGGCAGGGATAGAACCCGCGACGTTTCAGTTGCTTTTGGTTGACAGTCCGGTGAACTAACCGCTGGACCAGCCGGCTTCACATGTATATAATACATGTATAGACAACTGTATATTACGTGTTCTATGTTTTAATTAAAGTAAAAAGAGTACCTATAAACTATTTTAATATTACACAAATATATGCAGTCTTTTCAATCATTTTTTTTTGTATGGCTATTCCGGTTTATCTTTCGGTTTCGGCCGAAGGTGCGGGGAAACTTTCAGTTTCGGCTTCGGTTTCGGCAGAAAGCCAATTTTTAACTTTCGGTATGGTTTCGTTTTCGGCTAGAAACCAAAAATAGACTAGATCTATGTAGAATCGGGAGCAAGTGGAGAACGCAGTTTCCTCTAGATTTATGGTCTGACATTTTCTGTTTGTTTTTCTTCACACAAAAAAACGGGGTGCTTTTACTTATTGTTGACCTCTTGTAGACCTCTCACGCAGAATTGAAAGGATGTGATATCACAGAATATATGAATGCATTCCCAACGACAAGAGCAAAAGTTCGAGAAAGCACTGACTTTAAAACGATTGAGATTGTCTGCCCCTTTTTACTCCTTGTCTTCTTTAAGCACGGTTTCCTCCCCTTGTCGTTCATAGCAAAGTAGAGAAAAAAGAAGCACAAAAAAGTGGCAGCCCTAGGGGTATGGAAGCAGGGAGGGGCCGGGAGGGTGGGGTTGGAGCAGTCAAATCTGATAATGAGGCTGTATTCTAGTCTTCTAGCTCTGAAACCGTTACCCCCCCCCCCCCCCCCACATCCCTCCCCCATTCACCGGATTGTTTTCTTTCTTTGCTTGTTTTTTGTTTTTCTTGTACATGGATTTGACTCAAACTCTCCATGCTCTTTCTTAAAAGGATTAGATGTCACGTGGCTTTTTTGAAAACAGGGCTGGGGTGGGTGGGGGGGGGGGGTGCTCCAAAGCCTTTTAGTCTGGCCCCTGGAAACCTTCTATCATTACTCATTATTGGTGAGGGGGGTCGGGGCGGTGGCCGAGCTGCAGCGCGCTCGGTTGGCGTACCAAATGGTCCTGGGTTCGCATCCCCGGTGAAAGTCTAGGATTTGTTCCCCGGGTTTCAGGAGGCGTGTCCCTGAGTCGACCCAGCTCTGATCTTAGTTTGCGTAAAAGTAAAGGCGGCTGGGCATTCGTACGGCCCTGAATGTATGTATGTATGTATGTATGTATGTTGGTTGGATAAATGGATAGATGAATGGATGAAAAACATGTGTGGATGGATAGGTATTAAAATAAATATATGTATTTATTCATGTATTCACGTAAGTAGACTATGTGTAATTGTGAAATACAAATCAGGATGTTCAATTGTCCAACAACATCCAGCAAATAAATCAAAACCCTTCAAGGCCAGGTTCCGTTAATAAGCCACTTGTTTCCAGGGCGATGTCCCAATAATTATTGGTCACAGCGTTCATTGGTCACTCTTATGTCCACACCCCCTCCACCTCCTCCCGGACAGTCGTTACGTCCACATTGAAATGAAATAATGGACACCATCAACGATGATGCTTTGACCTGTCCATTCCTCCAAACCTCACAAACGTATTTTGTGTAAATCTATTTATAGCTCACAATCTCAATGAATTCGTCATAGAGTAGGGGTCGGCAGCCTATTGATAGCTGTGCCAAACAAGGATTTCTAAATCATTCAGCGTGCCAATGGCTTGAAAGTCAACCGGAAATACATTAATTATATTTAGATCTCAGCTTTACTGAGATATTCTCTTTAAATGTGTATTAGACATTTAGAGCAAATCTAATCGACTTTCGAGTCTGTAAAAGCTATTACTTTATACGAATTTAACGTCGATAAGAGGAAAAGATGCATGGTAATCATACAAACCGGGTACTTAATGTAATGTCTTAGAATGTACATATTATAAGTTCATTAGTCATTATTATATTTATAAAATTTTCCACAATCTTTTACAGTTTAATAATTTTAAAGTTATAAACTGTAAATCATTTATTCTTTCATAAAATATGAAACATATTAGAAATATTAGCGCAAAGAAAACGAGTTAATTATCTCCCTTTTATTAAAATAAACTTTTCAAATTTGATTCTATAGACCAGGGGTCGGCAACCTTTTAATAATACTGCGGCGAAGTAGAGTTTCTAAGTCAATCAGCGTGCCAACAGCCTAAACTTTATCCGGTTCTAACACTCAATTTTTGGTAGAACATTCTTGAACTGCTTTTTTGTGGGGGTCTTCCGCGTGCCATTGAAAATTGCTCTGCGTGCCAAGTGTGGCACGCGTTTCGTAGGTTGCCGACTCCTGCAATAGACTAGTGATAGTGATGCCATTTTTTTTAAATATAACTAATATTTACTTTTTAATAATAATTTTTTTCTTTATACAAATCTAGGATTTTGATGCCTATTTATGTTTGGTTTAAAATTCAAGGTGATGCATTATAAAATGGTCATTATCCCTCCACTTAAAAAAAAATATCATCATCTAAGACGGTTGTAGTATGATAAATCTAGTCAAGCTTGATGTGGTATGAAAAAAGGAGTCCATGAATTTGAAAGTCATGCTTTTGTTATAAAACTCCACTTTGAGTGCTTCAATGTACTTGATGTACTTCTGAAAAAAAAAAAATCTATCTAGCTTAATACATGCCATAAATTAGGGAAGTGCATACATGCACTTCCCTAATTAAGTGTTTTGAAATCGAATTCACGGCAAGGTGTGTCCAGTTTCAATGCAAATACGTTCCAGTGATGATCAATGTATTTATAGTGGTCAAGATAGTTATGTTATACTGATAAAGCGGCTACGAATGATGCCATTTAAAAATATATATATAAAAATCGTGTGTACCGGGCATGATTGCAGACCTTCAATTTTCGATTCCGACCTTGGGTCACAGATAGCAGCATGTCCCGCGCGTAAAGTAGCCATCAGCACGTAGCGTGCAATATGGATCTGTCAGATTCTCATGATTTATTCATATCCTACTTATTCTAGAATCTTCCTTTACTTATATATCTCCCTCCCACACCCACAGCCACGAACCCAATTTAAAAAGAAAAGGAAGTGCGTCATTATTTTCTCTAGCCTCCAACCCGTGACGTAATTAAACGGAAATTCGTATTGACACATGAAAAGCGCCTGTTTAGATAGTATTTATTCTAATTTTTCTGACGACTGGTTTCATTTTAAAATGGTTTTCATTTAAATAAAAAAAAAAAAAAAAAAAAAAATAAAAAAATAAAAAAAAAAAAAAAAAAAAAATTTCAAGTATTATGTTTTCGAACGGTTATATAGGACGCCGTGGTCTTGTTTCAAAGCGTTGTCGATTTTCTGACCTTAGTTGGGGTTAAGTAAAGTCGGCTGGGCATTGTGCTGTCTACACATATGCCGTGGCCACAGAAACTGGTCAATGCTGCTTCACCAGTCCTATGGATCAAATTGGTCCCACTGGATAACTGTTTTTTTCGCTCATCCGTATCTTATGTACTATGGAAGCGCCTTTAATTAGCTATTGAAATTAAAAACAGAAAAGCCAAATCGACGTGGGCGTTGTGCTAGCCACACTACCTCTTGACACTAATATTAATTAATGCACTCCTTATAAATAATATAATTTTACAAAAGTCTTCAATAAAGGTTAATAAAAAAAAAACACTTTGATCAAATATTTTTTTCAAAGGAATTTGTATAAAAAAAAACAAGCTAAATCGCCCGGCGTTGCCCGGAAAAATATGCATAGGCCTATAAACCTAAAGCTGCAGATACGAATTTTATAAATTACAATGAACAGAAAGCTGTAGATCTAATAATTAAAAAATTTATACTTCTAAATTATTTACTGAAAACATTTAGGCAAGTAATTTAAGATTAATTTTGTAATTGGGTTAAAAATAGGTAAGAAAATATTTAAAAACAAAAATAGAAAAAAAGACACTAACCACTCAGCTAGGGCGGACACATGGAGAAAGCGAGATATCGAAAGTAAAATAATGTAAAAAAAGGTCATGTGTCTTTCAATTAACCAATGGCAATCGGAACCCCCACACACATCCTACTTTATATATATATAAAATTTATCCAAGATTTTTTTTTACAAGGACTTTGTTTCTCTATTTCTAATCTTTACAACAAAGAGAACTCGCCAAGGTTGTAGTATTCCAATTGGATCAGCGCGCTTGGGGAATAAGTATTTGTACTACTATCCAAAATACAAGTCGAGATCTACTCTCGTGTGGGCATTCTTTTTTGTCATGATACTCGGAGACTGGATAGGGGGAATAACTCGTTTGGGGACTTTGTGAAACTAGGCCAAATTCTGCTAGTTAAAAGTAGAGTTGGACAAACGGTCTTTCTTATAGACAAAAACACTTTTTCTTTCAAGAAAATACTTTTAAAAAAAAATCTCTTTTTAGCGGTCAAGGTAAAGTGTTTTTGAGCTCACGGTAAAGTTCTCTAGAGCAGGAATAGGCAACCGTTTGATAACAGCGTGACGAAGTAAGATTTCTAATTCATTCAGCGTGCCAACATCATAAACGTCATCCTGCTGTAGTATTCCGTTTCTTGTAGAAGAGTCTTGAATTGCCCTTTTGTAAGGTCAAGAGCTCAGAATGAGATCACTTTGAGTTTAAGATGGCTGCTAGTATTTTCAAGATGACCTCGGGAGCTCAGAATGAAGATAGTTATACTGTTCACAATAGTTATGCTTATGAAGATAGCCGCACTAGTTTCAGATATATATTTAAAACTTTGGCATTACTTTCAAAAACACTATCTCCACAATTTTTATATGAGCCTCGATATAATGTCTATTTATTTTTCCCCTCAACATTAAACCTAAGGAATACAAAGTAGAAACATCGAGCGTCCAGTCGACACGCATAAAAAATAAAAAAGTCAGTTTGAACAAGATGTCTGACTGCCTGAAGACTAACGCCTTCCCGCGCTCTTGTAGACAGGAAGTAGGGGGACAAATCAAACAGTCGAAAGGAACCAATCAAGGAAAACCCCCCCTGGTCACATGATCTTAACTATAGTTTCTCTTTTACCCGTATTTTTACGTGTTGACTCAGGGAGAACGAAATAAAATGTCTATATACAGTTTGTCGAGATTTTGTTCTAAATTAGTTGAGGCTAAATTAGACTGTTCTAATTCTCTCTACTTCCCACGTACAAATCTGTAGTAGCAGCCCAGTATTGAAGATCTAAAATTATCACAAGTAATCTAGACCTTGATTAGTTTTATTACTTTATTGGGCAACTTTATAAGGTTTAGGGTGGATCATTCTACACTCTTGATAGAAGATTATTACGTCCACTAGGTGGCACTAGGACCAAAACTCCTGCAGGGCGGCAGGGATCGGTCGAAGCAAGGGATAGAACCCTCGACGTGTCGGTTGACAGCCCGGTGAACTAACCGCAGGACGTCGGGGCCTAACCGGATATGACCTAGGACATTTGAGGCGGTTGATTATCTCGTTTTGAGGAAGCGGAGTTCGAACCCAGAAATGTAAATGCTCCTTAATCATATCAGTGCGACCCGGGCGTGGAATGGGTTGCCTGAACAAACCCAGAAAACCTTAAACTTAATACCATTTAAAACTCTAACCAAAATGGAAGACTAGACTTTAACCATGGATGAGCCTAGGACTAGAGGCCGACCGAAATTCGGATTCGGTTTCGGTTTCGGCCCGATAGTAGACGAATTGCCTCTTTCGGTGCAGTTTCGTTTTCGGTCGAAACCAAAAAAGTTAGCTTTCGGTTTGCTTTCTGTTTCGACCGAACTGATATTGACTTTCGGTCATCAGCCGAATATTTTGCATTTGTCATGTTTGTGTTGTTTTGCTTGATTTATAAAATTATGTCATAATCTTATATAAAGTTCATATTGTTATTAAATCTTAAAGAGTAATCAATATTCTGAATAAAAATTATATATCAAACATGTATATTTTATTATACAACTGTATATTACATGTTCAATGGTTTACTTAAATTGAGTAGCCATAAACTAGTTAGATCTAATATTACACAAACAAGTGCCGTATTTTTACATCTTTTTTTATGGTAATTTCGGTTTGGCTTTCGGTTTTGCCGAATGTGTAGTTAAGATTTCGGTTTTGACTTCGGTTTTGGCCGAAATCAAGAGAATTAGCTTTCATATTACCCTTCGGACCATATTGATCATAGGGCCGGTGAAGCAGTTTCTGTGACCACGGCAGACTATGTGATCGTGTGGCCATCACAAGACACAGCCGCCTTTACTTTACCGCAACTAAGTTCAGGTACACATCAGAGCTGGGTAGACTCAGGCACACCCTCGAGTGTCAAGTATGTATCGAGAACGTGTATTTAGTCTTGCAGCGTCTTATAGTTTGAAAGAACACGAAATTGAACTTTCACTTTCTGTGACGGAAACACCCAGGATTAAGATGGCTCCGTCAAAAACATTCGCTCCAGTAATACTTGTCACTCGTTTCCGCCTTTTTAGCGAGCATAAAAAATGTCTTCACAATAAATGTGCAAATACTGAAGCTCTCACTATACCTTATTCTCTCTCTCTCTTGCTCTCTCTCTCTCTTTCTTTCTCTCTCTCCCTAATACTTTGAAATCTTTGTATCTTTATTACATGTCTGTTCGATAAAATGGAAGTTGAAGCGATTTGCGCACGAGATTCTGGGTGCCCGTATGAGATACCCGAATTAGAGGCCGACTGAAAATGCGGTTTTGGTTTCGGCGCAGAAAGTAGGCAAATGGCCTCTTTCGGTGTGGTTTAGGTTTCGGCATAAGCCGAAAAGATACCTTTCGGTTTACTTTCGGTTTTGGTCGAAACTGATATTGACGTTCGGTGATTAATCGAATATATATTTTAAGTTTTAAAATTCAGACTGCAACGCTAGTGCTGAATCTCTGCTTACTGATAACTTCATTTAGTTAAACTGTTTGGCAATTAATCTGTGTGAAGTAGAAAATTAAAGTTAATAATAAACGGATTATTTAATCACCCCCAAAGAATGTCGAAAAATGGAGTTTGGGATTACTATGCAAGTGTTTTTTTTTTATCTTTTGTTTGATAATTTCCGATTATCTTTTAGTTTCGGACGAATGTGAAGTTAAACTTTCGGTTTAGGCCGAAAGTCAATGTATAACTTTCGGTATGGTTTCGGTCGGCCTCTACTATAAATTATAGCTTCCGTCTTCCTTTCGAACCAACCCTGTACAAACAGAATCATACATTTTGGCGGGAAAATGTGGGAGTGGGGGGGGGGGGGTTAATGTTCAGACCAGACGGTTTAGTTTCCCTCCCAGACGTCCCATTAAAGTATGACTCTATTGACAAGACAGCGCGGGGAATCCAAGGGAAGATACTTTTTGACGTCGTCTGGAGAGAGATAAGTCCGCTCCCTTAGACACGTGACGTGGCACGCATGCGCACTTCGGCTTCGAACGTAAAACATATTTTATTGGCTGTCATAATAACATTCAATATATATATATATATACACACACACACATAGATAGATATATATATATATAGATATACTAGCTGTCGTCTACGTAAGAAGAGATTGGTAAGAATGGGTAGGAAGGGGAAGAATACAACTCGGGAGAGTTCTATCTTTGTCAATACATTATTAAGACACACACCCTTAAAAATTAAATACGTATAAAAGAAAAAAGAACGAGTGAGAGCGGAGGGGGGGATACGGTAGGAGTGATAAAGAGAGAAAGAGGGGTGATTCAATGAGAGAGAGAATAAGAGAGAAAGAGAGAGAAAAAGCTGGGAAGAATTTTATTCTTGTTCTCCATACAGGCCCATTAGTTTTGTCCAATTGTCGGTGTATCATTTTTTCACTCGGGGAATGACGTAAAAATAAATTAGAAAAATGAGAGCAAGAGAGAGAGGGGAAGATACGGTGAGAGAGAGAGAGAGAGAGAGAGAAAGAGAGAGAAGGAAGAAGAAGAAAGAAGAGAAATTGTAATCTTGTATTCAGTTACTATTAAGATAGTTGTTTAAACCGTAAAAAACACGGAAATATCTGTAAGAAAGTCTTTTATACCCGTCAAAATCACGGCGAAAAGAATAAGAGAGAAAGTGAAACGTTAAGAGTAGTCGGTAAGAGAGACAGAAAGAGAGACAGAAAGAGAGAGAGAGAAAGAGGCAGAGAGGATAGTGAGAGATATAGTATTTGTCCATGTTATATTACTAAGACCGTTGTTCGTTAAAATGGCGGAAACAAATGAAAGACAATTATCATTTGGGTGAATTCTTCTTACACAGCCGTCTTTACCCTTTGGCGTGTCCTTGAATCCGTAATTGACCTTAGAATGCTCATTAGTGGCCCCATTTTAAAAAAAAAAAACATTTGTATCCATATGCGTATAGAAAGGCGGGTTAAAAGCATCAGCTTCTTCGTTATTGCTCTATTATGGATCTATCCACGGAATATAATCCACGGACGAGACACACAATTATTACGTTATCCGAATAATTCCGGAACGAGCCAACAATTATTACATTGATGGGCGTTTTAAATTCTTGTATAGCAAATGGTAGTGCATTAACATTGCAGGTGCTTGAATCAATATAGGTATGATGTAATTTGGCTGAGCCCCCGTATGATTGAATAGTAAACAGTTCACTTATTATAATTATTATTTTTCAGCACAGCAATTATATAGTATTGTATGAGTTCATTATTTACTCATTTATTTATTTGGAAACATTGTCATAGATGTCCTAGAGTCCTAGAGGTATAACCGATTCATTCTCCCTGGGCGTTTCGAATTCTTGTATAGTATTGAGTACATTCTTCATAACACTAGCAAAGTCAATTTATACTGGCTCTCAATTGAAGTGTGAATTGAATATAGGATTCATTTAGTTGATGAATAGTTAGATATAAATACACCACAAACACTCGAACGTGAATGAGATAATAAGTCCATCAAACATCAACAATAATTTATTGGGTGATTTACAAGGGGAGTATCCATTGGATGAATATTGGTGGGTCATCAAGTGCATTCCAATAACACATGAATTAATATACGAACACAAATGGTTACTGGTTGAAATTTCCAATACTAAACAAGTGCCATTACCCACTGTAGTTAAAAAATATACTTTCCTGCTAGACTATGCCAATAACACAATAGTTAAGCGTGGCAGTCCTACACATTAGTATTTTTAATCAAAAATGATGAATAAACAATTACACAGTATTAAACATAATCATTGTTATCCAGGCTAACTCAGAACATTAACATTGGTATCCAGGCTAACTCAAAACAAAGAAGGAACGATATCTATCGGGCAAGGCTGAATTGAAGCAACGTGCTCTCACTAAGCAAGTTAAATTCGGAGAGACATGCTTTCACTAAGCAAGCGAAATTAGGAGAGAAGGCCTCAAACATGTGCGCGGTCTTTTATAGATTTTCATGTTAACAATGTGGGCTAATATGTCCAATAATCGGAATTACTTTAGAAGTCACTAGAACTGCTTACGTCACTAAGGTTCAATGAAGAAATATTCTAACTTCCAACAGTAATCGAATACATCAGACAACGGTATCAAAATTGTCCCTAACGCCATTCTAATGTTGTCTGGCAAGCCTCGTTTTAATAGCTAATAATTAGTATCTTCCCTCAGTTGATTCGCGTTTCGATTTTATTTATTAATAAGAAATCTACGTGAATTATAATTATTGGAAACTCTGTTTCGTAACATTATAAACAAAAAAACACATTCATATTTCAGAACATTAACCCTTAAAAATTACATTAACTCTATTACTTCACGAAAGAACACTTCCCTTTTTTGTTGTTGGCCATTTTTTTTTTGTTGTAAGTATCCAAACCATGTTTTAAATTTAGGTTATCAAACTTTTAATGCATGTGTCATTGTATCACTTGAGATGTGTCAAGGGCCGCAACTCCCCGTCACCCGGCCCAACAACCCGACCCTAGTTAACAAAAAAAACCACCTCGTACATCTTAACTCATTTTAATACTCATCACTATTCATTTGCCAATTTACAATTTAGACACAAAGAATTTAACCAAAGCGAACTATTATTATTAAGTAGGTTACGTATATAAAATTAACAATAAAATTTGATATGTATCAGTACTAGCTGTCGGAATTTCACGAATAGTACATTTTTTTGTGAGCTTAATGGAGGGTTATAAAAATGCACTAGGTGGGCCGCATGCGGTCCGCGGGTCGCGTGTTTGAGACCCCTGCTTTAAAATAAATTACTTTCATTGGTCATCTTTCATTAACAGCTAGTTTCTTGGGGTTTCATGCGATGAATAGAACGATAAAGAGATAGATAGATAGATAGAGACTGGGATAGATAGATTGATAAATTTTATTATTAGATTTGATAAAATTATTGTTTGATAGATTATCGATTATACAATTGTTGATAGATTATCGATAGTTAGTTAGATAGATGGATAGATAGATACAGTTTTTGTTAGAAAATAAATAAAACTAGATAACATTTTTTTATAGATTATAGATAGATAGATCGATGGATAAAAGTATTGATATATTATAGATAGATAGATAGATAGATAAGTAGATTGATAGATAGATAGATAAGTAGACAGATAGATAGATAGATAAATAGTTAGACAGATATTTAGATAGATATGTATATATATATAGAGAGAGATATATATAGATAGATAGATAGGTAGATAGATAGTTCGATAGATAGATAGATAGATAGATAGATAGATAGATAGATAGATAGATGAATAGACAGACCGATATATAGATAGATGGATAGACAGACCGATATATAGATAGATGGATATACCGATAGATTGCAGACGGTCAAAACTTAGCAACAGACAAACAAACAGACCATTAGAATCACACTACTCTCCAGACTACCAACTAATCGATAATGAAAACACAAC
This sequence comes from Anisus vortex, assembly GCA_949126835.1. Lineage (NCBI taxonomy): Eukaryota > Metazoa > Mollusca > Gastropoda > Planorbidae > Anisus > Anisus vortex. The sequence continues at coordinate 35,339,171 of OX421504.1, forward strand.
TTCTCATACCGAGCCGTACTCCATATATAACAAACAAAAAAACATTATTTAATATTGGCGCCAAGTGGAAGGAAGTCAGTGCAAAAGTATCTACAGACATCTTGATTTTTAAAAAAAAGCAACGACATAAAATTAATGTGAAACTTCTGCATAGGATCGCAAGTTCTTTACGTTTTAGATAAATACAAAAAAAAACACGAAAACAAAAAGAAAAAAGAAACATTTTTTTTTATAATGAATGCAACCTGTAGATGACCTTGTCCTTGTTTTTGTTTTTTTTTCCGGACAAAAAAGCAGACGACATGGAAACAAAAACAGAATGAATTAATTGTGTAAGAAATAACATTTCTTGATTTGATTGAAAGTTTTTAATGTTGTTGGTGTAGTTTTGTTTCATGTTTTCTTTATATTTTAGATTTACAAGGCCTACACTTCTTTTTTGAGGAAAATATAAACCATGTTCACCTATATTTAAAAGCCTTATGTACATGTATTGCTTTCAGGAAAATATCGATAGCTATGAGTACACATACATTGATGACGTCAATCAGGACAACACCATTATCAATGGTTCCTAATTCTTTTTTTTCTGTTGTTGTTTTTTTAATCTTTTGGCCAGATGCACGCTTGCAGATAAAAGCCAAAACAAGCAAAAAATGTTTTTTTTTTAAATTAATTTTAAAAGGCCTAAACAGCCTTACGAAAAAAAAAAGCTCTTAGACAAGGAACAACAATAACAATAATATAGTGTTTTTTCTTTCAACACCTTTGGTGTGGTTATAGGGCCAGATCTGTCGACACATACACACATATACACACAGGGAGATCATTGAATCAGTTAGTTTATGCCTCATTACTTCTCTCTATATATATATTATATTATCTATGTATCTGATCCATTTTCTAGCTTTCGTATGTCCAACGCCGCGTGAGTATAGCATTGAGAAAAAAAAAACAATTGTTTTGCTATTGTATTATTATATATTGAGTTTTTAAATAATCCACTTTATAATGTTATAGTTATAGATGTGTTAATTTTTGTCTCTATTTTTTCTTGTGTTATAAATATTATTTTTTGTTTTGTTATTTTGATGTTGTGTTATAGACTAGATAATCATGGGGTCGGCAACCTATGGCCCGCGTGCCAGACTGGGCAATTTTCTAAGGCACGCGGATGACCCTAGAAAAGACAATTTCAGGTCTCTTATACAAGAAACGGAGTGCTAGAGATGGATGATTTCAGGCTGTTGGCACGCTGAATGAATTAGAAATCCTACTTTGACACGCTATTATCAAAAGGTTGCTGACCCCTGGATCCACTACATAATCAAATAACGTGCAAGATTGTTTGCTGTAGTTTTTTATTTTTGGAATCTATATCTAACAATTGTATTTGACAGAGCACAACAGAAGAACACATCACTGGCTTTGTTTAAATTTAACAAATAGTGCATGTGTTTGTGTTTTTTGTTGATTATTTTCTTGTAGGCAATGTTTCTATGATTCTATCCTGCCCAATCTTAATCAGTTTCACGGCTGATTCTGAAATATGTGATTATTTCTGGGAAAATCCGAAAACTTTATAAAACAACAACAAAAAATTACTCGCACCGCAGCGCAAATGGTTTTATATTCTTGTTTATTTTTAGCTCAAGCAACAGAAGGAATGGCATGATGATGTTTTGTTCCCATTATTGTTTTAAACAACCATTTCTCCCTCCAGTGAGCTGTAGAATATGGAGTTCTAATTATGCCTAGTCTTTAAAGGAAAAAAAAAGGCTTTAAAATTGAATTGTGTGTATTTCGTCATCATATTATGTTTTCGTTCTTCCTGTTTCGTCGTCTTTCTTTTGCTTCGCATTTATATAATCATGATTTGTCAATTTTGTTTCAATTCACTAATGTAGTTTAAAGCTCCCGGATGTGATTGTTGTTTTTTTTGGAAGCTTATGGTAATATGGTCTGAAATATAGCGTACTGACATACTAGTGATGGTTAATCTCGGTCCTTTGAGTTCAAACCCAGCAATGTAAGGTCCTTGACAACAATAGGGGTGTACAAGTCAAAGCTAATCTCGGTGCTTTGAGGAAATGGATTTCCAACCCGGAAATGTAAGGTACTTATTCATATCAGTAAGATCTGGGCATGGAATGGTTTGCCTGAACACAACAGAAACATCAGTAACTTATTATCATTTAAAAACAATAATCCAAATGAAGTCTGGACTCAGACCACGGATGAGCGTATGACGCAATAATCTTCTTTATAGAAGGAGCGTCTGTAATGTATAAGATAAGATATACAGGTACGTCATTATGAGCGGAACTTAAAGACCCAAACTAAAGCTGATTCTTCATGTTGCGTATTCCTTTTACAGTAATGTAGGGGTCTTTAGACGATCCCAGTGCTGAGCATTCCACTAACACGTATCTGGTAAAACCAGTAAGTTAACATCCTTTAAAATCATAATAAAAATGCAAGTCTAGACTCAGACCACGGATGAGAGTAGGACGCAATCATCTTCTTTATAGAAGGAGCGTCTGTAATGTATAAGATAAGATATACATTAACTTTAGTGTCATTAAAGATTAATACATGCGCTTGCTTGGGCCAGATCTGGCTCAAACCGGCTGCGATTGAAAGGAGTTATGACACATACAGTTCAGTTATGATAGTGCCAATATATTCCCACCATTACCGCCATGATATTGACAGTAGAAACGCACAGACCTTGAAGTACAGAAATTGAAGTCACCGGAAAATAATAACAGATTCGAATAAGCAAAGACAGAACACGGAAGTACGTAAAGGGTTAAGAGGATTTCATGTTCCCTGTTACGTTAGCTGTGATAAAGCTTCTTGAATAGGTCATCCAGGACCTGTTCTCGGATAGGTCATCCAGGACCTGGGCTCGGTTACGTCCCACACGACCATTTCTCTGACAGGTCATAAACGACGCATGCTAAGATATAGCCAGCCATAATAATAATTACGTTCTAAAATTAAATACGTAAATTGTAACGGCTCTGGGATGCATGCACCTTGCATTGACCGATTCTTGGATCTATTGTAGCGGATAAGGTCATCCACCATCCGTTCAACTGGTCAACTACCCGTCGGACCGAGTTGATCGATAGGTCTGGTGAAGCAGCGTTCTGTGGTCACGGCATACTAGCTGATTGTGTGGCCACCAGCACTATTCACAGCCGCCTTTACTTTACCCTCCCAACTAAGGTCAGGTACCCCATCAGAGCTGGGTAGACTCAGGGATACCCTCCGAACCCGGGGGAAAAACTCCAAGCCTTTACCAGGATTCGAACCCGGGACCTTCGGTACGCCAGCCGAACGCGCTACCGGCACGGCCACCTTGCCCCTTACGTTCAACTACAAGTCTTCCTTTTCTTGAGTGTTCCAACGCGTGCATCTCTCCAGGCTTCAAACAATGTATCTATTCCTGGCACTAAATCCTTCATCGGAAACTCTATCCGGTCAGCGAGAACGGCAACGTCATGCGTCATTTGTTATCCGCCACCCCTGCCGGGTTCAATGTACCGCCATCTTATGTGCGGCGCCAGTTCTCGAATATTGAAGAAACAAAAATAGAAGGAGAAGTGGAAAGAAATGACCAAGGAAATTGCAGAACAAGACGGAATCAATATTCTTAACTTATCTCTCACAAGTGCAAAACCCTCACCCACTGGCCTCTGTAATCCGATGTATGGACAACAGCGTAATGCTAAGATAAATCTGAAATGTTATGAGAGAGAATAGGAAAAGAAAGACAGAGAGGGAGAGAGGGAGAGAGGGAGAGAGAGGTTTTCAGAAGAGGCGCCGGAAGGATGTTCAACAAATTGATGACGTAATCGTGGGGGGAAGCAAAATTGAATATCGTTGTGTAAGAAAATTGGATATATTGTTTTAAAATGATGTGCGCGACCCGGTGGTATAGTTGTTAGAACGTTAGGCTTTTCGTGCTTAAGGTACGGGGTTCAAACCTAGTACCTCTGGAATACATTTTCTAGATATATATGTGAGCAGAGGCGTATTTAGGCATGTTCCACATGTTCCATGGAACAGGGGTCGGAAACACAATTGGGCCCCCCACACATCCCAAAACACAGGCTAACACAGTAATGTCGAAAGGCATGGGCCCACACGAACAGGGCCCCCACAATCTTAAAAACGGCCCTGTATATATGAGTATCATTAGGCTATTCGTCGGTGTAACAAGAACAACTTACGCCTCCTGGTTGGTTATTGTTTTTTTTAAGTTACGCCAAAACATTTCATACGCCGAATAAAAATATCTATTTCATGGAGTGTACACATCATAGGCTCTTTGATGCAAGGATATCGTGATCTTGTGGACCCTTTGATGCTTAATTCGCTCTTGAATTATTCGTGGAACAAAAGCAGACAGACCCAATCCTCAACAAAAAAAAATGTAATCGTTACTTAAACGAAATGAATCCCAAGTGTGGCATTCGGGCATGGAAAGGGTTGCCTGTTCAAACCAGGAAAACCAGTAACTTAACATCATTTTAAAGATGCAAGACTAGACTCTGACCACTAAAAAGCTTAGGACGCAAAAATTTTCTTTAGAAGGAGGGTCTGTAATATATAAGATAGTCTGCATGAAAACCACCCCACAAAAAATGCTTAGTTACAAACTCACCCGCCAATCTAAAAAAATAATATCCATACTAGAGATCAGGTCATAACAGGCTGAAGCAACACATGTTCCGCAAACTATAAATTCGAACAAGTGAAATGTGCCCCTGCGGAACAGCTACCGAAAATGCGGAACATTTTCTTTCAAACCTGTACCACTCTATCCGTTCAGCCATATGGCCCTAGGAAGATACCTTCAAATGACAAACTCTATGGTTGACTGGAGCAACTGACAGCCACTGCGCTGTCCGTCATGAGTATTTGACTTTTCTAAATCCTACAACAGAACAGGCTGTAGAACGAAGAGGAAGAATTCACCCCACACATGTTGCAGCTCTTCATTTCGTCCTCACATGATCGTCTCCAGGCGGACCTGACGAACAACAGTTTGATCAGACGTCAAGTTCAGACGTGATTTGTACCAGACATTCGTTTTTCAAAGTAGATCGATTGTCTTAACATTGTACCGCTACTACAATCTCCTTACGTATTAAAAAAAAAACGCGGCCCACGGAAATTCCTACGTACTTTTACAATAGTTGTACACTTAGTAAGATCTAAAAAAAATTCGAGCTTATAATAATACCTCTATTTCATTTCCTGTCAGCAAAACTATTCAACAACCGGTACCTTAGCTAAACTCCAGTAATATCAGAGCTCGTGCTGTCGCCCCAGGGAGCCATTTTTTAAGTGTCAATCTAAAATGAAAAGGCACGATCAATATATCAATATTGTTCATATGCCTTCCGTTTCATAGAGAGAAAAAAGTTATCATTCTTTTTGTTGTTGTATTAAACTTATTGCGCTTAAACCGTTTTTGATTCTCTCTGCTGCTGAGCAGATGATATCTAATATGGCCGCCATTTATTTTTTTAACGTAGTGCTCAAATACAAAACTAAAAATAGAAACAACTAACAAACAAACACAAATGCGGGCAGCCATCTTGATGACCTAAAAAAAGTATTATATATTGCTTGCTACATATTTGATTCTTGGAGAAAAAGTCAAATTTTGAATTTCTTTTGGGGTTTTTGTTTTCAGGGGTGTGCAATATTTTTTTTAGCAATGGGCAGTATAAGAAAGCTATTAGCCTTTTTGTGTGTTGGGGGAGATGGAGATGGTCAATCTCCCCAGTACATGAGATCTATGTTCGAGCTACACACATCAGAGAAAACACGACTACGTTCAAACAAAATCTATCTACAGCTCAAGGTACCAAGCGTACGAAGAAAAACATTTGCAGCTCGCTCCTACAGCGTCGTAGCACCATGGGGTGGAATGAACTTCCGAACACAATTAAACAAGCCGACAAAATGGACATATTTAAAACAAAATTAAAAACACACTTTTTCGATTTGTTTTAATAACAGATGGTACATGTAAAGCGCTTTCGAAGACTTTGTTATGAATAGCGCTATATAAATATGTAATTTGTAATTTGTAAAAAAGGATTGGCAAGGCTCATTTTAGCCCGCAGGCCGCTTGTTGCATACCTATTTTTGTTTATTGAGAAGGAAAAGGTTTGCTATAATAAACAATAGTTGAGGACATGTGTGAAAGGTGAACACTTGACCGCGAACACGTAATAGAACCTGTCAATGCGCGGGAAATCAAAGTGGCAGACGTCAAATTTTAGTAGCGCGGGAACGGAAGCCACGAGGTTTCCAAAGAAAGAAATCTCGGGAGAAGAAGGGAGAGGTGAGGGAGACTTTTTGTTTTCATTGAGGCTTCAAGCACGGGCATACCCGTAACACTTTTACAATGGAGGGAGAGGGGGGGGGGGGGACAAATTTCTTGTTTTTTTATTTTGCTTGTTGTAACAATGTCGTAAATTGAAGAATTGACTTCCGCTCCCCCAATCGTGGTCGTAGCCGCCGTCGAGTCTTTAAACAAGTGGTTTGATGTGTGAAACATTGTCCTGTCAGGAAACACATGAGGACTAATAAAATGTCCTGAAATAGCTCACACACACTGTGATACACACACCCAATGTCAAACACTGACGGACCGGCGCAGGTCGTACCAAGCCGTCCCTCCCCTTCTCCCCACTGGGTGATTGGGGCGTTAAAACTAGACACGATGGCAACAGACGACGTGCAATTTAAAAAAAAAAATATAGCGGGAGATTAGGTGGCTAAAACAAAATGGCCGCCTCTTGAAATTTGCAGCTTTCTAGAAGTCCCGGTTTGAATAAGACGTCCTTTGTATGTCGAACCGCAAACTGTTTTTAATCTTAATGTTTTGTAAGTAGCTATTAAAGTGTAAATTGGAATGCGTCTATCGGTCTCAATTTTTGAGACATTATCATGGTTTGCGACACTCACTGAGACGAGGAGATTGTGTGGCCAGTATAAAACCATCTATTTCTTAACATTTATTCTGACTCGCTACGATCCTGTTCGAACATGGATGAGCTAGACCAGTGGGGAGGGGATCAATATGTTTTTGATAATCGCGTGCCAAATTGGGATTTATAATTCAATCAGCGTGCCAAACATCCTAAAAGTCATCCCGCTCTAACAATTAGTTTCTTGTAAAAGAGACTTCAATTGCCTTTTTTTTAGGAAGTCTTCTGCGTGCTATTGAAAATCGTTTTTGCGTGCCAGGTTTGCCCGTCGGTTTCCGATCCCTGAGCTGGACGCAAGATAAAATTCTCGGAACTTCAGATGAATCGCTGAGTATGATCCATCCCCAATGCAGTTTATTATCTTATCGTATACAAGCTACATTGCCCGGCGTTGCCAGGGTGGAAAAAAAAAGGACTGTACAAGGTGCAGATAAAAATTTAATTTTATAAATTACAATTAAAAGAAAGCTATAAATCTAATATTTAAATTTTTATTTTTTTACTGAAGACTTTTAGGAAAGTAATTTAATATAAATATTGTAATCGGGTAAAAAAATAGGTAAGTATTTTTATTTAACAAAAATCTAAATTGCCCGTAGATTTACAATGTCTTTTGTTTTTAAAAGTTTGAAAAAAAAAATTGTCGAAAAAAATGTATAGTCTAACTGGAGAATTGAACCCGGGTCGCCCGCATAGCAGTCCGCTACGTTTACTCCCGAGATAGCGAAGACACATGTCCGATGTGAAAATTTTTTAGACAGTATATAGGCCTAGGCATAAATAGGTCAGTGACACAAACTCACTTGATTTCAAATTGACCAATGGGGATCCGTATGCGTACTAACACTCTCTTTATATATACACTCCTTATATAAAGAAGATTATTACGTCCTACGCTTATCCTTGGTCCGAGTCTAGTCTTACATTTTTCTTTATCTTTTAAAGGATGTTAAGTTACTGGTTTTCCTGGTTTGTCCAGGCAACTTATTCCATGCCCGAATGCCGCGCGCATAAGGGATAAGGAAAGCGTAGGACGCAATAATCTTCTTTATAGAAGGAGCGTTTGCATATATAAGATAACATGTATCACTTGTTGATTTTTTAAAGTGATGTTGTATGTTGATCTGTTAAATTTGCCGAATTATCTGTTGATGCATGACAGCATTATAAATTAGATTGTACCAAGCTTGGTGCGCACACTTGCTGTCGCCGAGAAATGCTGCGCCGAATGTTTCCGCACTACTGTTGGTGTAGCATGTGTTGATTCAACAGCTGTTGCAATATGGAACAGCTGCTGTAAAGAGGAACTGTCCTTATTGAATCCTTTGCCATTTGTTTAAAGTGTCCTGACTGTTGTTGTGAATTGTGAACACTAATAAAGTTTCGTGCTGTTATTTCACGGCTGTTGTAATAAACTAGCGCTGCACTATACTCTGTTGCATAATCTGTACCATTAAAGACCAAGTGAAGAGGTTTTTCTCAAAGGAACGAGATTTGGAATAGCCTCATACGGCAGTGACGTATCACAAGGGAAATAAATAAATAAAAATAGACGCTATAAATCTATATTTAACCATTTTGTTAAAAATAAGAACCGGGAAAAGATTCAAAACATGTGGCAATAGATTCAAAACACGTGACAATATTCATTTTTCCTAGTCGGAATCCTTTATGTTACGTCACTTTCCTATATTGCCGGAAATAAAAACATCTCAAATGGCTACGAGATTTGGAGTATTCCTCCGAAAAACACACACATTTAATTGCAAATATTGAACTAATTACTTAAAATGTATCTTTGATATTTTGTATAAATGTTTTTTTTTAACATTCAGATACTGAATACACTATTTACTATCAAAATCAAATGTTAACTCAATTTTGATAAAAAGCTCTTCACTTGGTCTTTAATGTGTTAATCTAACGAACTAATTGTATACTCTCTATTCATTTGTATTTCACATTTTTTTTATTGTTAAATGAAAAAATAAAACTACTTCATATTTTACTCTGATATTTCACTTTTAAGCTCTATTTGTTTCGATGTTTTTTGTCTATATTTGTATGTTGATTATATTTATTTATATGTATCAAGAATTTATAGCTTTTACGGTTTCTTGTTCTAAAATTGAATAAGCTTAGCTTAAAGTTTTATCTGTTCATCTTTAGCTTACCAGGATCTTATATATATATATTCTAAACAGCAAAAAATAGATAATTCTTTTCGTATATTATTAAACTTATTATGTTGTGATTGTGTTGTTTTTTTTTAGATGTTTTTTGTTTTGCTCCTTTATTATTATAACTCATTTTTTATTAAATAAAATTATTAGATCTTTGTCAATCAAATTATAGTGTACCACACACGAGTCTGTTTTTTCATTGTCTTCTATAGATTCTATACACCAAAGCTGACCTCTGAAACTAGATCGTGACATTTCGATTATTATATTTCTAGACTTCTTTTTTTTTAATACTGAAAGAAATTCTAAACTCAATATGTCATGGAAAGTATTAAAAATGGAAAGATTCCATAAAAGTAAACACTCTCTATATATTCATGGATGGTAGCACACACATTTTCATGTTTGATGTTTTTTTTTTTTATATTCTCTTTTTTTTTTAACGACAGATATGTCTTTGTTATAGTCAGCTACCTCATAGGAGTTTTTGTTTTCGCAACCATCGTAGGTGAGTCGTTGTTTTTACCTTTAGTTAACCCTTCCCGTACCGACCTACTTTCTATCTATGCTATCTTCAGTCCCGCTATATACGCGCCCGGGACTGTAAGGGTTAAGTCAGTATACAAGAGTAAGCATAATAATTGATTGAATAAATCATAAGCGAACACTTTTGAAATGTTATTTACAATTAAACTGAAATGGTTTCCTTTTAAAAATTTTACATCAACCAAGATTTTTTTTGGATGAAAACGAATGGAAATTTCACAGTGGACATAAATGATAAATATATATGATTTAGAAATAACATAGACATTATGTTGTGAGTCTATGAAATAGAACAAAAAAACATCACACATTTTATGAAAAAAAAATCAAAGTCTAGAAGCATCAGAAATTTTACATTGTGTGCAAAGGACAGAAACAGCACGAATTCAGCAATGTATAAAACATCGCAAATTTAGCAATGTAGAAATGTGACTAATTGAGTACCGTTGACAACAACATAAATTTAGCACTGAAGATTGCACAATAAATTTAACACCCTAGATGACTTCACAAATTTATCAAAGTAAAAACATCACAAACTTAGCATCGTAGAATACTTTACAAATTTACCACTGTATGAAAACATCAAAAATTAGCACTGAAGAATACATCACTCATTTAGCACTTTAGAAATGTTAACCCTTACAGTCCCGGGCGCGTATATAGCGGGACTGAAGATAGCATAGATAGAAGTAGGTCGGTACGGGAAGGGTTAATATTTTTTTTAGCAACTTAACGAATATTACATTATTGAATGAATACACGATCTACATTGTATAAACATGTTAAATATATCAGTATATAAAGTAAACCAGTTAGCAAAAGGCTGTGCAAATTTAGTAAATTTAGACTGATGCAAATTTTATATTTGTCAATTGCTGCAATGCTGCAAAAATACTATAAAACATCTATCCTATATATAAATAAACGCTTTTCTTGTCAGTTAAGTAGCGGAATCGATTGGAAGTATTTAAATGAAATAATACATTACCGAGAGTACGAGAATAAACTATCATTCTATATTTTAACCTTGGACACATTGGCCATTTCAATGTCAACCATGTTGTATTTCTATAATTATTTCTTGATAATTCTATAATTACAATTAGTTTTATTTCGTGTATTAAATGTGTGTGTGAAATTTGTGAGGCTTTATCGATGTCCATTCTAAACGTCAAGGTTTGTAAAATTTTAACGGAGGGGGAGGGGGGTATTTGTATTAATAAGGTTTTATTAATAATAAAAATTTAAAAAAAATGGAATTACTTTAAAATGTTTTAAAAATGAATTTTTAAGACGTTCCACATTGTAATTATCTATAATTGAAGGGAGATAATATTTCTGGGTTTCATGGAATTAGCTTATTAGGTTTAAAACGGTTCGGCCCGCTCAGTAGAATTTTAACTCCCGTCATTTTTTAGCCAGTTGCTCAAAAAAAATAATAATTTCGAGCTATAATGTTGGCGATCGTATTGAAATGACATTTATTAAAAACCGAATTCGTTGTCAATTATGACAGGTCAAGTTGGAAATGTTATCAACAACCGAAATGCAAGCAGGCAAGAATTTGAAAGACTTTTGGTGAGTTTTGTTTGAATTTTTGAAGACAATATTGATGTGATCATTAAAGTTGTGACCATCAGGCTAGTCGTACGATTCTTAACAATCTCCATCGTTGACTCTCTTAGGGTTAGAAAGACATGGAGGGGACTGTTGTTGACACAGACTCCATGTGTAGTGACAAAGATTAATAAGAGTAATTGTATTTGTAATTATTCGTATTACAAGTTAATAAACTGGGGGCACACTGGTCTAGTGGCAACGCGTTCAGCAGGCGATATTCGATCTCGAGTTTGGAAAAGCAGACTGATCGCACTTCCGCTAGTCCACTGTGCACCATAAGCTGAAAAGTGCTTGGGTTCAATTCCAAGATTCTTTTAGTTAGTAATGTGGGCAAACTATTGTGCTGGCCACACAATCTTATTACATGCTGGGACGAAATAGGCTGATTAACTCGTGTTTCTCTTGCACACTTTCAACCACCATCAAAGTGGAAAGATGATTCATTAAATTTTTGTTTCATTAATTTTTCTTTAAAAAAAAAGAATTTCAGGAAATGTTGAATAAAAAAGCGGTATTTTATTCCTTAATTTTAAATTTTGTTAAAAAAAAAAAACATTAAATTTCGCACGTAAAATATTGCAACCCAAAATATAGTAACAAAGTCGGGTCGAAATGAGGGCCGGCGAAAAGTCGTGCCTTAGTTTCTGTGGCCGCGGTATACAAGGGGATTGTGTGTCCAGCTCAATAATCAGCAGCTTAAAAAAAAGTTAAGTACTCTTCGGACCCAACTGATCATCGGGCCAGTGAAGCAGCGTTCACCAGTTTCTGTGACCACGGCATACGAGGGGATGTGTGGCTAGCACAATGACCAGCCGCCTTTACTTAACCATAACTAATGTCAGGTACCCATCAGAGCTGGGTAGATTCAGGGGCACCCTTAAGTCCCGGGGAAAAATCCTTGCCTGCACCAGGATTCGAACCCCAGAACATATGGATCGCCAGTCGAACGCGCTGCCATTTATTTAACTTGTAAAGAATGGTTTTGCATGAGGGTCTCTCTGTTTTTGAATCCACAGGATGGTGCCAAGATCTACATGCAGACGCACAATGTGCCGCACAACCTCCAGAAGAGGGTGCAGAGGTGGTATGACTACGTGTGGTCAAGGGGCCGGCTCAACGGCTGCGACATCAACTCCCTGGGCTTGCTGCCGGACAAGCTGAAGACGGAACTGGCCATACACGTGAACCTGGAGACGCTGAAGAAGGTCAGGCTTGAGTGTGTGTGTGTGTGTTTTTTTCTAATTGACGTGACACGTGTGTTGACGTCACTTGACCTGTGTGTTGACGTCACTTGACCTGTGTGTTGACGTCACTTGACCTGTGTGTTTGACGTAACTTCGACCTGTGTGTTGACGTCACTTGACCTGTGTGTTGACGTCTCTTGACCTGTGTGTTTGACGTAACTTCCACCTGTGTGTTGACGTGACGCGACCTGTGTATTCACGTGAAAACCTGCGTGTTCTTGCAAAGTGACATGCAAGCTCACGCAACAAGACCTGTGTTTTTCCGGTGGCTGTTTTAAATTGCCGGAAGAGATTTCCTATGATACATTTTAAGGTAGAATTTCCGAGTAGTTTTGATTGCTTCATTTGAGTATCTGCAATCATACTCTTAGACATACAGACAGTGTAGACGAAACAAGATAAAATTAATTGATGGTTAGATAAACGGATCGACTGGTTGATAGAGTGTTTAATAGATAGATAGATCGATAGAATGACAGGTAAATAGATTAGTAAATAGATGAAAGATAGATAGATAGATATAAGTAGATAGATGGATTAAAGATAAATGAAAATGATAGATAGATAGATAGATAGATAGATAGATAGATAGATAGATAGGTAGATATATAGATAGATAGATAGATAGATAGATAGATAGATAGATAGATAGATAGATAGAGACAGACAGACATATAGATAGATAGATAGATAGATAGATAGATAGATAGGTAGGTAGATAGATAGATAGATAGATAGATAGATAGATAGATAGATAGATAGATAGATAGATAGATAGATAGATAGATAGATAGATAGATAGATAGATAGATAGATAGGTAGATAGACAGACAGACAGACAGACAGACAGACAGACAGATAGACACATAGACACACAGGCAGAATTAGAACAGGAAGCGTTAACTGATTACAAACTTTCAAATCAGCCTGGACACATTGACAGCACCATATCTCTGGCTTTCGTCAAAACCGCCCACTACACAGATTATCTCTCCCTTTGGCAGATTGTAAACAAATACCCTCTTAAAGGGAGAGAATTCTGGACGCTCACAAAAATGAAAGTATTTCTTTATATCTGTTTCGTTAAATCTTGTCAACAATTTTCTGTTTCTAAAATCTAAATTTTAAATATATAACTCTATAGGCCTAGACTGTTAGCTAGTTGTTATTGGTTTTTATATCATAACAATAGCACGATAGTCAAGTGTATAGTTGTTTGTTGTATTGCTTTATACAAAAATATTTTCCACTGAAAATCGAAAGGAAATTTTGAAAAAAAAAATACTTTTGAAGATTAGAGGTCTGTATAAATCTGTTTATTCCGAAGGGTACTTTACTATATAAAATAGATACAGGACAAAATTACTTTGGATAAACACAGAACATTGTACAAACTATCATAGTTTAACATACAAAACAGTAGAACCAAATACTCTAGTTTAACAAACATTATAGAACAAAATTGTGTAGTTTAACCAAAATTATAGAACAAAATAATTATAGTTTAACACACACTGTAGAACACGTATTATAGTTTAACACACTGTAGTGTAGAAAAAAAACATTTTTTTATAATGTTAAACACACAATTTAGTACTCGAGCAAGTTAAGCAAAGAATTGTGTTCTTAATATCATCATCATTATAAGGTGCCATGCCGGATGGCGTAGGCGATCATGTCTTTCCACGTATATTTCCTTCTGGCAAACTCTAGCATTTCTGTTGTTTTTTGTCATGCCATTCCATTCTGTAATATCATCTAATATCTTCCTTCTCTGTCTTCTTCTGCATCTCTTTCCCTCCAGCTGTCCAATTATTGTGATGTTTTCTTATGTTTTCCTTTCTTATTATGTGAACTACTAACGTTGACTTTCTCTTCGTGATCCTTACAATTACTTCTCTGTTAGCGTTTGACATTTTGAGCACCTCCACATTAGATGTTTTCTCTGTCCATGCCACTCGCAGCATTCTTCTATAAAGCCACATTTTCTTAATTAATAAAGCCAATTTTAAACATAAACATATTATAGTTGAATATACATTGGGATCAATAAAGCATCTCAATGGAACCGCCCCCTCCCCCCCACCATTCCACCTTTCACCGCCCTCCCATTCCTCAGCTACTGCTACTGATGTATTTTTATTCCCGCCAAGCTCCCGCCAAGCTCACGCACGCAAAAGAAAGAAAGAAAAGAATAATCGAATATATTTCATTGTTATCGGTACCCCAACTGGACAGGGGGCATAAAAAACCTACCAAAGCAATCAAAGCAGTTGACCGTTAGCCCCACGCCCCTCTCATCCCACTCCCCCCCCCTTATCTCAACCCAACTTATACCCAACCTGCGCCACTGATCCCCCCCCTCCCCCACATCCAGCGTGTGAGACAAATCCGGAACAGGGCAGACGATAGGGGGAAAGAATTGGCGCGCGATTTAATCGAAGAGTCTGGTGGAATCGATACGAACCGATTTTCTTTTCTTTTTTTTTTTTTGTTACTTTTTGTTCGTAATCGAAGCAGACGAGCTCGTTTTTTTTTATAGTTCCTCCTAGTTTTCCGCGGGAAAATGTTTTGCGTGTTTTTGTAGCAGACGACTCACGCAACCCTGGGGCTGTACTTGCGTTCTTTCCATTCACAATACATGTGGGCTGTGTGTGTGTATGCTGTTTCCATTCACACCAATTCTTGAAATAGTTTATAAACTTGTATAAAAGTACAAATTTGTGTTCAACATTTTATACATCTTTAGTTTCCTTCAATTTTTGAACGTGTGCGTCCAACAAAAAGTGCGGCTAGCATAGCCCGCTAATGTTTTCTAAATAAATATAAATATATGTTACAGACGCGCCTTCTATGTAGAATATTACTGCGTCCTACGCTGATTCGTGTGTTGAGTCTAGTCTTGTATAGATTTCTGTTCAGATTTTTAAAATTTGGTATTTCCTCCGGAATTTCGATTAATTTAGCGGCAAGGCTATTGAAAATAAATTGCTCAGCAGTGGTCTGAAATTCCTCCGCGTAAAATGGAGGACTCTACTTACACGCATTGAGCAGGGATCGGCAACCTATTGATAATAGTGTGCCAAAGTAGGATTTCTAATTCATTCAGCGTGCCAACAGCCTTAAAGTCATAATTTATCCTGTTCTAGCACTAAATTTATTGTACACGACACTAAAACAGCCTTGTGTGTGTGGAGGGGGTTCCGCGTGCCATTGAAAATCGCTCTGCGTGCCAAGTCTGCGTCCCTTAGGTTGCCGACTCCTTGAGTCGTATTGTGAGATCAAAGTTTTTCCTTCATGTCCTACTTTCTGTCCACACAAAACGCTTTAAAACTCGCGTGCCTCTGAACGTTTTAAGAACATGACCTTCACAAGGTCACGCACTTTATTTTCGCTAACCAATCAGAATGAAAAGCTGACAGTTTGATCAACGCAATCATAGTGTGTGTGTGTGTGTTTTTGTGTGTGTGTGTGTGTTTGTGTGTTTGTTTGTCTCATTTTTCATTTACCCAGGCTATCACGCTTGTCATTCAAAGTTATGAGTTGAATTGTCATGCACGCACGCACAAACGCACACACTCACAAAATGAATTGTATTAACTTTTCTACACGAATACACTCGCAGGACACTCGCGTCGACAGACACACTTGTACACAGACAATGCAGACAGACAAACACTTATATATATATATATATAGAAGTAGTAGTAAAGTAAAGTGCCCGTCGGACCAAATTGATCCATAGGGTCGGCGAAGCAGCGTTTCTGTGGCCACGGCCTACTAGGGGGATTGTGTGGCAAGCACAATGGCCAGCCGCCTATATATTACCCGAAACTAATGTCAGGTTATACGTTTTTTTTATTGATCCCTCACTTTTATATAAATATTTTTTGGTACAGTTTTATAAATAATTTTTTTTTATGATTTTTATAAATTTGGCAAGTAATAATCTTTTTTATAGAAGGAGTTAATATTAGATAATTTTGTAATCGGGTTGATAAGTAAGTCTAAACTCTATGATGCTACGAATTATTTTGTAAAGACATCCGTTTCGATATTTAGTCTTTACGGCGACTTGTTTTCTTTTTCTACTCTTGGTGTACCCTTTTTTACTCCCTTTCTTTTAACTTGCATTGTCTGTCTGCTTGGTTGGTTGCTTGGTTGCTTGATAGCAAAACTTTGCATCGATGTTTGCGACCACTTCCCGTGGTCCAATCGAGATGAAACTTGGGCAGCAGACTTGTCCCGACTAACAGTACATTATATCAAATTTTCAGCATAATAGCCTTTGGAATAGTCGCGAATTCCTTCGACCAATTTGCAAATTAAAGAAATTATTGTGCGTAAATTATGGCTGCCTCTACCTCAAGAGACGGAAGTTAATAAACTTTTCAGATATGTTCGTTTTTACGAAATAAATAGAATTAAAACGACACAATGTATCTTTTTATGGTTTTTGCGGGCCAAAGCTAGAAAAAAAAAGGATGTGCAAAATTTTAGTGTGGAAATAAGGTATGATATCACTTAGATCTATTTTAATCTATCAAAATATAAATTAAATATTAAGTCTTTTTATTTAACAAAAAGCTTAATTGTCCGGTGTTGCCCGTGGATTAATAAATTTTTTTTAGAGTAATATTAATGAAAATATGTTTTTAATAGAAAAACTAACTGGAGAATCGAACACGGGTCAACCGCATGCTATCCCGATACGTTATCCACTCAGCTATCTAGAACACATGTCAAATTGCAAAGCTAAAATATGATACAATAAGGTCACGTGTCTTTAAATAAACCAATTTGATTGGTTAAACACACACAAAGAGCTTGTTATATATATATAGAGATAAATTACATATGTTTTTTCTATACGGAACAGTACAACGTCAGGGATTGGACGGCGGCTGGGTTCGAACCCGGGTCGTCGTGGTGACATGTCCTGAGTACAAACCGCAGTACCAGGCGGCTCTACTTTAGTTTAGGGGCCCAGACTGCACTTCTAATTTTCCCTCCTACAATTTTACCCCCCCTCCCCGCCCCTTCACTGCCTCAGGCTACGGGTAGATATCAGAGATAACCCCCACGCCCCTTTACTTGTCTGATATCACACTCAATCAGCAGCGGTGGTGGTTGGGGCGGGGAGGGAAGGAGCAGGTTATGCGCTATCGAGACGCCCCGCTCCTCACCGCTACCAACCCGCCCCCCCCCCCTGCCATACTTAACCCCCCACCCCCACACACACCCACACACACGAACGATACTTTCTACATGTTCAATCACTCTCCATCTCTGGCCCGGGCTGGATCGATACATACTGGAATCGTGTTTTGACATATCCGCACGAACGATATTTCCACGCCGATTACTAATCTTTGCTTACCATCAAACCATTCCTTAGACACACACACACACACACACACACACACGCACGCACACACAAGCACACAGCGGTCTGATTTCTTATGCAATGGTATCAAATCGGAGTGAACCATAAATTTCACAGTTATCTTATGAATTTATTGTCACACCATTGGTGGATTCGCTGGTGACCTACTAACCCCGGAAGTCGATCATCTATTTCCGCTATGTCAGACATAAAACAAAATATATAGCAATACCAGTATGATCTTTGTAATACATAAACATTTGTAAATCATAATATATTTTACATTTCTTTCAATCTAGGAAAACGCCAATGAATGATTGTAGTTGTAGCGAAGAAGAATTTAAAATCTAATACAAGCAATTTTTTAAAGGCCATGGGAGCGAGTAGAAAGATGTGTTTTTATTTCTTATCCGATATAATATGTATAATATTTGGACCATATATAGTACTAGTGACTAAACATTTAAAAATGAACAAAAACAACCAATAATGTGAAAATAATTTGGTTGCCATGGAGTTGGCGGCGATTTTGTTCAAAGCCATTTTTCATTAGTATTTTTTTTTACTTGAACAAAAAACGCTACAACTTATTTGTTTATCAATATACGTTATTCAAATTAAGGATAAATGAACAACAATCCCTTTTATGCAAAGTGCTAAAACGAATTTTCGATTTAACAAAAAATGAATTAGTTATACAATTTTTTGTGAGGCATATAATATGAACTTAGAAACAACATATTAAAAGTTACTAAAATATTAATACAAAAATAACTTTTTTTTTCTAATAAACTTTCAGTATTTTTAAAAGTTAAAATATTATGAACGTGTGTGCGAAATTTAATGATAGCCTAATTGATTAATAAATTTAAAAAAAAAACTAGTATGGAATACCAGGCATAAAAATAAAGTTTTCAGAAACACCGGAAGAACGGAGAACTCTAAAAAAAATATTGGGAAAACATGTCTATTTAAACACACAAAACATTTAGAAGTAACCGGGACTAGCAATGAATGAGAATATAATGAGCTGGGTCATCATTTGACATGCTTTCGTGTAGTCTCTTTTCTTTTTCTATTAGCTAGAATTCAGAGCAGTTTACTCTCTTGCAGTTAATGCCAGACAAATATATTTATACGTCTTTTTCAGTTGTGTTGTATTCTTGTATAGTTAATTACCCTTTGGACCAAACTGATAATAGGGCTGGTCAAGCAGCGTTCACCAGTTTCTGTGGCCACGGCATACGAGGGGCTGTGTGGCCAGCACAATTCCAGCCGCCTTTACTTTACCCCCAGCTAATGTCAGGTACAACTAATGTCACGAAAATATTTTTTTTAAAGTACGGTAAACGCTGCTCTAAAAAGTCTGCAGAATGCTAACCAGAGAACTATCTGGCCAGACTTTCACCCCTTTAAACCGGACATCATCAAACAGGTTAACCCCCACACAAAGACCTCAATGACTTTTGTTTGTTTAGTATTTGACTTTTAATGATAAGCCACGTTCCACTTAGTTCTGAATATAGAACAGTGATGCTATGTGGCGAAACATGATTATTTTTTTGGTGAGAACCTTTAAAACAGAGATGTACTTTAAATCCAGAAAGGAATCAAGATGATAATCTAAAAGGTAACAGTACATCAGTACATCATCTCTGGAGTTTTTATGTATTCCGATTCCAGACTCCTCAATAAATATACAAAACTGTATCCGATTAAAATAACCGCTTCAAAGTCGAAACTCTGGAACATAGCTGTTTTTGTAAAGTGTCTTTTGGGGAGGGGGTGAGTGTGGTTTTGTAGACTTTTATGAATTTCTACGAGACACTTCTGTTTGGACGGAATCAAAGTCTTCGTCAAGGAGATAGTATTCCAATCAGGTGGGATATAGTGGGAATTAAGAATTATTCCCCTGTATCCTTACGGAAGTCTGATATGCGGGAAAATCCGTTTCGTAAAAGATTAGCATACCAGCATAGGTGAATTAAATATAAAACAATGTGTGTGTATTTACACATTCATGAATAAATCTATATAGTCATCAAAATATATGAATATCTTGAAGCAAAGGGAATTTTATTCAACCGAATTATATTTATAAATTCACATAAATTGTATCTATCGTTACTTTAAAAAACAACAACTGATAAAACACACTACATGTATTTTAATTTTATCTTCGTTAAACATTTAAAAACAACTGATAAAACACATTATTTTAATTTTATCTTCGTTAAACATTTTTTTGGACCCCAATATTGGTTTACTTTTATATTAGATCGGTTAATGCTAACTTTATTTGCTTTGTTCTATGTTTGTAAAGCTGTAAGAGTATTAATTAGCTTTATATTTTTTAGCCTAGAGAACTATATCCGTGTACTTAGATCTAGTTGTTAGTTGCTCAATGTTAAATGCGCTCTGAGCTTACATTATGTTTGTTGGCAGCGCTATACAAATATAATGATTATTATTATTTGTACATCACCATCAATAATTTACTCTATGTCAATGAATGCATTCACCCAAAGATCATACATAGCTTCAACTATCGATATAAGTCTGTCGTGTAATGAAAATATTTCATTCCTGCGAGTAAAACATGAAAATAGAGAAATCCCAGACGCTCCTTCTATAAAGAAGATTATTGCGTCCTACACTCATCGGTGGTCCGAGTCTAGTCTTGCATTTTTATTAATGTTTAAAATGATGTTAAGTTACCAGTATTTCTGGTTTGTTCGGGCGACCCATTCCATGCCCGGATGCCACTCGGGAAGAAAGAGTACGCAAAAACATTTGTTCTCGCATAAGGGATAAGGAAAGTGTTTTTGGCCTTCCTGGACCCCACTTTTAACAAGAGTACATTTAATGGACAGGCCGTTCACACACAAAAGAAACACACAGACCCATAAGTTCTTCTCTCTTCTTCTAAAAAAACACAAGCCTAAGGATCTGTCAAAGAAATATATAATATATAAAAAACATAGGAAAACTTCGTTTATAAGAGTGAACGTATCTGTAAGAAGACTTGAAGATGTAACAGGGTGGCGAGGGACAGTTTGTTTATATTGATTTTAAAGTAAGGAGCTCTTGACTGGAAATTTCCGGAGACATTCTGAGTGTTATTTTATAAAGAGATTCTCCATTCTGTACGATGTATATTCTGTCTGTTTTATACATATTGTTTGTTCTTTATACTGTAAGTAAGTAGTAACTAAAGTATCCCCGTCGTAGCAAACTATCGTTCACCAGTTTCTGTGTCCACGGCATACGAGGGGATGTGTGGCCAGCACAATGTCCAGCCACCTTTACCCCAACTAGTGTCAGGTACCCGTCAATGCTGGGGAGTCTCAGGGATACCCTCATGTCCCGGGTAAAATCCTGCACCAGGATTCGAACCCCGAACCTTCAGTCGAACGCGCTGCGGGTCGACCACTGTGCCCCCACTGTTTATATTGTATTTGTTCTAGAATATTCAGGAACAGTCTATAAAATATATTCTGTTGGGTCTATATATTGTGTGGGGACTGTATACTGTGTGTGTTCTAAATTTTCTGTTACCTATATTCTTTGTAAAGGCGGCTGGGCATTGTGCTGCCTACCCAATCCCCTAGTATGCCATAGCCACAGAAGCTGGTGAACGCTGCTTCACTGGCCCTATGATCAATTTGGTCGGAAAGGTACTTTACTTTTTGTATATTCTTAATCATCTATTTTTCCGGGGTCCATTTTAAAACACACACACACACACAAAAGAAATATTTACTAAGAGTGTTTACAAAGTAAAGTGTATATCAAATTAACAACGATTAAAATAAAAAAAATATTTTAAAAGTCTTTAACATTATCTACAAACAAACATGTCTCAATCCTTGGAAACTTGCATCGTATAAAAAGTGACAGTGTCAATGTAACCATCATCTATTGACAAGTTATAATGAGACCTGTGAACTTTTCAAAAGGTCAGGGGATGCCCGTTTGTGAACTTCCGGTTTAATTCCGTCAACACTCTTTATACTATCTTTTCGTCTTTTGCTGGTGTTTGACAATTTATTTCAACCTCTTCGTCCAGTTCTGGTATTTTAGACATATACACAAGCTACAAGACTAGTTATGTTATGAGGAATCAGTTTTCAACATCAAAAGTGAGATACGATAATTAATAATGGACGTGCTAGCTGCGTTAAGTTAAATCTATAATGCTTCATAAAATAAAGTAGTCAACAGTAGCTGTTCTTGGCTATCAAAAAAACATGATCTGTAGATAAAAATAGACACAAAACGAAAATTCTTATTCATCAAGCAATAAGTTTGTGAATATAAATAGGTGATTCTTCAAATCTGACGTTCTCAATCCATCGTTTTCTTTTGGCAACATCTTTAGGAATTGAACACACAATTTAATCCCTCTACGTCTTTTCTTATTCGCAGTAAAAACCAGTAACGCAGCACGCATGCATGTTTTGATAGTAAATGAACGAATAGGACCGGAAGTGTTGGTACACTATGAACTTTTAGATTCATTATGCATGCGTAATCATTCATCATTGTAACGCTATAGATGCTGTTGTTCGTATCTCATTTTCAGGGGGGGGGGGCGGGGGTGAACACGTCTCTCTCTACAGCCTTAGGGCTTCTCTGGTGACCTTATAAGGCGTATCGGGGACCCGGAAGGTTGTATTGTCTTTTTCTTTTTGAATGTTGTATATGTACTTAGACTTTTTAAATGATGTGTATTGTGTTGGTTCTATGTTGTGCGTTACACGAGGTAATTCTTTATAAATATACATAACGTAGACCGAAATCAAAATATTAATGTGCTTATGAGGTCACCTTCTAGTGATATTATGTAGTTACCTTCCAGTGACCTAATATAACTATCATCTAGAGACCTTGTGCACTCATCATCTAATGACTGTATGTAAATATAGTCTAGTGACCTTATGTAATCACACAAAGCTCGTTCATTTAAAAAGAAAACTTTTTTTTTGCATCGTCGTTTCTGTTTTAACTGTGTTCTCTGTTTGTTTCTGAATGCCATCACCCCCCCTCTCTACCCCCCCCCACCTCCCTTCCTCCCTCCCTCCACCCGTCAAGTACTTCGCAATGACCACAAAACACCATTATGTCAACAAAAGATTTCTAAAACCTGTGTGATGGCGGTTTTTCTTTCCCCACAACGTTTGGTCTCAATGACCGCAGCCCGCAACCACTCACTCACTCACAAATGTGTGTCCCGAATACAGAAACATAACGCTCGCCCCCTGCACCCCCCCCCCTCCTCTCAGCTTAGAAGTGACCAATAGAATTAGCACGTAATTTCCAGTACACCTTCCCACCCCCATTTTCTCCCCCCCCCCCACTACCATTTTTTGTTTTCTCATTCACGTTGTCCGTGTTTAGCCGATTGTCTGGTCAGTTGGTCAGCCATTGTCTCGCAGACTCTCTGGACTTTTAAGAATTGGATTATTCGGCCAGGTCAGCAGTCTTAAGTAATTTGTTTTCTTGGCAAGGACATTGAGGGTCATTCTTTCTTTCTTTATCATTTGTGTGTGTGTGTGTGTGTGTGTATGTGTGTGTGTGTGTGTGTGTGTGTGTGTGTGTGTGTGTGTGTGTGTGTGTGTGTGTGTGTGTGTGTGTGTGTGTGTGTGTGTGTGTGTGTGTGTGTGTGTGTGTGTGTGTGTGTGTGTGTGTGTGTGTGTGTGTGTGTGTGTGTGTGTGCGTGCGTGCGTGCGTGCGTGCGTGCGTGCGTGCGTGCGTGCGTGCGTGCGTGCGTGCGTGCGTGCGTGCGTGCGTGCGTGCGTGCGTGCGTGCGTGCGTGCGTGCGTGCGTGCGTGCGTGCGTGCGTGCGTGCGTGCGTGCGTGCGTGCGTGCGTGCGTGCGTGCGTGCGTGCGTGCGTGCGTGCGTGCGTGCGTGCGTGCGTGCGTGCGTGCGTGCGTGCGTGCGTGCGTGCGTGCGTGCGTGCGTGCGTGCGTGCGTGCGTGCGTGCGTGCGTGCGTGCGTGCGTGCGTGCGTGCGTGCGTGCGTGCGTGCGTGCGTGCGTGCGTGCGTGCGTGCGTGCGTGCGTGCGTGCGTGCGTGCGTGTGTGTGTGTGTGTGTGTGTGTGTGTCCGTCTTAACTAGAAGACACACGTAGAATCGAAAGCAGTATTGAAGCCATCTGCCATGGCGGGTGAAAAGTTAAATTTTATACGTATGAAACACACCACTTGTGGAAAATTATTTACTGGCAGTTACTTTGCATCTAGTAATGTTGGTAGCTACACTGCACTTTTTAACATAGTCGAGTATATACGGTAAATTACTATTATTGGGATAAAAATGTATAAGCATATACTTATAAATTATACTTATAAAGGTATATTCAAATATATACAAAATGTATATAAGCAAATACACGTATAAACATATGAATATGCGCAGTATAAATCAAGGAAATCGTATGGCTATTACGGTATATACTCGCGTATAAGTCGCACCCTTAGTTTAGAGTTATCCAATTTATATATTTTTTTATTTACTGGCAGTTACTTTGCATCTAGTAATGTTGGTAGCTACACTGCACTTTTTAACATAGTCGAGTATATACGGTAAATTACTATTATTGGGATAAAAATGTATAAGCATATAAAAAAATCTATTTTTCAATCATAGAGTATAAATGGACATTCAATAAACTTGACAAGACTTAATAGAAATGTTGGTGAAATAAATAAGTGGCAAGACTCCAGTCATTTCTTCTAAGCCGAGGAATAATGCCTTCTATACTTACCCGTGGTCTCTATTCTAGTTTTAGCATTTTGATTAGTGTAAAAGAAGGATGCTTAAGATGTTGCTATTCCACACTAGTTCTCGTAACCCATTTCAAGCCTGAAAGCCACAAAAAAAAAATAAAGTTAGAAAATGCGTCAGCGATGCACAGAAGAAGATGAAAAACACTATAAAGAAAGGGTTGACGAAAGGATGGAGAACGAAATACGGGAAAAAAAGAGAGAGAGAGAGAGAGAGAGAGAGAGTGAGAGAGAAAATGAGAAGTAATTCGAAGAATGATCTTATCTTATATTATGTTACAGACGCGCCTCCCACGAAGAAGATTACAGCGTACTGCGCTCCTCTGTGGTCTGAGTCTAGTCTTGCATTTATATTAGTATTTTCCTGGTTTTCCTGGTTTGTTCAGGCAACCCATTCCATGCCCGGATGCCACTCGGGAAGAAAGAGTACTTGTATGCATTTGCTCTCGCATAAGGTATAAGTGAAGTGTTTTTGTCCATTTGTTTATTTGAGCATTGAAAGCGAAATTATTATTGTGTTGTTTTTCTGAGTTGGCATTCAGTACTGTGTATTATGACTTCTTTACTCTTTGCCCTTCTGTGCTCTGGTGTTTCTAAGTTTAGTTTTACAAAATCGCTAGCAAGTTTAATAATATATATTATTCAACCATAATTTTCCTGTTGATTCGCACAAGTTTGTCTTAAGATTTTTTTTGGTTAACATTTAATGTAGAGATAACTTACTTCAGCTTACTAGAGTGGAGAGTACTAACTCGAGATCAACTCATAGAGAGCTCATAATTTCCGTGGGTTATGTTGAACTTAACTAATAGACTTTGCTTGTACTCTGGTCTTGTACTTGTATTGATTACTACTTTATCTACGTTTCCGGTTTGTACTTCTCTCTCTCTCTCTCTCTCTCTCTCTCTCTCTCTCTCTCTCTCAGATTTGTTGTATCAGTGTTGTAACCACTTTTCCGGTTTTGTTTCTCCCTCCCAAACACTCTCTCCCTGTCTCTCTCTCTCTGTCTCTCTCTGTCTCTTTCTATCAGTTTTGTTGTATCTACTTTTCATGTTAGTCGGCCCCCGCTCTCTCTTTTGCCCTTTCCTCTCTCTCTCTCTCTCTCTCTCTTCCTCTGTCCATCTGTTTTGTTGCATCGGTGTTGTACCTAAGTATCCTGTTTGTCTCTCTATATATATAATATATTCTTTCTCTTCGACACTCTCTCTCTCTCTCTCCCACTTTATTCATCTGTTTTGTTGCATCAGCATATTTTATTCTTTGTTTTAACTTTGTTGTCTTTTTCAATGCCACTTTCCTCTTTCTTTCTTTCTCTCTCTCTCTCGCTCTCTTTCTCTCTGTCTTTCCCGCTATCTCTTTCTCTCTCTTCTGGGTGTATCTTGTATTGCTTTTATACCTCTAAGTCTTCCACTTTACGCCTACACCTCCAACCCAGACGCTTTTATAATGACCGCCCCGCCTCCCCCACCCTCCCTGCCCAACCCCCCTCTCCCACCGATCTTGGAGAGAAAAAAAAAAACAACAACAGCTGAATCTTTCAGACACAACAGGAAGTGACGTGGTACAGGCGGAAACTGGAGGGAAACGATAAACGAGACAAACAAGCCCTCGCCAAAACTCCATGTACCCTGCAGGCCTCCATCTTGTCTTCCCCCCCCCATTTCAGACCACGTGAAACACTGTCCCTTCATGAGCAGACTTGAGTTGGGAAGGGGAGGGGGGGGGGAGGAGGAATGATTGAGAAAAAGGGGGAGGGAGAGAGTTTGACGAAAGAGCTGGGGGGCATTATATAGTAGACAATTCCGTTATTAAGGTTTATTCTTGTTCATTTGTATGTATGTGGGAATATTTGTTTTTGTTCGTCAAGTTCAGTCAAATAACTATGTTTGTTTAAATTTGTTTAACAAGAAAACCATAAAAACGAAGTTTTATTATACTCCCTTTATTTGCAAACTAAGTTTACCATCATGTAATTAAATAATTGATTGACTACTGCAAATGAAACGTACAGAAAAAATATCTGTGTCGCAAATCTCAAAAATATCTCCTTACTCCGTATGAATTGTTCTAAAAATAATCTTAGCGCATAATTTTTTTTTCTAGCTTTGCGCCGAAAAAGTATAAAAAGTTGCACATGCATTTTTAAAGGTGAAACCAAACTATTTCTTATACTTTCCTTTTAAGAAATGAATATTGTCATAAGTGTAGTATTATTAAGTCGTTTTAACTGAAAATTTGATAGGATGTATTGTTAGTCGGGGCAAGTCTGCTGTCCAAATTTCAGCTTGATCGGACCACGGGAAGTGGTCGAAAAATCGAAGCCAATTTTTGCACCATTGCAGACAGACAGACAGAAAATGCAACTTAAAATAAAGGGAGTAACAAGAAAACCATAAAAACGAAGTTTTATTATACTCCCTTTATTTGCAAACTAAGTTTACCATCATGTAATTAAATAATTGATTGACTACTGCAAATGAAACGTACAGAAAAAATATCTGCGTCGCAAATCTCAAAAATATCTCCTTACTCCGTATGAATTGTTCTAAAAATAATCGTAGCGCATAATTTTTTTTTCTAGCTTTGCGCCGAAAAACTATAAAAAGTTGCACAGGCATTTTTAACGCGAAATCAAAATATTTCTTATACTTCCCTTTTAAGAAATGAATATTGTCATAAGTGTAGTATTATTAAGTCGTTTTACCTGAAAATTTGATAGGATGTATTGTTAGGCGCCACAAATCTGCTGTTTAAATTTCAGCTCGATCGGACCACGGAAAGTGGTCAAAAAATCGAAGCCAATTTTTGCACCATTACAGACAGACAGACAGACAGAAAATGCAACTTAAAATAAAGGGAGTAACAAGAAAACCATAAAAACGAAGTTTTTATTATACTCCCTTTATTTGCAAACTAAGTTTACCATCATGTAATTAAATAATTGATAGACTACTTCAATTGAAACGTACAGAAAAAATATCTGTGTCGCAAATCTCAAAAATATCTCCATACTCAGTATGAATTGTTCTAAAAAAAATCTTAGCGCATAATTTTTTTTTCTAGCTTTGCGCCGAAAAAGTATAAAAAGTTTCACAGGCATTTTTAACGCGAAATCAAAATATTTCTTATACATTCCTTTTAAGAAATGAATATTGTCATAAGTGTAGTATTATTAAGTCGTTTTAACTGAAAATTTGATAGGATGTATTGTTAGGCGCCACAAATTTGCTGTCCAAATTTCAGCTCGATCGGACCACGGGAAGTGGTCGAAAAATCGAAGCCAATTTTTGCACCATGCATTGACGATTGACGGACGATTGCAGACATTGCAACTTAATATAAAGGGAGTAAAAAAGGGAAGCGATCTAACAATAGTATGGGCGGATTACCAATCCTGTTATAAGAGTATCGAAAATTTTGGTGGCAAAGTTTAGGTTCATAGCATTGAGCTAAAAAATGTTTCGTTTTTTTTTTTCGAAAGTTCCTGTGTGTATCCATTAATATAACATTACACTGACCTCTATACTTATACTATGGCTTAAAGCTACGGTCGGATTAGTAAAGGTTAAAGTATCCCGTAGTATCAAATTGATTCATAGGGCCAGTGAACCACTGTTCACCGGTTTCTGTGACCACGGCATACTAGGGGATTGTGTGGACAGCACGATGTACAACCGCCTTTACTTTACCCCAATTAAAGTCAGGTACCCATCAGAGATGGGTAGGTAGACTCAGGGACACCCTCCAGACACTAGAACAAATCCAAGCCTTTACCAGGATTCGAACCCATATCCTTCGGTACACCAGCCTAACGCGCTCCACCGTATATACTTACACCATATTTCAATATTAGATAACGTTTATTAGGCTACGTGTTTTCTTGTTTACAAGTCACCATATTCCAAGATTGAATAACGTTTATTACGTGTTTCCTTATACACAGGTCACCATATTCCAAGAGTGTCAGCCGGAGTTCCTGCACGACCTGGTTCTGAAAATGAAGGCGTACATCTTCACCCCGGGCGATCTCATTTGTCGGCGAGGGGAGGTAGCTAGAGAAATGTTCATCATTGCCGACGGAGTCGTGGAGATAATTAGGTCAGAGTGGCATGTACTCCTGGTCCAGTGGATGGGATCACATATAACAAACTCAAACAAAGCAAAAAAAAAAGATTTGCATTTCAATTTAAGGGGTTTCAAGTTTAAATGATGTTTATTTGTCAGTCTTTCTGATTTTTTTCTGACAACCCATTCCGATTTTACTATATGCCACACAAGAAGAAACTTAATTTATTGAAACAGCGAAAAACTCTTTTCTAAAAACAAACAATAAGTCGTTTTTAGTTTAATTCAATGTAGAATATAATTATACCTAAATAAAGTGCAAAAACAATTTCCTTATTCCTCTTGCGAGAACAAATGCATGTAAATATTCTTTCTTCCCGAGTGGCGTTCGGGCATGGAATGAACTAACCAGGAAAACCAATAACTTAACATCATTTAAAACATTAATAAATATGCAAGACTAGACCACGTATGAGGGTAGGACGCAATAATCTTCTTTATTGAAGGAGCGTCTGTAATACCGGTATATAAGATAAGTTAATACTTTTGAATAACGTAAACATCGGGAAAATCTTTTAAAACTGGATTACTTCCGGGAAACAAGCTTAGACGCGAGTCCACTTCTTTCTTTCAATGCCTAAATAAAAACATATCGTCGTTAAATCTGTCCAAATAAAAACCAGTGATTCCGAAGAGGATTTTGGTCTTTAAAATCTTTAGGATTTTTTTATATTTTATTTATATATTTTTGTTTTTCACAATGTTCCAGTGTTGGGGGAATTTAAAGTTTCTTTTTTTTTAAAGAAGTCTTGCAGATTAATGGAGAATACAAAAAATTAAAAAAAAATATGTTGTGACTTATACTGTTCTTAAAGATCAAGTGAAGAGGTTTTTCTCAAAGGAACGAGATTTGGAATAGCCTCATACGGAAGTGACGTATCACAAGGGAAATAAATAAATAAAAATAGACGCTATAAATCTATATTTAACCATTTTGTTAAAAATAAGAACCGGGAAAAGATTCAAAACATGTGGCAATAGATTCAAAACACGTGACAATATTCATTTTTCCTAGTCGGAAT
Organism: Anisus vortex; assembly: GCA_949126835.1. NCBI lineage: Eukaryota > Metazoa > Mollusca > Gastropoda > Planorbidae > Anisus > Anisus vortex. The sequence goes on from OX421504.1 coordinate 35,369,107, forward strand.
CCTTTATGTTACGTCACTTTCCTATATTGCCGGAAATAAAAACATCTCAAATGGCTACGAGATTTGGAGTATTCCTTCGAAAAACACACACATTTAATTGCAAATATTGAACTAATTACTTAAAATTTATCTTTGATATTTTGTATAAATGTTTTTTATTAACATTCAGATACTGAATACACTATTTACTATCAAAATCAAATGTTAACTCAATTTTGATAAAAAGCTCTTCACTTGGTCTTTAAAGGAAAGCAACTTTTTAAAACCTAGAAACCTGAAATAGAAAATGAGAGAATTGGAGTGACGGGACTTTTTTAAGCTAATTTTGAGAACAGCACTACAAATAATAAATACACATCTATATATAGATATATATATATATAAAGCTATTTGTCTGTGTTTAACCAATCAAATTGGTTTATTTAAAGACACGTGATCATATTGCCTCATATTATACTTTTTTTTTCGATTTCACTTAGGACATGCGAATTCAGTTTATTAAGATTATTTTACAGTGAGGGTTATTACAACCATTATATTATTGTTACACCTGTGTTGTTGCATTCCTTTTCACAGTGAGACAGGTGTGATGTTGAAGAGGATGGGTGCCGGAGATTTCTTTGGCGAGATCGGTATCCTGAATCTGGACGGAGGGATTAACAGGTAGGTGATTAGTCTTAACATCAACCCCACCCCCCGCCCCTGCCCTCCCCCTTACCGAAATAGTAGAATATAATTGGTATGCATGCTTTGTTAAGTATGGGGGTGTATCACTGATCTATATATACATGGGTTGTACCGCTGACCTACATATGCATGGACTGTACCACTGACCTTTATATATATAATATATATATGGGGTGTACCACTGACATATATATACATAGAGTGCTCAATCACTTAGATTGGTCGGGAAAATGCAGACTCTTATTTATAGATTAGTTTACCCTAGTAAGATGGCCGATTTGACACTGACATACGTAAATTAATTATTATTTTTTTAATCTGCATTAGTGAGCGACTGAAATGTACAATATTATGATTACGCTTTTATGATATTTATTTCGTGCATGATGCGTGTTTGAGACTTTTTGCTTTAAACTATCAGTGTTTTTGTGTGCGTGCCGGCGTGCGGGCGTGTGTGTGTGTGTGTGTGTGTGTGTGTAGGTGTGTGTGTGTGTGTGTGTGTGTGTGTGTGTGTGTGTGTGTGGCGCCGAGCGGAAACGGTTTGAGGTCGAAAATATAAATGCAACCTAACACGCACAACAAGATAGGCTCTATTGGATTTCACTATTTACTCCAATGTGTGCACTTCAATGCCCAACGAAAAATGTATTTAAAGAAATATTACTATAACAGACATAATCAGGGCTGTGGAGTCGGAGTCGGAGTCGAGGAGTCGGAGTCGGAGTCGGAGGAAATTTGGGTACCTGGAGTCGGAGTCGGCAAAAAATGCACCGACTCCGACTCCGACTCCTACTAAATTTAGATTGGAAAAAGGCAGGGCTTCATTTATTTTAAACAACTGATCAATAGGCCTACAGACATTAGTGATGAGAAAGTAAAGTAGCCTATCTGTTTCTTCCTCTAAGTCCCCATCCCTACTCAAGTTCCTATGACTATTGTCATAGGCTACTATAGCGGGTCGACACACAAAACTAATTTTGAACTAATTTGAAATGCGTCATTAGACTGGACGTCATATAGACTGCACGGCGCTGGTATTGCTGGTATTGATGACGCTATACACGTGCCAAAATTACTAATTACCATTAACATTGTTTGTAATGATTTCAAATGCTAGGACATGGCACGCGCGGTTTTCTCGGAATACTAAACACTGCCTTAGTAGGCTATAGGCCTAGGCCATAGGTCCTAAATAAAACGCATCTTAAGCTACTAATGTACAAGCATACCTTTATTAGAGGCCTAGAGAGGCTTTTACACATTTACGATTCTTTCCTTATGTAATTTGCGTTCAATAGGCCTACAAAAAAATGCTGCCTTTACGACTTATAAATGCGCTACGCACGCAACGCAATATTTAGGCTATACTTTTCACAGTGTTGTGTTCTGCTTAGGGATGTTAAATGAAAACCGGAATACCGGATTTCTGTTTTGAAACCGAAAACCGGTTTTGATTATCAAAACACCGTGTCTGTGCTTTATTATTAACGGCACTATTAAATACACATTCTTTTGATTCTCTTTCAACACATTATTTTACAAGTTACCATAAATATATGCCTCTTCATATGCTTCTTAATATTATGGTCAACAATAATCGGTAATTTGATTATCACTATTGAAAAATTTAAAACTATTATCGGTTTTAATCAATTAGCCCAGATTTTTTTTAGTACTAAATGTACAAAATCATATTGTATTCAAACAAATCAACCCTTTGAATGCCCTGCAAATACTTATTAAGTTTGAAGTATTTTTCAAATATACCTACAAAACTACGCAAATTTGGCATGTGACTTGTAACATTGCGCGGGGGTGGGGAGGGGGTAACCGAAATTCGGTTTTTAACCGGTTTTATAGAACCGATAACCGGTTTAACATCCCTAGTTCTGCTGTTACAGGGAACGCAGCGCCCATGTGTAACCTAGCCTCTCACTGGTAAGGGATTAACCGTTTGCCCCTTAGAGTCGCCGATCGTCACCCCTACTGATAAGGCCCCACGAGAGGGGTGTACAGCCAGTACGCCGTACCGGGGCCCTTAAGAGTTTAGGGGGCCCATGAATATTTAAAATTAAATACAGTAGACTGTTGGCTTCCCAGCCAGTAGGCCTGTGGTAATGACATGTAGATGTATGTTGCCTTTCTTTCCTTCAAGGAATGTACGAAATACATTCGCATATTAACACAGAGGAGTCGGAGTCGGGGAGTCGGAGTCGGAAGTAAAAATAAATGAGGAGTCGGAGTCGGAGTCGGTACATTTATCTACCGACTCCGCAGCCCTGGACATAATGTAGAAAAAATGTCGGAACTGCTTAATTGTAGTTCTCTAAAAGAAATTAAAATCTAAGCATATTTTCAAAAATATTATTATCTGCTTTTAAAAAATGAAATAAAGGTTAGAAACGTTTAAGTATATTAACAAGTTGGTTTGTCACTATGTTAATGCGAGATAGTCGTGGAAGTAATGTAATATACAAAGCCGCAAGAAAAATTGTGAATGATTTCTTAAACGTTCGTTCTCACTATGTTATTGCTGTGCAGGTCTAATGAAAGTGATGTACCTGTATGTCTATGTTAGTAAATTGAGTTGTGTTTTTTTTTCTTGTTTTTTTTCCCCGAAAAAAATTGTATTATAAACTAAATTATCCCCCCTGAATTTTCTTTTAGGATACCTTTAATTAATAAATTTATTATTATCTTCATTTTTATTACTAATATTTGTATTACTATTATTGTTCAATTTATTATTCACAAATGCTATAATTTTCTTATGTTTTTGACTATGCCTTTATTGTACCTATGTTCTATGTGACAAATAAAATATTGTTCAATATATATATTGTTATAGTCAACCAAGGGTGTAGAAAAGCTTAAATGTGACCCCCCCCCCCCCCCCACCACGAAATGAGTCGCTGTCTTCCCCGGGCTATTCTGAGCTACAGCCGAAAATATGTCGTAGGGGTGTAAAATATGTATTTTCAGATTAAGATAATTTTTAATTATTATTTTTTTTTTTCTTCTAAAATTAATTATAAATAAAAGTTGTTATTGTTTAGTTTTTAAAAGTAACACCTTGTATTGTTTCATGTGAGAAAACAAAAAATTATAAAAATCAGATTTCAGACAGCGGTTACAGTAAAACACATATAGCTAAGAAACTATTTCATCATTCAAATCACTACAATGTTAACTAACTAACTCAAAATGACCCAAGGGCACAATACGACCCATTCCGTGGTGGAGGGTCACACTAATAAAGGAATAACAGTAATTAAGTCCATTTAAATAAATTAGCGAATATAATATTAAGCAAGCATATGATTTAAATACCATGGTCATAAAAATAAACGAGAAAGTATTTATTGGCTATCCACAAAGTAACCCACAATTCAACTAATAGTTACAATCAAATCAAAGATTACATGTTTTAAGTAGATATTTACACAAGTAAGTTGTGGTATAGGACCTATCTATAGTTGATTCAAGCGGCTACAATAAATTGAAAATGTTGACGCCAACATTTATTTCGAAAGATGTAGACTAGAGACTTGAAATTTTCTGTCCATTTCTCCAAATCTAGACACAAAGCTCTGATTAGGCTGAGATGTAAATAGACATAAGTTAAAGTACACACACACACTCAGACAATCGTCTCGTTGGTTTTGGCCAAAACGGTGTACCATAAAACACTGTCTTACGATGGCTCTCGTGTCTTGGTGCTGTCAAATGAAAAGCGCTTCAGGAAGGGTAACAAATTGGTTTATGTCCTCGATGGGCTTCCATAACTCCGCATCGTGTTCATCGGGTTTTCCCATTTGTTTTTTTGTTTTTAAAACTGGATTGTTGGTTTATTTACATACCGTCACATTAGAACAGGGGTCGGGAACATTTTTGTCTTAGAGAGCCATGGATACCACATTTTTTTAAAAGTAATTCTGTGAGAGCCATACATTATGTTTAAAACTAAAAATTCAAGCAAATGTGTGCACTTTGAGTAAGTTCAACACTAAAAGTACAATAATTATGTCTCTGAATTCTTCTGATGCTGAGCAGCAGTAGACTTTAGCTCATTTGTAGTATGAAATATTGATATAAAATTAATATGTTTGATCAAAAAGTCTTAAAAAAAACACACTTTTTTAAATAATCGAACATTTGTCTGCGAGCCAGATGCTGCCATCAAAAGAGCCACATCTGGCTCGCTAGTCATGTAATCATTAGAACATAGGCCTATTTATTTTCAACTGTAGAATTTTAAGCTTCTAGTTTACTAAGGCTATCTTGAAGTCTAAAACAAAATTCAATCGCTCACAATGAATAGGCCTAGGCCCAAATGCTGTTTCCCTGTTATGTATTTACATGTAAAATGGAGGATTGTCGGCCTTGTGCAAAGTTATTTAATCTCTTTTTTTTTACAGACTTGCCCTCAAAGAAGAAGATTAGGGCTTTGATTATTTTTGCATGTTGGCCCAATTTCGTTTTAATCATTACCAACATGAGCCCACGGCTAATCAATAACTTTATTACATGGGCCTCTGCTAGGCCCTGATATGTTTTATCATGTATAAGTAAAGTAGGCCTACTTTTGTATGAGATAACGAATTCTTTTATTATATGATCTCAAACATATAAAACATTTTGCTGTTTCGTAAGGTTCCTTATATCTTCCGACTATAGTCAATGTATTTTCTTTTATTTTGTGTGTACTGACCAGGCGGACCGCTGACGTGAGGTCAGTTGGCTATCTGGAACTCTTTGTTCTGTCCAGGGAGGATGTTCTGGAGGCTTTGAAAGACCATCCAGAGGCTGAGGTGAGTTGTTGGTTTTTTTGTTTAGGTGAGTTGTTATAAATAGGTATCCGTTGAAGAGAGAGAGAGAGAGAGAGTACATGTGATAGAGCGCGAGAGGGGGCGAAAGAGATATAATGTACAGAAAAGGAGAGAGCAAAAGAAGATAGAGAGAAAGCGAGAACAAAAAGAAGTGTGAGAGAGAGAGTGCATTAAATGTAGAGACAAAGAAAGTGAGGGAAAGGGAGAGAAATATATATAAAGAGAAATGATGATATAGAAAGGGAGAGAAACTGGTAGACGGGCAGAGAGAGAGAGAGAGAGAAGGAGAGAAGGGTAGAAAAAGAAAGAGAGAAGGAGGTAGAGAAAGGGACGTATAGGTATAAAGAGAGATTGATAAAAAAGAGAGAGAAATGGAGAGAGAGACACACAGAGAAAGAAAGAGAGATCTAGAGTGAGAGAAAATGAATGAGAAACAGAAAGAAAGAATGAAAAAGAGAGAGAGAGATGGGAAAAAGAGATGCAAATAAATAGTTGCGCGAAGGATTGTCTACGATTTGTTCAAGGAATGTAGAAAATAAATAAGTATGGCATAAAGCTTAGCAGTGTAAATAGAATCCTTGGGAGGGAGGGGTGTTATGTTAAGAAATAAAATCCCCCTCCCCCCCCCCCCCCCCCACAGTCACACTGACGAATTGTTTACACTGGTTTATTGAATGAATTATTGGCTGTGTGTGTGTGTGATTGATTCAGTGACGTAAGGGGGAGTGAGAGGCTGTATGAAGAGAGCAACCTGTGAGTTTTTGTGATGGAGAAATGAGTTATATGAGTGAGTGACGGGGAGAAGGAATTGGAAACAATGCAAAGTACTTAAAAGGAATAATTTATGATAAGTTATATTGGAATCCGTGGGGCAGGTAGCCGAGCGGCAGCGCGTTCTTCTGGCTTATTGAAGGGTCCTGGGTTAGAATCCTGGAGGGCGTCCATGAATCTACCCAGCTCTGATGGGTACCTCGCCTGACACAATCCCCTAGTATGCCGTGGCCACAGAGACTGGTGAACGCTGCTACACCTGCGCTATGGATCAGTTTGGTCCGACGGGATCCTTATCTTGGAATCCACATATTGATGAAATAATTCAAAAATCTAACAAAACATTAAGCTTTGTAGAAAAGAACTACAAATGTAATAAGAATATAAAACTAAAATGCAATCTCACGTTATACTAGAATATGCATCATCTGTATGGAATAATGAAACCCATCAACTAAAAAATACATCAGAAAAAGTTCATTACTAGCGAATATTCACAACTGACAAGAGTAACTCCAATAGTTAAATCACTATGACTAGAAACACTAGAGGACAGAATGGCAATTAGTAAAGTAGTAATAATACATAAGGCATTGAACTCAAATTAGAAATAAAACCCAACAATAACCTGTTGCAATGCTCAGATAAACATAAAAACAAAAAACACTTTCCTTGTCCCTTATGCGAGAATAAATGCATATAATTAAGCCTACTCTATCTTCTCGAGTGGCATTCGGGCATGTAATGGGCTAACTGAACAAACCAGGAATACCAGTAACGAATTCATATAAGTACTCTTTCTTACCGAGTGGCATCCGGGCATGGAATCGGCTACCTAAACCGGTATCTTAACATCATTTAAAACATTAATAAAAAATGCAAGACTAGACTCGGACCACGGATGAGAATAGGACGCAATAATCTTCTTTATAGAAGGATCGTATGTAATATATAATATAAGATAAGATTACGTTGGTAGATGAGTGAATGAGTCAGAATATATGTGAATATGTAAATGGGTGAGTGAGATAATTAGGTAGTGAATCTCAAGGGATCCAGACCCATTGTTATAAAAGTTTAGCTCGTCCCATCCTGGAGTACGCATGGACGGTATGGGATCCCCATCAAAAACACCTGATATCTAAGCTGGAGATGACCCAACGTCGAGCGGCATGTCGTATGTTACAGGACTACGGCCTCAAAACAAGCGCCTCTGCTTTGGTGGCCACACTCGAACTGGAGCCCCTACAACACCACAGAGCGATAAACAAAGTCACCACTATTTACAAGATCATGAACCGCCACGTGGAAATGTCCACGCAGCCAGGTCGAATCCAACAGGTAACCCGCTCTACCCGAGGCCATCAGCTCAAGCTGCATGTCCCACATGCACGCACCGACGTCTACAACTATTCTTTTTTTGCATCAGCCATTAGGCTGTGGAACACCCTGGAACAGGCCTCCATCACTGCCCCTACAGTTCAGTCTTTTAAATCGTCACTGAAGGGCTGGTCTAAAAACCTAAAGTGACACTCTGTCATCTGTATATAATTGTTGTTAGTGATGTTTTTTATTTTATGTTAAAGACTCTTTCCTCGGTCCTAACGGGGTCTCCACCGTAATATGAAGAAGAAGAAGAAGATTGAACGAATGAGATTGAGTGAATGAGATTGAGTGAATGAGATTGAGTGAATGAGATTGAGTGAATGAGATTGAGTGAATGAGATTGAGTGAATGAGATTGAGTGAATGAGATTGAGTGAATGAGATTGAGTGAATGAGATTGAGTGAATGAGATTGAGTGAATGAGATTGAGTGAATGAGATTGAGTGAATGAGATTGAGTGAATGAGATTGAGTGAATGAGATTGAGTGAATGAGATTGAGTGAATGAGATTGAGTGAATGAGATTGAGTGAATGAGATTGAGTGAATGAGATTGAGTGAATGAGATTGAGTGAATGAGATTGAGTGAATGAGATTGAGTGAATGAGATTGAGTGAATGAGATTGAGTGAATGAGATTGAGTGAATGAGATTGAGTGAATGAGATTGAGTGAATGAGATTGAGTGAGTGAGATTGAGTGAATGAGATTGAGTGAATGATTCAGTGACTAAGATAGTTAGTTAGTGAGAGGGTATGTAGATGAGTGAATGAGTTATGTGAATTACTTGAGTGAAAAAGTGGGTGAGTAACCTCGCTACAATGAATTTCAAAGTACACTACATCATGGATCGGCAACCTTTTGATAAAAGTGTGCCAAATCAGAATTGCTAATTCATTCTGCGTGCCAAGAGTTAAAAATTTATTCTAGCCCTGAATTTCTTGTAAAAAAAAGACTTGGATTGTCTATTTGGAGACTTTCGCGTGTCATTGAAAACCGCTCTGCGTGCCAAGCCTGGCATGCGTGCCGTAGGTTTCCGACCCCTGCGCTACATAATGAGCATTGAAAACTAAGGAACATACACTAACATTAAAACATGAAGGTATATATATATATTTTACTCAACAAGCACACATCTTTCAAAAGTAAACATCAGAATCACAAGTATCCTTAAAATAGATTGGCTATTTGAGGTAACTCCAATTGAACTAAGCAAACAATGATGCCTTTCAACCGTTTATCTCCCCTTGCCCCTTATCTCATGGCTCGTCCAAAGGAAACGTAACCTTTCTTTTCTTTTTTTTAATTTTTGATCCGGAGTATTTCTCTCCCTTGCGAGGGGGACACAACCCACTAATTGCTTCTCTTTGATTGATTAATTTTGTCTGGGAAAGCTACAGATTTTTTTCTCCAGTGAAAAGAATTACATCTATAATACACATTATGCGCATGTCATGGAAGCAAACGGAAGTGATTCCGTCTAATTGAAATTGATTTCATGACATTGATATTGAAACGGACGTGTATGACATGTAAATCAATAAATATGGTTGTACAAACAAGTTGCGATGTCGATCTCTTCTTTCTAATTGTTGTCATATGCACTCACAGCCCTACCACCCTTTGTGCGATGTTGTCACTGTCACCGCTGTCAACTATAAATTATGATGAATACTTTTTTTTTCATAAACTGAAAATTTAAAACTTAGACATATTTAACCAGTCTAGTTTCCATGTTTAAATATTGACTAGTATTTATGCCCGTCAACTTGATGGAGAAACAAATGATTATAACATAGACTATAATAAGATGGACCGCTTGCTCTATTTTTAGAGCTTATATGTACTTTTTTTTCCGTACGCAACCAATAAGGCTGTCTTAAATTACTTCTACGCACCTCCTTAAATGTTTCCGCTGTATAGAACTTTCCATTTTAATTTTTCATTGAGAAAATCAAAGCGATTCAATAAAACGGAAGTGCAAAGTATTATACGAATCGGGAATTCCGAAAAGCAGTCTTGCGAGTCATCCTATAGTAGAAATACTAAAGCAAGCGGTCCATGTGTATTATAGTCTATGATTATAATACGTTTTGTTAAAAGAAATAAAAACAAAGAAAAAAACAATAAAAAAGTAAACATTTCGTAGTTCGGGAAAACCCGGTTTCAAAGAAGAAATAATTTGAAACCTTTATATAAAGGCACATCATTCCGATTTTTTTCATGGCGATCCAGTGTATAACATAATTAGTAATTATTTGAAGAACAAAAATTAAAGGAATTGAGCAATTTAGTTGATAGTTGATATAGTGACAATTTATTTTCGATCACGATTTTATGTAACTTTTGTCCCAAACCATTTAACGGAGTCTATAGAGAACAAATATATAAACAATCTCACCGTAACTATATATAATATATTGATAATTAGATTTTTTTTAAATTAGCTTGTCGATAACTTATGTGGAAATAGTTCAGAATTCACTTATACTGCCTTCCTACTGTGCACATTAGCTCCACCCCTTAACACTTACACAATGTGCCCCATTGCGCTCCAACGTAACATCTTGGCTACGCCTATGTTCAGGACTCACTTGCAAAAAAAAAAAAATAGTGAGAGTGTTATGACCTGAGCTTACCACCGAGGGCTATATTCTCAAGGTCGTGGATTCGAATTCTGGTGAAGGGATGGTTGTTATTTTCCCCCGAGTCTGGAGGGTGTGTCCCTGAGCCTACCCAAGAGAAGTTGGGGATAAGTAAATACGGCTGTACTTTGTGCTGGCTATACAATCCCCTAGTAAACCGTAGCCACGGAAACTTGTGAACTCCACCAATCCAGTAGATAAGGAATTGGCAACCTTAAGCTTATAGTGTGCCATATTAGGATTTCTAAATCATTCAGCGTGCCAACAGCCTGAAAGTGAATTAAAATGGTCAAGTATATTATTTTTATAACAGTTTTTATAAAATGTATTTAGTGTCGTAGCAAGACCAAGACCAAAAGAAAAGGAGCGTTATAGAGATACTCATAAAAGCGTTTTATATTTAATAACAAATCAATCTGTTTCTTATTATCTTTTTAATCCATTCATAGCTAATACGCAATTTCATTATTCAACTTACACATTAATGGTTAATGTATCAACATTTAAATTTACTTGTCAAGATTTAGTTCTAGTAATAGAATAATAAAAATTCATTATAGTTTGATCTCAGCCTAACTGAGATTTCCGCTGATATATTATTTAACTTTATTAATACTGAAGTCCTATCAAATCTGAAACTGACACTGTAGTAAAGCGGAATAAATACGTAGTAATCATACGCACTAGGTAGTTAATGTAATGTTTGAAAATGTACATATAAATTCTTTTGTCATTAATATTTATATAAATTTCAAATATCATATATAGTTTGATCATTTTAAAGCTATAGATCTAAATTGTAAACCTTCTTTTTTTTAAAAATGAAAACAAAAAGAAACATAATATAATATTAGCAACAATATTAACGCAAAGAAAAAGGGTTAACTGTATACCTGTACTTAAATTCTCCATATTTGATGCTAGTGATGCCAAATGAGTTCATTTTTTGATATGTGACTTATAAATTATTATTTCTTTTTACAAATTCAGCATTATGCTCATTTTTAAATGTGTAATGGGCCGTATTGCTGCTGAGAGTTAACACCCTTGCCCATTTTACAATTACGGTATATAAGATTGACTTGTATAAGGGGCAAGGGTGTTAACTCTCAGCAGCAATACGGCCCATTAGATATATAAAATTAATTGTCGTTGTAAATAAACATTATTTGCATTAATAAAATCGATTTAATGAGTTTATTTTTTTAAACAATAATAATTACAACAATTACAAAATATAAAGCTATAATAAAAGCCTCTTATATTTATTACATCAATAAAACTGCTTTTCGCTGGGTATACTTTGACCGGAAGTTCTCTGGCAAAGTCACGTGTTTCCGCTTAATCCTAGCTGCCGGCGGACTTGGCTGGTAATAAAGAGATTGGTAGCTGTTGTGACCTAACCCCTCCCCCCCTCTCCCCACCCCACTCCTCCTGGCACTATTCCAGTTAGGACAACCATAAGGTACCATTGGTCCCCCCACCCTTTCTCTCTCAACAGCCCTTCCCCCGACCTCCCCCGCCGGTCACCACGACATTCAAGTATTGAGCAAACAGCAAACTGGCGAATAATCCCTGGTTTTTAATCTTGTCTTTCCACTGCTGGGCGTGAGTCCACAAACAGTACCGTGGACTTTCGAGGGACCACAAAGTAGACAAAAAAAAAGTGTCATCAGGGAAGGGGAGAAAAACCGCTTTCCACTTACTTACCAAGAGTAGTGGTTCCTGACTTTCTATTTTTCTTTTAACTTTATTTGTACGAGTTTAGTACCAGTCTCTATCCTGTTCTATTTATCTTTTGTTAATGGCGATTTTTTATTACTGTAATGTTCTTGGTTTCTTGTAAATATTATAAACCCGAAAATAGCTAAAGTAGTTATTATGTTATCCGTGGCGCAATGAATGTTAAACAAATATAAAATAATTTATTAAATTATTTTGTTTAAAGGTAACGAGAAGTTAGGAATGTTGCTAGGAATCGTGTCGCAAATAGATTGATGCAAATGAAAAATGTTGCAGTACGTGGTAAAGTTAGCGACATGCCAAAGTAAAATATTTCGTACCGAATTGATCAGGAGCGTTCACCAGTTTCTATGACCATCGCGTACTAGGGAATCATGTGACCAGCACAATGTCTGGCCTTCTTTAATTTCCCCTTCCCCCCAACTAAAATCAGGTACCCATCGGAGCTGGGTAGACTCAAGGACACCCTCCAGACCCGAGAACAATACTTCTAGCCCTCTCCAGGAATCGAATCCAGGACCTTCGGTCAGCCAGCCGAACGCCACCGCGCCCCACAACTTTCTTATTACGATAGGTTATGTTATATGTTGCAGACGCTCCTTCTATGCACAAGATTATTGCGGCCTACGCTAATCCGTGTTTTTTTTTTATAGTTTTGCGTTTTAATTCGTGATTTAAATTATGTTAAATTACTGGTTTCCATGGTTTGTTAATGCAACCTATTCCATTGCCCGGAAGCAAGGTTGAGAATAAAAGATATGGGGGATCAATAATGAAATTATCTAAGATTGGTTAATTTGGGGAAGTTGCTGTGCGTCCGTCGTGTTTGACGATGATCACTCAGCATCCTAGGTCGATTTGGGGCTGTGGCTGATCTGTGTGTTCGTGAGTGACTGGTCAAGCCAATCCTTGCCCGGAAGTGGAAGTAAATATAGGGAGTAAACTACTGTTTCCCCATGGGAGAGGGGCAAGTAATATCGGCAGTTAGGTGGTTGTGTTGGTTTATTCTATCTGTTCGGTTAGGGTTAGGTTTATGGTTAGGGATAGTAAAGGATAAATATATAGGCCTGCTGTTTGTTTTGTTTACCCAATCAAGATTCTATAACCCATAACAGATAAACATGTAATACAAGCAGACTTGCCCGGCGTTGCCCGCGGGGAAATAAAACAGGCCTGTATAAGCTACAGATAAATATATATATATATAAATTACAATGAACAGAAAGCTATAAATCTAAAAATTAAAAATAATTATTCTTTTTTTACAGAAGACTTTGAGGAAAATAATTTAAAATAAATATTATAATCGGGTAAAACATAGGCAATTCTTTTTATTTAACATTAAAATCTAAATTGCCCGGTGTTGTCCGTAGATTTACAATTTTTTGTTTTTAAAGTAATATATTAATTGAAATTTTTAAAAATGTAGAAAAAGATTTAGACCAACTGGAGAATTGAACCCGGGTCGACCGCATGGCAATCCGATACGTAAACCACTTAGCTAGCGAAGGCACACGTCCGAAGTGAAATCGCAAAAGTATAATATGAGACAATAAGGTCACGTGTCTTTCAATTAACTAATATGAACACACACTCACAGTCTACTTTATATATATATATAGATAGATATGCAAACATTTTTGTATAGTAAACATTAAATAATAATATATACTTAAAACGTCCACTTTCAGATTGCCCATTATGTGATATATGCTGTGTACGCTATGTGTGTGTTTTTAGTAATGGTGTATGTGCGTATTTGTGTGTGTGTGTGAACTCTCCCCTGTCCAGTCCAAGCGGGTCTAACTAACCCTCGTAAGATGCTCATCGTGCTGCGGGGGAGATAAAGTAAAGGCTGATTGGAGTCGTGCTTACCACATAATCTTCTTCTAGTATATTTAACATCAATTCTTCATCAAACTTAGTGTTTCGTAAGCTGTAAGGCTTAATGATCCGTGTGTCTTGGGAAACTTGAAGAGATCATAACCTCAGCCTTTTATATATTGCAGAAGAAAAATTGCATCATTTCTTGTCTTGCAATTTTATGCCCCAACTAAAGCGAAGTTAATATAAAGGATAAAAAATATTATAAAATGTAAAACTGATTGGTAGTTGAAGTGCGTCTGTATTGGTGGTGGAAGAAGCGGAAAATTAGAAAGAATTTGCTTTCAATGGCAACACGACTATGTGCAAAGTTTCAGTTCGATGTTAGCGGTAATTCTGTCGATTAGCCAATTAGAATAATTTGTCACAAAGCCTCAAACCGCGAAGTTAATATCAAAGACTGTAATAAGATGGACCGCTTGCTTTAATGTTTCTGCTATTTGATGACTCGAATGACTTCTTTTCGGAATTCCCGATTCCCTTTTGCACTTTACACTTCCGTTTGATTTTGAATCGCTTTGATTTTTTGAATGAAAAATTAAAATTAAAATCGAAAGTTGTACACAGTGGAAACATTTAGGCAGACGTAGGAGCGTAGAAGTTATTGAAGACAGCATTATTGGCTGCGCATGGATAAAGAACATAAAAGCTCTAAAAATAGAGCAAGCGGTCCATCTTATAATAGTCTTTGTTAATATCAAGCTGTACAAATGTGTTATGGATTAAGGTTTTATAAGTGCCTGACTAAAACAATAAATATACTGTAGATCTAATGCGCTGTTTGTTTGTTTTTTTATATATTTCAGTCTATAATCAGGGATTACGGTCAGAGGCGTCTGCGTGAGGTGGAAGCACATCGGCAGCGGGTCAAGCCGCTGAAGTGTCGAGGCAGCACAGACCAACCGGGGAGCTTCTCCGCAGGCTCGCAGACCGTCCAGAACCGGCTCCTGCAGACCCTGCGCAGCTTGAACCCGGCGGTCCGACGGCAGAGCGCGCAAATCAACAACCATGTGGGCGGCTCTCCGCCGGCTGCGTCGCTTGCCGGAAACGGCCCGCCGTCCGGAAATCAAAGGTGCGTAACTATTCAGGGTCCGAGAGACTCGCGCGTTTCCCTGCCCAGGGACTCGCCGAGCGGGAGAGCGCCCCACGGCACCTCCCCGCAGGTTCAGGCCCCCGTCGTGAACACCCCAGCCGTGCTTTTTGAGCAGTGGTCCGCGGACAGGGCGGCGTCCCGAGCCCCGGGTGGCAGGCGCCGTAGCTTGGGTTACCTCAGGACGGCTTGCGCTAGGTTTAGGTACGTATTCGGCCGGCGCAATGGGCGTAGGCGCAGCCTGGACGACGTTAAGGACCGCGATGACGCCCATAGCCCGCCGGTCAGCAAATCTCTAGATGACCACTCCGGGGATAGCAGCCGGCGCTCGAGTCCCTTATCTCAGAAATGTAACGTCAGGTTAAATATAGAATCATGCGTAGATGGTTCCCGAGTTGGGGGGAACTACTGTGCTGATAGCCCTCTAGAAGAGCTCAGAGAAGCGGGTCATAAGCAGGTAAAGGACAAGGGTATTCTCTTTGGTGGGATAAACAGAGGTTCCTCTTTAATGAAGGCGTATTTTGACGGCGAAACTAGTCATTTTGGTCCGAAGTTAACCAGGGGGACTAACCGGAAGTACTCTGACCCGGTCGCCTACATGCCTGTGTGCACGGAAGACATGGACGAGCCGGAAACTCATTCGTCGCCCGAGATGGACGACGAGGGGGGTACCGTGCGCAAGGGCGCGCTGCTCTTGTCTACCCTATCCGGTGGCGACAAAGACGCCCCCGCCCCACTAGCACCCGCAGAGCACTGCCACCCCTTGGATCTTTCAACGACGTCTTCGGCGTACCTGGCTCCTTCTCCATCTCTGTCTTTCACCCTCGATCATACACCCGACTCCAAAGTACCAGGGCATGCCTCGACTGACATTCACAACGACCCCGAAGAGGCAACACCGTTGATCCAGTCCGCAAACATCGAATTCTCTGAAGATCAGCCAGGCGCGCCTCATTTCAGCTCAAGGTCAGCCAAATGCAAGCATTCACCAGCTAGGAACCGAAAGACGCCGGCGTCTTCTAACGCCATGCCGCGCCCTTCCAACGCCACCCAGCATTCCAGCGACAACGACGCTCCTCCTTCATCGGTTCCGGCATCCCCTCTTCCTTGCTTCAAGAGCGCCTCCCCGAGCCCCTTCACCCTGTCGTGCCACTGCGACCCCGTGGAGAACTTCACCAAGATCATCAGCAAGCACCTGCCGGAGACCTTCCGGCAGCGGCTCATCAACACCAACGCCTTCCTGGCCGTGCAGGGCCCGAGGCTGTCGGGCAAAGGCCGGACCTCCAGCGACAGCGATGCGCCGGAGAAACGGAAGACCCTGTCTCCGTGCGTCTCGACCTTAGCGCTGCGGTCCCAGTCCTTTCCGCGGCTGAGCGACGCAGAGCCCCCAGTTGCCCTTGACCTGGCCAGGTAAACATCTTGGCATCTGACTAAGCCTGCTCATACCTTTCGCTTGCTTTAGTTTGTTTTTCCCCCCTCTGAATAATTTGCATGCGCAAAGTTTTTTTTAAACAGTTATCGGTTCTGTTTAGATTTAGCAAATCTTTTTGTGTTGAATTTTTACTTTATTTCAAACAGTGGCGTCGATTAGGCGAGGACAGTGAGGCTCCGAGTGCAAGTGTCATCCGGGCACGGAATGGGTTACCTGAACAAATCAGGAGAACCAGTAACTTAAAATCATTTAAAATTAGTCTAATCAAAATACAAGACTAGACTCAGAACACAGGATGAGAGTAGGACGCAATAATATTCTTTATAGAAGGAGCGTCTGTTTTATATAAGATACGATCAAACAAAACCCATAAGCATATAAGTGCTTTATATACAGCTAGCCGCCATCTCCTTTATAGCTGCCAACCCAATAACCCAATCTTCGCCACAAATAGCTCATTTCTAGCCTCTCTCTATATATATTCAATTGTATTTTGATTTTCTAGTGTATTAAAATGTATTTTCAAGTAGTCTATGCTTCCTAGTGTTCTTAGATGGCAGTAACACTTCTTTTGTAAAAAAAAACGTGTGTATATGCCTATACTTCATTTGCATAATATATTATAGTTAGATCTACCTGTGTTCAGTTTATGCCCATGAACAATTTTTTAACTTTATGTATTAGATTCTTGACATTATTTTTTATTATTGTTTTTTTTTTGTTGTTGTTGTTTATGTTCCATTACTCCTAATGTCTGTATAGTGAATTGCTCCTGTAAATATAAATAACTTTGCCACCTAAGAGACTTAATTAATTATTTTTTGTTGTTGTCTGCTGCTAGCGTGCTGTGTGTACTCTGTAAATTTCCCTAGGTCTCATCAGAGGCGTGGCTAAGTTGTAAATGCCCTTCTGGATACCATGGAGACCTTTTACACAGCATTTTAATAAAGGATACGCCTCCCGAAACATTTTAACCACGCCCTAACAACGTTTAGCCACGCCCGTTACCCAAAACGTTATGCCACGCCCCCAACATCCAAAAATGTTGCCGTACTATACAGAATAAACCAAATACCACATCACTTCAATAATAGTTTGCCACCCACGCACACTTACAGCACTATAACTAATCACTATCCCGCACCTACCCCCCCCCCCCGCTCCCGCACCCCACTTTCACGACACCAAATGCACACGCCCCACTAGCAGATTTACACCCAACCCCCCGATTCCTATCAAACGTAACATTTTGTCCATATTTAAAAATAAAAAAAAGACACACAAGAACAAGATTAATGCCCTAAGAAGATCTCATTCAATCATTAAGGCTCCGGTAAAAAAACAAATATAAAGTGCTTCTGTTTTTTCTTAGTTAAGTTTTCCATTTAAGGCCCTGACTAGATTTTATTCAAACTATAAGGCTCCGGTTAAAAAAAATTATAAAGTGCTTCTGTTTTTTCTCAGTTGCGTTTTTCTTTGTTTCGTTTTGTTGTTAACTTTTTATTTATGTATGGGCCTACTTTATTTATTTTTGCATCGATGTAACTACTAGTCATGTTATGAAGTTTCTAGTATAGATGTAACAAGTGTACTCTTTTTTTTAAATGTATTTAGTATTATTTTTTATATAGTTTGGATTAGATCTCTGAGCTCATCTTGTGTGTACGTTACCAGAAGTCTGTCACGGCATGTAACGTTTGTTGTGTTGAGTGCATGAATTGTGAATATGTCAGCACATAATTAAATAATACACGTTTTAATATTATTGCCATAAGAAGTTATAATATAAATGAACTAACATTAACATAAGGTAACTTTTAAAAGGCACAGTGGCCGTATCGAAGGTCCTGGGTTTGAAACCCGGTGAAGGCTAGGTTTTTTTCCTCGGGGCTGGAGGAGTCTACCCAGCTCTAAAGGGTACCTGACATTAGTTGGGGTAAAGTAAAGGCGGCTGCGCATAGTGCTGGCCACACAATCACCTAGTATGCTGTGGCCACAGAAACTGGTGAGCGCTGCATCACCGGCCCCCATGGGTCAATTTGGTCCGACGGGATACTTTTTTTTTTACTTGCTTTTAAATGGCGCGTCAATGCTGTTTACAACGTCTATGTGAATGCTGATTTTATGATGGTGTAATATTGACAATTATTCAATGCATCTGGTAACACGTATGATGTTTAATCTGACATCATAAAAGTTTATTATTCAATCAACATTTTTTGTTAAGATAATCAAAGTATAAGTTTTACGTTCAAGAAAAAAAAGTGAATAACAAACTATCAAAAGTAATCTTTCCCTTCTTTTTTTTTTAAATTCTGCTAAACAGGGGACAGAACTCAGATGGCGAAGTTCAATTCACCTTTGATACAAAGGATGCAGAAATCTCACCAAAACTAAGGTTAGTTCCCCTTGTTCAGGCAGACGTGCCTTTTTTTTCAATAAGGTTGTTGACCGCATAATATTAGCTATTAATTCTATAAAAATTTGAATATTAACAGACCAAGGAAAAGATGACGTGAATTACTTGGTCACGTGAGAGTTTACCTAACAGTGAGAAAACCAAAGACAAAAATTACACTAGATGCATATATTTCTGAAATTAAAGTTCAGCAAAAAACACTTCGTTCTGCCGACTCCTTGCTTCTGGGCAAGTTCTAGGGGTGCCCCATTTCTCGATGACGACATTTCTCAATATCCGGTCCGAAGGTGTGGAATCAACTGCCCATTCAACTCAGGCGAAC
The DNA here is from genome assembly GCA_949126835.1 of Anisus vortex. NCBI lineage: Eukaryota > Metazoa > Mollusca > Gastropoda > Planorbidae > Anisus > Anisus vortex. Next base: position 35,388,310 of record OX421504.1, read on the forward strand.
AAGTTCTATTGCTACTTTCAGAAAGAACTTATAAACACATTTATTTCAATATTTACCTTCATTAAATAAGTTTTAGACCCATACTGTCTTACTTATATGTAAGGTCAGTTAATGCTTCATTTATTTTGTTTGTCCTATGTTTGTAAATTTTAAAATTATCAATTAGCTTTACATTAATTAGCCTAGAGATTATATCCGTGTTCTTAGTTGTTTGTTAAATGTGCTCTGAGCTTAAATTATGTTTGTCGGCAGCGCTATACAAATATTATAATTATCATCACTATTTGACACTCTTATACGTTTACAGACGTTCCTTTTAGACAGAAGATTATTACGTCCAATAGGCCCAAAATCTCACGCAGGGGGGCAGGGATCGGTCGGGGGCAGGGATAGAACCCGCGACGTATCCGTTGTCAGTCCGGCGAACTAAACCGCAGGACCTGACTAACTTCTGCCGTCTTGTAGTCTTTCTTTCTATTCAATAAAACAAAATATAATTAAGTAATGATATTGGAGTAGTGCTCTCCTGTTCAAGAAAAGGGGCAGTAACTCACAACTCGTCCTTGGAACTAAAAGATTTTTTGTTTAAAACTTTATATAAAATACATTGAAACTGTTTTCCTAGATTGAAAAACAGGACATTTTTTTTGTTTACCTCCCCTGGCGAACGTTTTCCTCACTTTAAAGAACTAAACCAAGTGTCGGCAACCTTTTGCTAACAGTGTGCCTAAACTAGGATTTCTAATTCATTCAGCGTGCCAACAGTCTAAAAGTCAATCTGCGCTATTATACTTTAAAAAAAAATAATTTGATGGGACAATTAGTTTAACTCCGTAGCAAGACCAAGGCCAAAAACAAAGTAGATTATTTATAGAAAAAATCGTTGAAGCGTTTTATATATAATACAAAATTAACCTTTTTTGCATTTATATCTAATACAATATTTTATTACTAAACTTTCACGTATGGTAATTATTGTCTTAACATTATCACTTGTTAGCCCACATGAGGTTCTAACACTTGATTATATTAATTATAATTTATCTCAATTTAACTGTAATGCCCTTAATGATAATGTGTTTTACTTATTTTGATGTGATTTCTGTTATCGTTTAATGTAATTGGTACGTAGTAATAATACAAACTGGGTAGTTAATGTAATGTTTGAAAATATACATATACTTTCTTTAGTTATATAATATTTATATAATTTTCAAATACTTTTTACAGTTTGATCATTTCAAAGTTATATATAATAAGCCATTTTTTTAATAAAAGAAAAAAAAAGAAACATGTTAAAAATATTAGCGCTAATTACCTCCCTTTAATTAAAAAAAACCCGTGTTCACGTTTGATTCAATAGTGATGCCAAACAAGTCATGTTTTGTAAATCCAAAATTTGGTATGCATTACAAGATTTAATTATTAGAGGATTTAAATCATTTACGTTATACAGTTGTTAATAATAAGTTTCCTGCACAAATTGTTAGTCCATTTTAGGGAGTTTATATTTTAAACATTAATAATCACAGAAATTACTTAATAAAGTGCTATTATATAAGTTTCTTATTTTAAATTAATAATACAAATAAATATGTTTTAGAATTACTTATATTAATGTTTAATTAAAGCATAAAAACTCTTTTAAATGTAATTAGTCTGTATCAATTAATGAGCGGTCAGTGTAAGTGACCTTTTGTATGCTTAAAACAGCTTTCATGTGCGATAAAATCTGTTCACACGTGTAAGCTGAAAGTAAAAGAGCGAATGCCTAGCAGTTGAGAATAGCTGATGAATTCCTAATGAGCGTCCTTCCAGATTTTTTCCACAAATTAAATGGGCACACTTCTGATTCCCATTTTTTTAATGTTTAAAAGTCAACTTGCTGCATTTAAATATCGCCAATATTCCTCCACTTTAAAAAAAATATCTACATCTAAGAATGTTGTAGTAATATCAAACCAGTTGGCTTGACGTGGTATGAAAAAAAATAAGTCCATCAGTTTGAAAGTCTCGCCTTTTAGTTCGATAACTTCGCTTTGAGTGCTTCGATGTACTTCTGAAAAAGCTCAACTATCTTTCTTAATAATAATATATGATATATGCCTTAACATAGGGATGTACATGCAGTTAAATGTTTTGAATTGGTTTCACGGCAAGATATTTCCAGATTCAATTCAAATCCATTCCTGTGGTCCCTGTAAATGTAAATCCAACTCGCTGAAATGTGTCGCAATGTCATGCAGAAACATCGGCTTCACCAGTCAGTTTTCCTCATTTAAAGCCAAAAAATGTTTTCTTATCAATAAAAAAATCTCTTGGAGGCCTCTAGCGGGCCATTGAAAATCGCTCTGCGTGCCAAGCTTGGCACGCTCCTTAGGTTGCCGACCCCTGAACTAAATACTGTATCAAGGTCATCCCAGAGACGCTTGGACAGAGGATTTAAACATGTGACATCAAGGGTCGTCCAGATGACACTACTTTGCACCGCCACCACATAACATAAACCACTTTTCGCTATTATTAACAAATGCATTTAATGTGAATTATTCACTACACTCTAGAAGTCGGCAACCTACGGCACGCGTGCCACGCTCGGCACACAGAGCAATTTTCATTGACTTGCTACAAAAAATGTTGGTAAGTTCCTTATCCCTTATGCAAGAACAAATGCATATAAATATTTTTCTACCTGAGTTGCATCTGGGCATGGAATGGGTTGCCTGAACAAACCAGGAAAACTAGTTAACTTAACATCATTTAAAACACAAGTAGAAATGCAGGACTAGACTAGAACCACGATTGTGCGTAGGCCGCAAAAATCTTATTTATAGAAGGAGCGTCTGTAATGTATAAGACAAGATGACTTTTTGTCTGTTGGCACAATGAGGGAATTAGAAATCCTACTTAAAGCACACTATTGTTAAATGGCTTTCGAACACTTAAGGTAACTTTAGTTGAGTTATTGATTCTGTTGTTTTTTCTGTTTTCTTTTTGTTCACTCAGGCTCAATCAGAAGAATTTTGAAAGACAAGGAAGCGGAAATGGGCGGTCCCACGCCATGTCAATCATTCAAAGCCAAGCCTCGGACCTGTCATATCAGAATCTCGCAGCGCAGATCCAACTGATGCAAGGAATGATTGACAAGCGTCTGGTAATTCAGTCTTAATTAAAGAAAATTACTTATAATTAGAAGTAACCCCCTCCCTCCAAGCTAGTATGCTTTGCAGGGTGCACCGCTTACAACGTGTCCGGCTCATTGATTGTAAAATATGGTGATCTGTTATCAGTGTGTCTGGTGCGCGGTGGTCGAGCGGCAGCGTGTTCGATTGGCGTACCAAATATTCTGGGTTCGAATCCTGGTGAAGGCTAGAATTTGTTCTCGGGTGTGGAGGGTGTCCTTGAGTCTCCCCTGCAGTGATGGGCACCCGACTTCAGTTTGGGGTTAAGTAAAGGCCGCTGGACATTGTGCTTGTCCACACAATCACCTAGTATGCCGTGGCCACAGAAACTGGTGAACGCTGCCCTCACCGGCCCTATGGATCAATATTTGGACACCTTACTTATCAGTGTGTGGCAGCCACTAAGACGATCTAATTGAGTAGAACTGTGGTGGAAGCTCCGCAGAAAGTTGCAACAAGTTGCCCAGTTTTGTACATGTCACTGCCCTACATGGGACCTAGATTATGTTGACTTGGCTACACTGCGTAGCAAAAGCGCGTTTGTCCTGCGAGAGCCCTATTTGATTCGTAGTCTCACTCTGAAGTAAGACGTGATGTACACGCCTGCGCATTGACGGTCCAATAAGGGGCCGTCCATAAACGACGTCAAGCTATTTCGGGCAATTTTTATCCTTCCCCCCCCCCTTAATCCACAACCTTTTCTTCCCTATCGTCACAAGAAGTTACAATCAGCCTCGCTTTAGTTGCCATTGACAAGTCTTAATTAGGCGTGACCTTTTCAAATGGAAGAGATCGCGAACTTCCGGTTCTATTTTTAAATTATTAAACAAAAAAAGCATGCTTTTGCTCGTGTTTCACAATTGATTTCAACCTCGACTGCCAGTTCTAGTCTTTTAGAAGTATACAAAGAATACAAGACTAGATATGAGAAATCTGTTTTTAACATCAATACTGAGTAGGCGATAATTAATACTCAAAGTGTTAGTCACGTTAGTTTAAATTTAGCTTTGTTTATAAAATAAATTAGTCAAGAGTTGCGCCCTTGGTTTAAAAAAAAAACACAATGCGTAGATTTATAAAAAAAAAAAAACTAAAATTCTTTTGCATCAAGCAATTAGTTTGGGATTATAAATAGGTAATTCTTCCTTCAAGTCTGACATTCACAATCCATCGTTTTCTTTTGGCAACATCTTTTGGAAATAAAATAAAATTAAATCACCTACATATTTTCCTACAACCATATATATATATATGGTACAAAAAATAACGCAACACACCGCCATTTTTTTTTTAATTAAATGATCGAATGGGAACGCAAATGTTTTTTTCTTCGACCTGTTCTGCAAGCATAATTGTTAAGACTTGTCAATTCTGTTAGTATTGGGTTTAAATCCTGATGATAGCAACTACGTTTGTGTTTTCCCCCGGGTTAAATTTTGCTTCTTTAATTAAGTCCGCTAAGTAAACTGTATAGTAATATCATACTCCCTTGTTTCTCCCCTATTTCATTTACCGGTTATATAAATCACATTGCCAACGCAGAGTCAGCTGGAGGAAGTCTACATATCGGCCTTCTCCAGAATCGACACGTTGGCAGCGACCCAGACAGAGCTCTTGCAGTTGTTCAAGAAGTTCATGGTAACAATAACTTGTAACGTCCTTTAGTTCTACATAATCTATAACATTATAACAGTTATTAATAAATGGCGTATTTTCTTCTATTCGCCTGGTAGTAGAGGGTGCCCGAAACCAAATTTTTAGTTTCGGTCGAAAAGGAAACCATACCAAAAGTTTTAAGTTCACCACACATTGGGACGAAACCGAACGATAAAACCGAAAAGATTCGACCGAAGGTGTAGTGAAACATTCGCTGTCGGCCGAAAGTCAATCTATAACTTTCGGAATTGTTTCCTATTGGAAAGTTTAGTTTCGGTCGCCCTCTAATATTAAAGTAGAGTGAAGTAGAGTAGAGTAGAGCTGACTAGAGTAGAGAAGAGACTAGTTACCATGTCATGTTCATGCCGTATACTGTATTGTTTCAGAATGAACAGGAGGAGAAAACCGACCAAGAAGACGACAACGGGATACTGAAGTCCTCAAGAGTTTAACCCTATCTCGTCCAGAGACACTAAATACAATCAGACCTCCAATGCGCATGCCCGGCGCCTGCACATTATTAAGGTCACCGCGTGAGCATGCGCAGAGCCCGCCCGCGGACTCATCACGTGATTATGCTGCCGCCGCACGCATGCGCGAAACTGCAAACGAATCTTGACCATCTTGTAAAGCCTGAAATCTTTCTGAGATTTAAAAAAAAAAAACATTATTGTTTTTCTGTGATGATCAATGCACCAGAATACCGTTGTCTGTGATAAACCTGTCATTTTAATCTAACCAGTTTCGGTTTCGTGAAGAGGGCGCTTTTTTTTCAAGGTTCTCATGGACTGGCTTTCATTTTATAAGTGCTTGTATGTTAGTAGTGTGTGACTGTGTAGAAGATTTTAAATTTGGAGTTACCTTTCTTGGTGAATCTCGTCATGTGCTTACCCAAAGACGATCTACATATTTGCAAGAATTAATGACGTCATCTGCGAGCTGTGCTTGCGTCGGCGTGATGTCATAGAATCGTGCACATTAACAATAAAAAAAACAATAAAGTATTGTGCTAACGAACTAAACAACCAAAAAAGCACAGAAAGCGAGGGTGCTCCTCGGTGCTGCTTTTGCAACGTCATGTATATCTGTGTAAATAGTTTATATGTATATAAACGTTTCATTTCTATGTTAATACTTTGACATTTTAATATGAAATTAATATGACATAGCGTAGAGAAACACACACACACACACACAAAACAATAACATACAACAAGAAAAATGGCTGCCACAAAAACATGTTGAGATAGCAGTCTTGCTGTTGTTAAAATGTTCATTGTATGAGATTTTTTTTGTCCATTGTACAAAATACTAAACATGTATTTTTTAGACATGTAAATCGCGTAGCTAAATGAGTAGATGATTTAAATATATTAACCCTTTATATCAATGCATCAAAATGTCCATATTTTAAGATACGTATAATTTTTTTTAAGACTAGGCCCCCCTACTTTCAAAAAAAGGTTAATACGTTTTTTTCCCCGTCGATACGACGTGGCGTGCCCGCTGGGCTAACAGATGGAAAAAGGGACTATCAATGCTGGCTAGCCAATGGAAATGAGTGTCCTACCTCTTATCTTCTTATAAGTTTACAGACGTTCCTTCTAGATAGAAGATTATTACGTCCACTAGGCAGGGCGACAGGGATCCGTTGGTGGCAGGGATAGAACCCGCGACCTGTCCGTTGGTTTTTGGTTGACAGTCCGGTGAACTAACCGCTGGACCAGCCGACTTCACATTGTATGCTAATGCTTATGTTACCCTCTTCATAAATACATAAACTCTCTCAAATCTCTGTTTGAGTTTATTTTTCTGCCTTTTTTTAAAAAATTCATTCTTTAAGAAAGATCTTCCATTGCGTACGACTGGATTAAACCGCATTTAACAGCTTCACCAAAAACATAAATTTCATTGATTGCTTGTGTTGTTAACCAATTGCGTAATGCAGCTTTAACAAATTGTTGTAAATCATAGATGTAGAATTTTTGTTGAGTATTTTTAAAATTATTTTGCATTGTTTTAACAAGTGTCCCTTAAAAACAGGTATTTAAATCTCAGTTTCAAACTGCCTCCCCCCCCCCGCACTCTCCCATAGTAGTAAAGTGTCCCGTCGGACCAAATTGATCCATAGGGCAGCAGCGTTCACCAGTTTCTGTGGCCACGGCATACTAGGGGAATGTGTTGGCAGCACAATGCCCAGCCGCATTTTACTTTAGCCCCCCACCCCAACTAATGTCAGGTACCCATTAGAGGTGGGTAGACTTAGAAACACCCTCGAGTCCCGGGAACAAATTCTAGCCTTCACCAGGATTCGATCCCAAGACCTTCGGTACGCCAGACGAACGCGCTGCCGCTCCCCCATAAACGTTGGAAATACAGTCTGGTTATCATATTCCACTATTCAAGTGAGTAAAATTTTGAACATTCAAACTACTGGAAAAATGCATCCCTTTCTTGTTTGCTAGCATAATCGCATACATTTACAAAAAAACTCTTCAGATTTAATGCAAATATGTATATTATAATTTAGAAATACAACTATCAAAAATTTGATCGAAGACGGAAAAAAAAGTCAAAGACTAGGTCTACAGATAAGCACTAAAAAAAATATTCTTACGCGACTGGCAAAATTAAATAAATCTCTTTTTTTTTCCACCCAAGTGTGGCATGCGGGCATTGAATCAATCAATCAAATTCCTTTGAGTCCTCAGACAAAGGGCATCGACGATGCTTATCCACTCGTTTCGGTTTTAGAGAGACAATCTCTTCATCTCTTGTCACTTCATTCCCGCTTCTTTCAGTTCTTTATCCAGCGTTCTCCTCCAGGTGGTATGTGGCCGACCTCTCTTCCTGGATCCCTGCGGATTTCACTCTAGTGATTGGCGAGCTATGTTGCCCGGTTTTCTTCTTAGGGTGTGCCCAATCCATTTCTACTTCCTCTTCCTTTTAGCTAAAGTAGGATGGGTTTCTGGGTAGCTCTTCTTTCGACTTCTTCATTTGGGATGAAGTGATCGCATCTTATTTTTAGGATTCGTCGAAGGCAACCAAAGACAAACGCAAAGAATTCATTCTTAGAAAAAAATTAACTAACGAAAAAAAAAAAAGACCTTAACACCGCATTCCAAAATGTAAATTTCAAACCACGGATATGATTAACTTCTGTATGAGGTCTAGGAAATATAAAAGCTATTTATAAATATATAATAATTTCAAGGGGTTAAGATTAATGTTTTTTTTTGTTACTTCATATGCATTTAATAAACCCATGGACATATATTAATTAGCTTACAGCCATAACGAACACTCTACTTCTCTGTAATAGTCTCTTCAATTAAGATTAGTTGTTGTTGTTTTATAAACTGTAATGTCTTTTATTTATCTTTAACTATTACAACTATAAAGTCCATTTCCTGTTATCTGGTGAAAATGTAACACTTTTTAAATCATTGTGAAACTACATAGACATTGTGTACTATGTGGTCATGTTATATTATAGGGATGCAATAGTGTGCTAGGCAAGGCTTGTATACTGTTTTTGATGATGTTAGTCTAGCATGGATAGCTAACTGTATGTTGTAGGGTGTGGGGCTTTTTTATATGTTAAACTACAATGATAGCTGAAGGTTGTATGGTTTCGCTAATGTTAGACTACGCTAATAGCTGACTGTATGCTGAAGGGTGTATGGTTTTGCTAATATCAGACTAAGCATGATTGACTGTATGCTGAAGGGTGTATGTCTTTAATATACCAGCATGATAGCTGACTGTAATGCTGTAATGGGAGTATGGTTTTGCTACTGTTAGACTAGCATGATAGCTGACTGTATGCTGTATGGATGTATGGTTTTGCTACTGTTAGACTAGCATGATAGCTGACTGTATGCTGTATGGATGTATGGCTTTTATTATGTTAGACTTGAATGATCACAGATTATTTGCTGTATAATATGGCATTGGGGATGCTAAACTAGAAGGATCACATGCTGTATGATGTTCTGTGACTGGCCTTGTTAATGTTCTGTGAGGTTGATCACATTCTACAAGTCTCATTACATTGTATAATGCCTGAATATGTTGAAGATGGAGATAATGTCAAAGCATATTAAAATGCAATATAAAACAGTTGACCTTTTTGTCTTTATTCGACTAGTCGTAAAAATGACCATTATTATTATCATTATTATTATTATTATTATTATTTTTATTATTATTATTATTATTATTATTATTATTATTTTTATTATTATTATTATTAGTTTACGCAACTGTGTTCTTAATCAATAAACTAACAGATATAATTTATAGAACAATAAAGACAGAAAAAGACAATGAACTCCTACAAAGAGACCTAGATGAATAACAAAAATGGGAATCTAACTGGAGTATGTCTTTTCACCCAGAAAAGTGCCAACTGATAATAGTATACAAGAAAAAGAAACAAATAATTACAAGCTACTTCATTCGTGGTAAAGAACTAATCCAAACTAAAAAATGCAGAGTGCTTATGAGTATAATAAATGATAAGTTATCTTGGAATCGTCTTATTGATGAAATAATTAAACAATCTAACAAAACACTAGGCCTCATCAAAAGAATGTAATGAGAATATAAAACTAAAATAATATCCCCCATTAGTTAGGCCTATACTACAATGTGCATCATCTGTATGGGACCCATCAACTAAAGAAAACATTAAAAAATGTATACAAATTCAGAAAAAAAACTGCAAGGTTCATAAGTAGCGAATATTCACAACTGACAAGAGTAACACCATTAGTCAAATAACTAAACTTAGAAACATTAGAGGACAGAAGGGCAAAGAGTAAAGTAGTAATAATACATAAGCCATTAAATTCTAATTTAGAAATACAACACAATAACAACCTGTTGCAGTTCTTAGATAAACATAAAGACAAAAACACTTTTCTTATCCCTTACGCAAGAACAAATGCATATAGGTACTCTTTCTTTCCGAGTGGCATTCGGGTATGGAATGGGTTGCCTGAACAAACCAAAAAACGATGATTTAACGTAATTTAAAACACTAATAAAAATGCAAGACTAGACTCAGACCAGTGAACAGCGTAGGACGCAATAATCTTCTTTATAGAAAGGGCGTCTGTAATATATAAGATAATATAAGACAAAGGACTTGCAAAAGAGCGGCACAAAAATTGTTTTACGTATTTGACATTGATTGGTGTACTGGCCACACAATCTTCTTTCAAATGCATGACATATAATCCTTGATCATTTTATTTCATCTAGATTCTAGATAGACGTAATTTACAACAAAGAACATAACTATTGCCAGCATATTTCAAGTGTTTAGCTTTACTCTTCACCAGATAGACTAAAGACAGACTAGAGGCATTCAAAATAAGTTAAGGGCCGTTCACAAATGACGTAACACGCATAGGAAGAGAGGGAGCTCAAACAATTATGACAATCTCACTATTTGGATAGGGGCTAACACAATGGTAAATTCACTTTTTTTTAATGCGCAAAAAATTGCCAAAAAACGCGTGACGTCATTTATGGACGAACCTTCAAATAATAAAAAAAAAAATCTAGAAATTAACGCATATCAATAGCCTTAATGTGGATCGGAAGTGGTGACCTCGTTCTAATCAACTTCCATAGTATTAGTAAACAATGGTCTACTTCCGCTTTTGCTTCGATTTGAATACAATGGAGTTTGATGCTATTGTCGTTGTTTTTTACTGGCAATAAACTAACTGTAGCGACAAACGGTGAATGATCGATTTAACATGTATGTAAGTATATAAAAGAGATCACAAAATTTGGCATGGGAGAGATGGGGTTTAGAGTTTATATGAGTCTATTCAACATCAATCTATTCGGAAATGTCAAAACGTATGTCTTCCTGTCTGTCAAACGGGTCTCGGCGAACCAACGAATTCTTTTTAAATGAACCACAACAAAAAAGGCTTTGTCTCACATGTGTCTTAAAGCGCAATTTTAAAAGTACATTTACAGATTTTTTAGAGGTTACTAGATGCCCTTAATTATAAATTTCTTCCTGAGTGGAATTCAGACATGTAATGGGTTGCCTGAACAAACCACGAAAACCAGTAACTTAACATCATTTAAAACATTAATAAAGATGCAAGACTAGAATCGGACCACGGATGAGAGTAAGACGCAATAATCTTCTTTTTAGAAGGAGCACCTGTATTAAATAAGATAATCATAAAAAATGACATTACACTCATACATTGTAAAATAGACTGCCACAAACATATACATGTATTGTAGCATTGTGGGCGCGTCATTCGTGGGCGCCGATTATCAAAGGGTAGAGATACATAGATACTCCGATAGTAGAAGCCAAGGGTGGCCTTTGAATAGGCCCTATCGGGAGGCAAAACAGGCACGGTGGCCGAGCGGCAGCGCGTTCGGCTGGCGTACCGAAGGTCCTGGGTTCGAATCCTGTTGTTGGCTAGAATTTTTTTTCCGGGTCTGGAGGGTGTCCCAGAGTCTACCCAGCTCTGATGGGTACCTGACCTTGGTTAGGGTAAAGTAAAGGTGACTGTGCATAGTGCTGGCCACACAATCACCTAGTAAGCCGTGGCCACAGAAACTGGTGAACGCTGCTCACCGGCCCTATATATTTTATCGGGAGGCAAAAGATATGGAGAACTGACGGGACCTCAGATGTATATGTGACGTAGATTTTGGACCTATCTTGAAACGAAAGTCAGAGTGAAGATTCAATGGACCCCCGTCTGGAAAAAAAAACACTTGGTGTAGGGGGCAGGGGGAGAGGAGATGTGTGTGGGCCCCTTCAAGAAAACCGAATTGGGAAAAGTTGAGGGCGGCCCCGTCGAGAAACAAAACATAATTACGGTTGTGAGAGTTGTGACACCAGTGATGAAATAAAGCACGTGGGACAGTGGGGGCCCCGTCAGCAGAAACCCATTTTGGAGGGAAAACATATTGACTTATAAGTTTTACAGACGTTCCTTCTACATATAACATTATTACGTCCACTAGGCCCAAAACTCCTGCAGGGCGGCAGGGATCGGTCGGCGGCAAGGATAGAACCCGCGACGTCTCGGTTGACAGTACGGTGAACTAACCACAGGACCAGCCGGCCTCCTAGTGAGTAGAAATGATATGACAATGTTCCATACCTTCCTGAACTCATCATCAAGGAGCCATAGAATCGGTGGCGAGTAGTTCTAGTTCTATGTCGTCAGTCAGTTGTAAAACAAGAGCTCTTGTTTGTAAATCGTGGCCAAAATCTATAATCTATTTTCCTGGGGCATTCGAGCTTTCCAAAAGTGTAAAAGCTACTATGCAGGCTACAGAAAACCCCTTTTGTAAACTCCGCTGTAACCTGAACTATGTAACAGTAACCATCTATTCGTTGTTGTTTTTTTTACGCTTTCCGCCCTCTTACATTCGTTAGTTTACCTTTCATATGGACAATTCTAAAACAATAAACCAAAAAAAATGGACTACGCTTGAATGTCTTCAGAAGAATTCATCGAGTACCAGTGACTGAACATACCCGGACATTTGGTTTAGACGTAAGTCATTGTTGTTGTTTTTTTAAAGTACTTCTGTGTGTCTCTATTGGCTACGATTAGTTTTGTCTTGTCAGCGTGTCCATAGGACATGGTGGTGCCGCGGTAACGCGGTTGATTGTTATTACAAGGTTTCTCGTTTGCATCCTAGATTATTTTTTTCTAGTTTTGGGGGTCTATGCAGGTTTGGAAGGTATCTTACATTGGCTTGGTAGGACCAATTTGAGCCTCAGGGCATACTTGGAGATAGTGTTGCCAGCACAATGCCAAGCCGGGTTTATTTTTCCCTAACAAATGTCAGGTGGGTCTACCCATCAGAGCTGGGTATAATAAGGGGCACCATCCAGATATCTATATATATAAAAAGACAGTGTTAAGCCCCGCGAGGATCCCCATTGGTCAATTTGAAAACACGTGTGTCACTGACCTATCTAGGCCTAGCCCAATATACCGTCTAATAATTTTTCACATCGGACATGTGTCTTCGATAGCTCAGTGGTAAACGTAGTGGACTGCTATACGGGCGACCAGGGTTCGATCCTCCAGTTAGACTATACTTTTTTTTTCGACAATAAATTTTTCAAACTTTTAAAAACAAAAGACATTGTAAATCTATAGGCAATATAGATTTTGTTAAATAAAAATATTTGACTATTTTTTTTACCCTATTACAATATTTATTTACTTTCCTAAAAGTATTCAGTAAGTGTAGTTTATAAATTTGTTATCTGCACCCCAGACAGTCCTTTTTTTTTTCACCCGGGCAACGCCGGGCAATGTAGCTTGTATACTATATTATATACAAAACTGACCTTTTATACGACACAAAATGTAAACAGTAACAGTGGAAAAAGTATTATCAAGTAATTATACAAGTTCATCAAATAGATTTCGAGTGCGGCTTATACACGTGAACTAGAATATTTACTTGAATTTCACCTTCCAATGTATACCTGCGGCTTATACAACAAGTGCGACTTAGAATTGAGATTTTACGGTACACTTAAATATGAAGGAACAAATACATGAATGTTGAATGATCACAATTTAAAAGTTGATCTATTGACAGACAAATAAATGCTTGTTGAAGTTGAATTTAATATTAAAACAAACTAACCCATAAAAACACAGTTTTTATTATACTCCCTTTCTTTGTAAACTAAGTTTATATTTAATTTATATTTTGATAGATTAAAATAAATACAGATCTAAGTGATATCATACCTTATGAATTTCCACACTAAAATTTTGCGCATCCTTTTTTTCTAGCTTTGGCCCGCAAAAACCATAAAAAGATAACTCGCTTTGTTTCGGCTATATTGTGTCGTTTTCCTTCTATTTATTTCGTAAAAACGAACATATCCGAAAAGTTTTTTTTACTCCCGTCTCTTCCGGTAGAGGCAGCCATGTTTTTTTTTCTTCGATTCGCAAATTGTTCGAAGGTTTTAGTGACTATTCTAAAGGCTATGATGCTGAAAATTTGATAGAATGTATTGTTAGTCTGGACAAGTCTGCTACCCAAGTTTCATCTCGACGGGAAGTGGTCGAAAAATCGATGCAAAGTTTTCCAAGCAAGCAAGCAACAGAACAAGCAGACAGTACGAGTTAAAATAAGGGGAGTAAAAAGGGGCAACATTATATCAAAATGAAACATTAGGTTCTAAAAGTAGACCATTTGAAATGACCATCTGTACAGCAAGACAGGCACTCAAGAACTGAAATCAAGAATTGACATTTTCTAACGCAGTAACTTCATATCTTTTCCAGCTCGCGGCATTTGTTAACCCTTACAGTCCCGGGCGCGTATATAGCGGGACTGAAGGTATTCATGGGAAAGTAGGTCGGTACGGGAAGGGTTAATATCGAAAGTGAAAGCTACCCCATTGAGGGTAATGGGAACTCCAGAAGTTCACTTTCCTAACAGTATCGAGATAGCTTATTTTAACACATTCTACAATACTTAAATTGACTCTTGCAACCGCTTGTTGAGAAAAACAAAGGGGATGTCAGAAGAAGATTCTAATTTGACATGTTCCAAGGCCAAGCTAGACACCAGAGGTCGAAAATAATGGAACATTTAAAGTTACAATTAAAATGTGTTTGATATATCATTCTACATCACACTTTTGTCTGATAATAAATACATTTTATTCTTCTAAGTCTTGTAGCCTAGAGGCGTATGCCTTAGAGCGATCAGGATGGTGCCCGTTGGCATTGATTTCTTGCACAGAGGTGTCCTGGTGTTTGTTTCTGTCTGGCTGGTTTCGGTGTTTAGAATCAACGCAACACTACAGTATGGTATGTAGGTCTTTGTCTTCGTAGTGTTTTTTGTTTGTTATGTTTTTTGGTCATTAGTTTAACCGGGAAAATTTAAAACAATATAGAAACACATTCGGATAAAATGGGGATAATTCAATTAAATGTAAAATGAGCGGGAAAGTCTGTAAAATACATAGCAAGGGAATGAATCGCTTCCCTGTTTATCTCGTTTTGCAAATATTCTGTAAATAGATTGATTTAGGGCCTATTTATAGATGTTATAGGGTTTTTGATTGATTGATTGAAAATGTACTGATAGACACAGACATATACGGTAGATAGATAGATAGATAGATAGACAGACAGACAGACAGACAGACAGACAGACAGACAGACAGACAGACAGACAGATAGATTAGATAGACAGATAGATTAGATAGATAGATAGATAGATAGATAGATTAGATAGATAGATAGATAGATAGATCGGTAGGTAGATAGATAGATAGATAGATAGATAGATAGATAGATAGATAGATAGATAGATAGATTAGATAGATAGATAGATAGATAGATAGATAGATAGATAGATAGATAGATAGATAGATAGATAGATAGATAGATAGATAGATAGATAGATAGATAGAAGGATATAATGGCAGGCAAACGGCCAAACATATAGAGATGCATATAGTTGGATGGAATGTTATATAAAGATAAAGAGATAGATCATAGAAAGAGTATAGTAGTAATAATACATAAGGCATTAAACTATCATTTAGAAATATAACCCAATAACAACATGCTACAATGCTCAGATAAACATAAGGACAATAACAATATCCTTATCCTTTATGCGAGAAGAAATACATATAAGTACTATTTCTTCCCGAGAGGCGTTCGGGCATGGATTGGGTTGCCCGAATAAACCAGTAAAACCAGTAACTTAACATCATTTAAAACATTAATAAAGATGCAAGACCACAGATGAGTGTACGACGCAATAATCTTCTTTATAGAAGGAGCGTCTGTAATATATAGGATAAGATAAGATATAAGGATTGATAGATGCTAGATAAATAGGTGATAGATAGATAGAGCGATAGATAATCATAAGATAAACAGGTAGATAAATAGAATGAGATATAATAGATAGATGCTAGATAGATAGGTGATAGATAGATAGATCGATAGATAATCATAAGATAAACAGGTAGATAAATATAATGAAATAATATAGATAGATGATAGATAATTTTAGTGAGATAGATAGACAGATTTCTTGTAACCCCTTTACACTCAAATATAGTATCCCTTAAAATAGTCAAAATCCATTATGTTTGACAAGGATTCTCAGTAAATAAATCAGGGTTAGCTCTAACGGAGTTTTCTTCCGTCACAAAATCCATCACGTTTAAAAACTTAAAGATTGAAGAGAATTTTTTTTACAAAAAAAGGAAAACCACGTTATACAGATCAATAATAAAGATGCCTTGAGGTGCACTGGTGCACTCTAAATGACGTGTCAATTAAGCGGAAAAAAGGGGGGGGCGGTTCGTCTTGTGCTCGGAATACCGGCAAATCCCGAAGATGAAAATAAATCAAACAATTTTCTTCGATAAAAACACATTGCATTTTTTTTGTGTTTTAGAGAGTTATGCGTTTAATTGTATTTCTTCACTTTAGTGATGAAATATTTAACAAAATACATCGAAATAAATGCAGTTCTGTGGTTTTTCTTAACTTACTAGTTTTTATACCCGTCAAATTGACGGAGAAACCAATGATTACAGTTTGTTTGGTTAGAAAAAAAAAGAAAGAAAAAATAAGAAATTAAAAGTACACCATTCAAACCATTCATTACATGTTACAGACGCTCTTTCTATACAGAAGATTATTGCGTCCTACGCATCTATTCAAGTTTTTTTTTTAGTCTAGTCCTGCATCTTGATTAGTGTTTTAAATGATGTTGAGTTTCTGGTTGTACTGGTTTGTTCAGGCACAGGTTTAGTCAGACACCCTATCTTATCTTATATATTACAGACGCTTCTTCTATAAAGAAGATTATTGCGTCCTACGCTTATCCGTGGTTTGAGTCTTGTCTTGCATTTTGATTTACGTTTTAAATGATGTTTAAGTTACTGGTTTTCCTAAATTTGTTCAGGCAACCCATTCCATTCCCCGAATGCCAAACCCTCTTTGACATTTATCCGATTGGTTTCAACTGTCTTACCATTTGTCTGTTTTCACACCTTCGGCCTCTCTCCCTCTCCTTCTCCCTTTCCTCTCTCTCTCTATCTCACTCTCTTTCTGTATCTCTCTCTTTCTCTTAAAGCTTGTTGACTGGCATCACGATGGATGATCCGTTCAGACCCTCCCCCCTCTCCATCCCTTTCAATTCTAGCCACACTTCCCTATTTTTTTTTAAAGATCACGTTGAGCCATGGTGGTGCTAGAGTATTTTACCCAGTATCGGAACCCGGAGGCCTCGAATTTCGCGATCCAACGCTCTCTCCATCAGACCACCGTGTCCCACTTAGTGTACTCTTGTGTTTATTGTGTTCACTTTAAGTTTGAATTCTCTCCATAAGAACAGTGGGCCGTGTGGTCCGCCTTCTGCTACAATAGGAGACGATAAATTAGATAATATATGTATTGGACTAATCCGGACAGGAGGGGGGGGGGGGTAACTGTGCGCCCCACCCCACCCCTCTCCCGGTTTTTTGAAATGTTGGGATTATGTTGGGATTATGTTGGGATTATGTTTGGATTATGTTGGGATTATGTTGGGATTATGTTGGGATTATGTTGGGATTATGTTGGGATTAGATAAAGAGATTGATGTCTGACTAGTTGTGGTTTAAGTCTTAAAGGTCAGTGTGTTGTCCCTTGGAATGTACATGATCAGTCCATTAAAACCTTGCGCGTATACACACATACACACACATACACATACACACACACATAAACACACATACACTGACACACACATGAACACACATATACACACACATACACACATACACTCACACACACGTACACATACACTGGCACACACATACACACACATAAACACACATACACACATACACTGACACACACATACACACATACACTGACACACACATACACACACAAAAACACTCTTACACACATACACGCATGAACACACATACGCACATACATAGACACACATACACATACATAGACACATACACTGACACGCACACTCACATACACAAAATATTTTGCTCCTGGCAAAATAAAAGCAAATTATATCGTCGCGACTGCAATTTGTACCGAAAAAATGTTTTCATCATGTATTTGTATAAAGTAAATTTGTTTACAAAAAATAAGTTCGTTATATATTACAGCCTACAAGCATAATAGAAAACACTCTATCGGAGCCTCACTCTCGTGTTAATCTTCCTCGTTATTCTTCCAGAGTGGCATCCGGGCTTGGAATGATGTAGGCTACACGTTATGGCAACCAATAACATTGCATTATTTTAGTTAAGACTCTAATCATAATGCAAAACTAAATTTAAGACCACGTAATATATAGTGTGTAACTCAATAATCTTCTTTATAGCAGAAGCTCCTGCAACATGATATAAGATGAGCGCAGGAGGCAATAATCCTGAATTTAAAAGATGCGTCTGTAACATGCAAGATAAAATAATCGTAGGACGCAATAATCTACTGCCCAGGAGTAGCGTCTGTAACTTGTAAAATAAGATAATCGAAGGACGCAATAACCATCTGTATAGAAGGAGCGTCTGTAACATTAAGATAACATAATGAAAGTAAATGCTAGTTACTTTTTTAACAATAACTAACTTCTATTGTATGTCCAGTCCCGGCATTCCACAACAGGATGTTGCCATTCCAGCCACGAGGAGACCACGTGACCTACTTAAGAAACGAGCCGTCGTTTGAGAGACTTGTGTCCAGAACTTCCGTTATCCTGGTATCAACAAGAAATTTCTTAATCCATGTTGTTGTTGTTGTTTGTTGTTGTTTTAATGTTTTATTGAAGATTTCTTAAAGAATAGTAAGTGACCATTTTTATTCTTGAGGATTCTCTTGTTTAATTTTTGCTCCTCGATCTAATTGTTTTTCAAGCTAGAACATTTTATTTGTTGAGTATTTAGTAATATATAGTTGTTGCAATAGTATTTGGTACAATTGTTGTTACAATAGTATTTGGTACAATAGTTGTTACAATAGTATTTAGTACAAAAGTTGTTACAATAGTATTTGGTACAATAGTTGTTACAATAGTATTTAGTACAAAAGTTGTTACAATAGTATTTAATACAAAAATTGTTACAATAGTATTTAGTACAATAGTTGTTACAATAGTATTTAATACAAAAATTGTTACAATAGTATTTGGTACATTAGTTTTTACTTTGTTAAAATAGTATTTAGTACAATAGTTGTTACAATAGTGTTATTTTCTTAATACCTAGAAGTCTTCATCGTCTGCCGGAACTCAAACTGACCTTCGACCTAGTCGCCAGAAGACTATTTTTAATGGAGTAAGAAAAAATGTTTTGCCGAAACAGATGGTTAGAGAAAATATACCAAGAGGTTAGATAACTCTATTTTTTTATATAGATTTTTGAAACATTCAATTAAACATTATATTCCAACATACAATTTAACACATGATCTAACGATTAATTTAATATATAATTAAACACACAATTTAACGAAACGGTCTAACAGTTAACAACAAACTTAAATCAATATTTAATATGTAATTGAACATAATATAACAAACAATTCAACTTTCAACTCAATATAGAACTTAAGCAAGTCAGCCTTGACTGATTGTTGAGTCTGACGGTGGCTGACCATTGGGCGGTTGTGTGGCCAGCACAATGCCCCAGATTCCTTACTCTCTTCCAGCAGATGTCAGGCGCCATGCAGAAAAAGCATGGGTACCTGACATTAGTTGGGGTAAAGTATGCCTTGTATCCCTAGTATGCCGTGGCCACATAAACTGGTGAACGCTGCTTCACCAACTTTATGATCAATTTGGTCCGACGGGTACTTTACTTTGATGGATAGACAAAATGTATATTGATATTGTTACATATCAAGGCAACTATCCTTATGGTAATCGCTTAATTTAGAAACAGTTTAGCGTCAGATATTATCTTATACATTACAGACGCTCCCTCTATAAAGGAGATTATTGCGTGGTCTGAGTCTAGTCCTGCATTTCTATAAGTGCTTAAAAATGAGGTTATGTTACTGGTTTTCCAAGGTCAAAAGCATAGGAGGTTTATAGAGAAAAGTGTTGTATATTTGATACAAAATTAACACTTTAACACAATAAACATAATTATATCTTCATCTCATTGAGATGTCGTTTATTGAGATTATCAATACTGTAACATAAGTCATTGTAGCTACATTAACGTTCTGCGGAATAAATACTTGGTAATCATACAAACGGGGTAGTTATTGTAATGTTTGAAAATATACATATAAAGTCATTAGTCATATAATATTTATATAAATTTCAAATACTTTTTTACAGTTTTATTGTTTCAAAGTTATCAATTGTAAGATATATCTATTTGTTTTTTAAAAGAAAAACAAAATACATATTTGAAATATTAGTGCAAACAAAAATTACCTCCCTTTAATTTAAAAACGCTTCCCCACTTGATTCAATAGTGATGTCAAACAAGTTATGTTTTGTTATATAACAAATATGACTGACTCATTATTATTTCTTTTTATAAATCCAACATTAAGGTATTTATTACAATATTTAATTATTAGAGAATTAAAATAATTTACGTTAAACAGTTGTAAAAAAAATAATTTCCTCCATTAATTGTGTGTCAATTATAAAGGAATATTTTAAACATTAATAATTACAAAAATTACATAATATAGTGCTATTAAATAAGTCTCTTACATTTGATAAATTAATAATACAAATCAATTTGTTTTAGAACTACTTATGAAGAGCATAAAAACTCCTTTAAATGTAGGCCTAATTAGTCTGTATCAATTAATGAGCGCCTTGTCTCGAATGCTCTTTGCTAATTGTTTCATGTCAGATACATATTTAGTTACTTCTGAGTGGTCCAGTGTATGTGACCACTTTGTCTGCTTAAACAGTTTTCATGTGTAATAAAAATCACAAGTGTAAGTTGAACGAAATGCTGAAAGCGAATGCCTAGCAGTTGAGACTAGCAGATGACTTTCCTAAGCAGCTTCTTTCCGGATTTTTTCCATATATTTAAAATGTTTAAAACTTAACTTTAACATTTTAAAATCGCCAATATCCATCGACTTAAAAAAAAAAAGAGCTACATCTAAGACAGTTATAGTAAAATCAAACCAGGCATGATGTGGTATGAAAAAATGAGTCCATCAGTTTAAAAGTCTTGCTTTTGATTAGAAAACTCCGCTTTGATTGCTTCGATGTACTTCTGAAAAAGCCCAATTATCTCTCTAAATATATGCCTTAATATATGTATGTACATGAAGTAAAATGTTTTGAAATTGATTTCATGGCAAGATATGTCCAGATTCAATGCACATTCATTCCAGTGGTCCTTGTAAATGTGTCAGAAACATCGGTTTCAAAAGTCAGATATCCTCATTCAGACCCGAAAGTGTTATAGTTTTTTTCATCAATTAAAAAAAAAACACCTCTGTCTTGTAGGTCTCTCGCGTGCCATTGCAAATCGCTAAGTTTGGTACGCGTGCCTTAGGTTGCCGACCCCTGCTATAATGTTTCAAGGTCTAGAGATTTAACTATTGGTGTTACTCTTGTCAGTTGTGAATATTCGCTAGTAATGAAACTTGCAGCTCTTTTATTTATTTACTCTTTTGTGCTATTCAGAGACCAACAGATACCCTCCCAGAATAGTAAGCCAAATGGAGCCAAGAAGGATGGTGGAGAATAGGATACTTGAATCAGTTTACCACTTACAGAGGTCGCCATCTGGACCAGGTAATCTTTTATTTGTTTTTCCAAATTTTGTGGGACTGTACCATTCGGTCTTATCACGTTGCAATAACACGCGCTATGTTTTAACTTATAGTATTTTGTATAAGTGACATAGGTTTAACTTAAGGTATTTTGAATAAGTGACAAAAGCTTAACTTAGGGTATTTTGTATAAGTGACATAGGCTTAACTTATAGTATTTTGTATAAGTGGCATAGGCTTAACTTAAGGTATTTTGTATAAGTGACATAGGTTTAACTTATAGTATTTTGTATAAGTGACATAGGTTTAACTTAAGGTATTTTGTATAAGTGATTAGGTTTAACTTAAGGTATTTTGTATAAGTGGCATAGGTTTAACTTATTGTATTTTGTATAAGTGACATAGGTTTAACTTAAGCTATTTTATATAAGTGATTAGGTTTAACTTAAAGTATTTTAACTTTTTGTATAGTAACCTACGCTTCCGTGTATAGAATCAATTTGCTGAATTTCCCATTATATGACTCATAGGTCAAAAACTCAAGATTTGGAGTTACGACGATTCGGTGACCGAGAAAGGTGAGTAATGTCTACACGTGGGTATTAGTGTTTGTATTTGTATGCATGTCTGTGTGTCTGAGTTTGACAATTTACTCAACGAAAATAAAACAACGTCTTTAAAAAAAAAAAAGCTAATTTCCATTATCAAGGGAGACGACCAAAAAATTACAAACTCTCCAATAAGTCCTCAAGAGTTAATTACCTTGATTTAATTTGAACAAGTTTCTTTTTCTTTTTGTTTGGTTTATAGTTTATTACAATTATTTTATGTTTTATATAAAAGCTTTTATATGCCAAAAGGAGCACAGTGTACAATAAATAATTAGATCTTTGTTATAGAAAACCTAAAACCTTTGTTGATATAAAATTATATACATTTGTTGTGTTTGTATGTTTAAATCTGAGAAGATGAACCGCCAGATTTACATATTATAAGCTAACCAGGCTAAAGGTTCTGTACCTCAGTTCTAGCACCGAATAAGTTATGGCATTTCACATCTATCCTGGTCTACTGTCCTCGTACCATTGTTTATGCTGATGTGTAAACGGTTTAGGAATATTTCCTTTTTTCTTTTTAGAAGAAAAAATCGTATTTTTAAAATCTCTTAATACCACTAATCATTATTATAATCTATGTATATAAATGAAGTAGGATGTATGTGTCGATTCCGATTACCCTCAATTTAAAAGGCACGTGACCTTATTTTATGTTACTTTTGGGATCTAGCTTTCTCTACGTGTCCTACCTGGCTGAGTGGTTAGCGTCACGAACTGCCATGCGGGTGGCCTGGGTTCGATTCCCCCAATAAAAAATTGTTCATTTTCTGTAAGAGCAATATAGGCTGGCTGCTTTTTTTTAAAATTTCCATTAATGTAACTTTAAAAAAAAAAATTTTAAAGAATTTCAGGACAAAAAGCTTTCCTAAAATGGTTTCAGTAAGTAAAATCTAATAATTATATTTTAGACATCCGGGGATGGATGTTCGATTCTCACACAGGAACAGTCCTAACCTATTTTTATAAAAAGACATCCCTTTTTAAACCCGATTACAATATTTATTTTACATTACTTGCCTAAATGTTTGCAGTAAATAATTATATTTTTTTTTTAATTATTAAAGCTTTCAATTCATTGTAGTTTATAAAATTCTTATCCGGCCTCATTTTTTTCCCTGGGCAACGCCGGGCAATATAGTTTATTGTAAAATAAAAAGACACGATGCCTGTTTAAACCCGATTACCATATTTATTTTAAAATCACTTTCCTGAATATTTTCAGCAAATAATATTTATATTTTTTTAAATTATTAGATCTATTTAGCTTTATGTTCATTGTAGTTTATAAAATGTATATCCGTAGCTTATACATGCACATTTAATTCCCCCCCCCCCCACCTGGCAACGCCGGGTAATTTAGCTAGTAGTTTTATAAGATTATATCTTGAATTCTTTTGATCTACTTTACTTTTACTCGTGAATTGGAGTTTGTTGTTGTGCATTTTTTTTAACATCATTGTAAATCTGGACTCGGAGTATAAACATAAGGATAAAAACACTTCTCTTATCCATTATGCGTGTACCAATTCATAAAAATATATAAGTACTCTTTCCTCCCTGGTGGTATCCGGGCATGGAATGGGTTGCCTGAACAAACCAGGAGAACCAGATAACTTAACATCATTTAAAACAATAATAAAAATGCAGGACTTGACTCAAACCGCGGATGGGCGTAGGACGCAATAGTCTTCTTTATCGAAGGAGCGTCTGTTAAGATAAGGCCATTTTTTTAATACAGTTTTGGGAACAAATTATATTATGCTCAGCAGTTTTTGTTTGTATGATTTTCAGTTGGCCCCAGAGGCTGGCATCGGGCCTTCCCCAACTGTGGTCATCGGTTCCAGTCGCCTATAGACATCAGTGCCAGCAACTTCCAGTACAGGCCCATGGCGCCAATAGTACTGACCACACTTGACAATGGTGGGATGTCTGGTGTGCTGTTTAGTAACGATGGTTTCACTGGTCAGTATATAAATAAGTCATAAGGTTAGCGTTAAAGATAGATTTATGTAATCTATATATATATATATATATATATATATGGATGTATGTGTATTTATGTGAGAGAGAGAGAGAGAGAGAGAGAGAGAGCAGGTGTATGGTGTGGTGTGTACTGCACTCTCACATGCAAACATACACATGATTAACTCTATATTATAGTTACATAATTAAAACTGTATCACTCATTACAACTGTCTGTAGGCTAATTATAGCCCAGTAGAGTATTGCGAGAAACAAACGTAACGTTGTTAAAAAATTCATACTTTCCGTCTGGGGCGAAGTAACGAGGGGGGCTGAGTGGAGTAAAGCCGTCCACCCCCACCCCTAAATACTTTTAAAAAAAGTTTATATATAATATATATATATATATATATATATTAAAAACCGCGAAACATTAGGTACATGTTTGTCACGTGAAAGTTCAGCTCACCCTGAAAAATAAGGCCCGCCTTCGCACCTGTATTCCATATGATAATACTCATATATTATTATTCTGAAGGTGTTTTTTTTTAAATATAAAATTAACTCCTTTTCCTTCAAATTTCCGAAAGTATTTTCACGGTTTCTTCCCTTGTACATAAAATAAAACACTAATCATCATCATCATCATCAATCCCATGACCGTTAAGGTCATGTCAGTTTGCGCCGTTTGAGTGTTGCAATAATGTTTTCTTGAGGGCCTGCAATTGAGAATATTCTGTCCCACACATACGCATTAGTCCTGTGTTCTACGCCTACGCACTAATACAGAACTCAACAGAGTAATGTCTTATTTATTTCCGTTTTCGCATGTTTACTTCATAATTATTTTTTTATTTTTTATTTTCTGTCAGCTACCATCAAGCCACTTAGCAGAAATATATTTATAGACTGCGACGACCTGCCTGGTAGATTTATCCTATCAGGTATACATTTCCACTGGGGGCGGACTGACCACATGGGATCCGAACATTTCCTGGAAGGACATTCCTTCCCTTTAGAGGTGAGACCGACATAGATCTAGATCTAGATCGATTAGGACGGATTGAGTTGCCAATGAAGCAAATTTAAGGCTAGATCTAGCTGTCTAAATATGAATTTTTGAAATTTCTGTATTATAAGAGTAAAACTGGGTTGTAAGCTAATTTAGCACACTCAAAGCTAGATCTAGCTGTTTAATATGAATTTTGAAAAGTTTTCTATTATAAGAGTTCAAAGTGGGATGTATGCTAATTTAGCACATTCAAAGCTAGATCTAGCTGTTTTCTTAGAATGATTTATTATTTCGTAGTGGGTTGATAGTTTGTTCCTTTATACGAGCGGATTATGTCGACAGATGCACCTCGTGGCCTACAACAGTGACTATACGAGCGTGGAAGAAGCGGAAGGAAAAGAAAACGGAATTCATACTGTCGCCATTTTCTTTGAACTGTCTGACGTAAGTAATTCAAATTAATTACCGTCTGCCGCCTACGTCACCAGGGCTATCACACTTGTGGTTTCCACGTAGATCTATGTTTTTTGTTGTCGTTTTTTAACAAAAGGGAGAAGTAGATGTGTTTTTTCTAAGTTTTCAGATGTTAACTACCCTAAGTGGCATTCGGGCATAGAATAGGTTGCCTGATCAAACCAGGTAAACCAGTAACTTAACATCATTTAAAACATTAATAAAGATGCAAGACTAGACTCGGACCGTGGAATGAACGTAGGACGCAATAATTTTCTATATAGAAGGGGCGTCTGTAATATATTATAAGATAAGATAGTTGCTGCTATATATTTGTATTTATGGTTTTCATTTATATATCTGTAAAAGTTGTAGGCCTAATGTGAAAATATATCTAAATAAATCATCTATTATATATTTCGAGTGCTTTTATATATTTCCTTTTGATTTAATGCTTTACTCAGAAAAAAATTATTATTATTTGAAATTTTTTTTTACTTTTTCTTCCTCCATGACTAGAGACACAACCTGGGCCTCAGCTTTTGTGTCGACCGTTTACAAAATATACAGCGTCCAGGTAACGAAACGAAACAAAAACTGTTAGCATGAGTTGTCTTTCTTTCTTCATGTGCATGTATTATAGTTGCATTTTAGAGTCGTCAGAGAGTTGCATACCTTTTCTTCTAACAATCCCATTAGAAAACAACTGCTAATAAATATAAAATCATCATTGTAATCTTTTGCTTTTTAGTAAACCCTTTTAAATATTTTCCCATCCAAATTGTATGTGCTAACCTGTTCTTGTGTGGGTTTTTTTCTTCTTTCTTTGTGTGTGTGTGTGTTTTTGTGGTTTTCCTTTGGTCTATCTATTCTCTACGCTCGTTGATTCTCGTGTAGGAACTCAGAAAAGGCAAAGACAAGAAGAAGATAATCCGCTTGCTTTGTTATTTCTACTATTCGAAAACTTGAGAAAAAAAAAACTCTGTTTCGGAAATTTCCGTTCGCACTCCGGGCATCTACACTTCCGGTTTAGTAATCCGCTGTGTTTTATTTTCTCAATGGAAAATTAAGATTAAAATCGAAAGTTAATAAAATAATGACATTTGTATAGCGCTGCCAACAAACATCATGCAAGCTCAGAGCGCAAATAACAAACAACTAAGAACACTGATACAGTCTAAGAGATACAAACTAAATGATGATTTGAAAACATTACAAACATAGAACAAATCAAACATATAAAGCAAAATAACCGACCTAACGTATAAGTAAGATAGTAGGTCTCCAAAGCAGCGGTTCCCAAAGTGTGGGTTGCGACCCCTTTGGGGGTCGAACGACAATTTCATGGGGGTCGCCAAGAACCATCGGAAAACACTTATTTTTTATGGTCGTTCCGCAACAACATGTACAGCACAGTACTTTTCGATGGCGCCACTTCAGAACTCTCCCCCAGTGTGTAGCGGGGTCAAACAGGGATGTGTCCTGGAACCAACACTCTTTAGTCTAGACTAGGGAATCGCCACCGTTTGATAATAGTGTGATTTCTAATTCATTCAGCGTGCCAACAGCCTAAAAGTCATCCTGCTTAAGCACCTATAGAACTATTTATAATAGAATATACTTGAATGGTTTTTTTAGGAGTCTTCTGCGTGCCATTGAAAATATTTTTCTGTAACAAGTCTCGTACGCTTGCCGTAAGTTGACGGACCTGGTCTAGAGTCTAAACCAGGGGTCTCCAAACTTTTCAGCCCGAGGGCCGCATTAACTAGTTTTGAACATTTAACAGTTTGGGGACCGAGGACACAATTGAGGTCCAACAAAAAAGATTCAAAACGTGGATGTTGTTTTTAATTATTAATTTAATATTATTTTATTCAGTTATTATTTAAAATTGATACACTACACATGAACAGCTGTATTAGTGGGAATGGTAAAAACATTTAGTCCACGTAAGCGGCGGATGATCTTGGCAGGATACAGGTAAATTTCAGTCATTTTTTTCGTAGATAAAAGGGTCTCCACGGGCTGGATGCGATGGCGTCGCTGGCCATATTGGGCCATAGTTTGGAGACCCCTGGTATAGACTATTCCTCTTTTATTTACAGTCTTCAAACCTTAAAAATAAGGCTTTTCAAAAAACGAGTATATTTGGTGTTTACATATTAGATTCTGCTATAAAAAGAAGTAATTGCGTACTAATGAAAACAATTTAGTAGCTAAAAAGGTGTTTTAAAAATTACATATATAATGCAGACACATTAATTAATTGATTGTTCATTTTACGTATTTTTATCAATTTGAGTACCGGTACTGGTGTATGCATACACAATATTTTATTTTCAAGTGCAAATTGTGTAGTAAAATATTTTTTTACTAAAATCATTGCCCCCCAGACATAAAATCAGGACTATTATCTCCCCTGATTAGATTTAGTTAGCATTTTGTTTAATTATATTTTTTTTTATCGGGCTACCTCACGTTGAAATTTTTTAAAGAAATTACAAGAATATAGTTTTAATAATATACCAACGTTGTGTTGTAATTAGAAATAAATATTTCACAATTATAATTTCAAATGGATTTTTGTGATTAATCACTGTGCTTTAATTATGTTCAATTTGTGACATTGAAAATACATTTTGCATATGAGATAGTTACATTACATTTTATAACAGTAGCACATTACAGTTATACGGTAGCGACGAAAAAAAGTTTATGGTTGGGGGTCACCATAACGTGAAAAGCTGTATAAAAGGGTCGCGGCATTTAAAAGGTTGGGAACTACTGCTCTAAAGCATGTAAGCTTATATAGCGTAAGTCTTGAGGTACGTTAAGGAGTCATTTAAGACAGCGTTATTGGCTGCGCACGGAGACAAAAAAAAAACACTTAAGCTCTAAAAATAGAACAAGCGGTCCATCTTATTATTATAGTCTTTGGTTTTCTCAAATCACAAATCAAAGTCTCGCATAAGCTTTCCAAAAAAATTGCTTTTACTTACCTTATAAGCCCCTCCGCCAATGACGAGCAGACGTCTGCAACCCGTTTCAAGTTTCAACTACCTTTATTGCTGTGGAATCACGTGTTCTGCCGCGTCTCTCTTCGAATTAAATTAATATCCCCGCAGATAAGCGTATGACGCAATCATTTTCTGTGTAGATAAAAGCGTCTGTAACGTGTGACGCTTTATGGTAAAACGAAGATTAAAAAAAAGAGTTTCGGTGAGCTAGTTCAAGGTCAAGGACACTTTTGCGCAGATTCGATATTTTAAAATAAATTAGTTTAAACGGAAAATAATAGAGAGGAAAACAAAATAATATGTACGGAGAGTGGTGAGAACTGGACGAGCTAAGTTCAATTTTTTATATAAAACTTGATGTTGTTCAGAAACTAAACAAGATATATCACACAAAAACAGTGTTGACTTTCTATAATGGATGTTTATAATCAGTTGAGAATATTTGTCGAAAGCACGACATTTAACGTGAAGCTGTTTCGGATACCATTCTGAAAGTAAAGTATACTGTCACCCGTTGGGCCATATTGATCCATAGGGCTGGTGAAGCAGAGTTC
Organism: Anisus vortex; assembly: GCA_949126835.1. Classification (NCBI taxonomy): domain Eukaryota; kingdom Metazoa; phylum Mollusca; class Gastropoda; family Planorbidae; genus Anisus; species Anisus vortex. The sequence continues at coordinate 35,417,541 of OX421504.1, forward strand.
ACCAGTCTCTGTGGCCATGGCACATAAATCTAGGTTAAACACCAAGTCTTTTTTTTCTGCTTTGGTATCTTTGAGTCTGCATTAGCTGTGGAAATGTACAGGCACCTGGGCATTGTGCTGACGACACTATCTCTTGCATGATATGTTTACTTTACTTGATTCCTGTCCTAAACAGTTTAATGGCTGTTTATTATATTCTTAGTTTTTATCATATTTTATATTTTATGTACCAACATAATATAGGCCTACATGTACACATGTACCAAACTATACACATGTTATTTATTTAAAGTAGGCTACACAAACTATATACATATAGTTTAATTATGTGTATAATTAGAACCAGGCCTGAATTAATACCATGAGATATTAGTGCCCTCCCTCCGTGCCGTTATCTAAGTAATTTAACATAATGCACAATAAAATAAGATTTAATTCGTTTTTATTGCAATTAAACGAAACTTGCAATAAATTGGTTTTTTAGTTTCCGCATTTTATATAATTAAAGTCTTTTTTATCTTATCTTATACATTACAGCAGTGCTTTTTTTTTAAAACAATAGGTGCCGGTACTCAGTGATGGATTGCCTAACTTTTAAAGCAGTTTCGCATTTTATATTTTAATTCTTATTGCGCGCAATTTTAAAATAATTCAATTTTAACAAATTAATAATATAATAAATTAATAATAAAGTTTAAATACAAGAAAAGTAATAATTTTTTCCCCACATTGAAAAAGGTGCCGGTACGCAGTACCGGTGCGTACCGTCACAAAAAAGCACTGCATTACAGACGCTCTTTCTATAAAGAAGATTATTGCGTCCTACGGTCATCCGTGATTTAAGTCCAGTCGTAAAGTTCTATTTGTGTTTTAAATGATGTTAAGTTACTTGGTTTTCCTGGTTTGTTCAGACAACCCATTCTATGCCCGAATGCCACTCGGGAAAGAAAGAGTACTTATAAGCATTTGTTCTCGCATAAGGGATAAGGAAAGTGTTGTTTTTTTATCCTTATGTTTATCTTAGCGTTTTAAAATACTAATTATTTACTAGGCATTTCCATGTCATATATTGTGTGGTTCTTTCAAGGGGATCCTGTTTAAGTTGCTACATTTGTACTATTGTAGCCTTTTTTCGATGGATTATAAATGGATTATAATACACTCCTGCTACGAAAGGATTCTTTGCCCCCCCCCCTTTCAACAATTGTCCTTGATGTTTTAAGCGCGTGCCTAATTGCCTAATGGTAAATCTAGCCCTGGATAGCACAATATATTTTATAAATACTTGGCAAATTCTTACTATAGTATCACACGGGGTCAATATGCTTATCGCTTTTTTTTTTTTTGGGACATGAATTTACTCCCTCGAGTGTAAGTTGTATGTGTACTCAGTACTCACTTAATCATCCACAACCAAGTCGCCCTCCCCTCCCCGCCCCAACCACCTGCCCCAACCACCTTTTTTGTCTTTCAACACAACTTTATTTTCCTTTAACTATAAAAAACAACAACACCACACACACACACACACACACATACACTAGTTTGACGTTTCTGATGGCCTGAACTCTGAACCGGAAAAAGACTTTCTAGCCCACAACCTTGAACTCTGTACAGGCGCACGGAACCGATTCATCAAATAATAAACTCATATTTTACGTTTCCCCAATGATCAACCTCCCCACTCCACCCCAACAAGTAGTTCATTCATCATACAGTTTTTGACAATTTGACAAAAGGCCCAGTATCGTCTTAGCCTCTACCTGCCAAATGGCCGTCAAAAAATGTTTTATTTTTGGATCTTGCATAAATGTTTTTTAAATAATGAGAGGGGGGGGGGTCCTGCGCCTTTTATTTTTTTTTCCTTAAAATTTTTAATTGACTTACTATCTAGGTCACTTTTGGTCAAGGGTAATAAGAATATGTAATAGGAATATAAACTAGAATTGCTATCTGACATTGGTTAGACCTATACTAGAATATGTAATAGGAATATAAACTAGAATTGCTATCTCACATTGGTTAGACCTATACTAGAATATGTAATAGGAATATAAACTAGAATTGCTATCTCACATTGGTTAGACCTATACTAGAATATGCAATAGGAATATAAACTAGAATTGCTATCTCACATTGGTTAGACCTATACTAGAATATGTAATAGGAATATAAACTAGAATTGCTATCTCACATTGGTTAGACCTATACTAGAATATGAATCATTTGTATGGGACCGATTCAACTAAGGAAAACATTAAAAATTGGAACAAATTCATAAAAAAGCTGCAAGGTTCGTAACTAGTGAATACTCACAACTGACAAGAGCAACACCAATAGTTAAATCACTAAACATAGAAACACTAGAGGACAGAAGGGCAAAGAGTAAAGTAGTAATAATCGATAAGGCATTAAGCTCTTACAATACAACACAAAGACAACCTGTTGCAAAGCTCAGATAAACATAAGGACAAAAAAATTTCCTTATCCCTTATGCGAGAATGAATTCATATAAGTACTCTTTCTTCCTGTGTAGCATTCGGGCATGGAATCGGCTACCTAAACCAGTATCTTAACATCACTTAAAACACTAATATAAAATGCAAGACTACACTCGGACCACGGATGAGCGTATGACGCAATAATCTTTTTAGAAGGAGCGTATGTAATATAATGATAAGATAATTCAAAATTTCGGAATTGCAAAAAAAGAAGAAAGTTATAAAGTTCAAAATCAGCATGCCTGAATACGCCTAAATATATGAGACCCGTAAAGCGTCGTTCACACGTCCCCTCGGCCTCGAGGATTGTGAAGCTAGCACAATGCTCAACCGTGTCTACTTGTCCACTCGGGACATTATCCAGACCAGGACCTTTGGTACACCAGTCGAGCGCTCTGCCCAACGATCCAACGTGACTCATAAAACTATTTGCTTTAAATGAATTAAAAACATTTTTTTTTTAAACTTACAAATTTACAGGGATATCTAGAGAAAAAAAACTTCGAAAAAATGAACTAGCATAAATCTCTTGTGTAGGCTTTATATATATATATATTTATGTTGTTAGACTATGTTGGAAATGAACAGTGTTTTTAGCAGACGTTCACATATGGACGAGATGTCAATGTTATTTTTTTCTTTTTTCAGGAGCAGACTATAGGGGTGACTTCTTCAACATTAGTCAACTGTTCCCTCCCCCAGGGCTCCCGTATTACCGTTATTTGGGGAGTCTGACCACGCCACCCTGCGCTGAGAATGTCGTCTGGTCTATATTCGCCATCCCACAGGTCATCTCAAGTCAGCAGGTAAAATAAATTGAATATAGAGGAATATAGTCTCTCGAGTGGCATTCGGGCATGGAATGGGTTGCCTGAACAAACCAGGAAAACCAGTAACTTAACATCATTTAAAACATTAACAAAAATGCAAGACAAGACTCGGACCACGGATGAGCGTAGGACGCAATAATCTTCTTTATAGAAGGAGCGTTTGTAATGTATAAGATAAGATAAGAGAGAGGTTTGCTTGTTGGAACGTACGGGCCGAAAAACAGATAGAGATATTCTATTTAGACAGATAGATAGATTGATTGACATACAGATAGATTGATTGACAGATTGATCGATTGATTGATTGATTGACATACAGATAGTAAAATAAATTGATTGATTGAAAGATATATGGACATAAGATAGATTTATTGCTTGATTGACACATAGATTGACATACAGATAGATATATAGATTGATTGGTTGCTTGACACATAGATTGACATACATGTAGAGGATAGATAGATTGACAGATAGATTGTTTGACAGATAAACTGACATACATATAGACATACATATAGATTGATAGCTAGACATTCAGATAGATAGAGTGATTGATTGACAGATAGATTGGCATACATATAGATAGATAGATTGATTGATTTATTGATTGCCATAAAGATAGATGGATGGACGGATGGACGGATGAATGGGTCGGTTATTTAGATAGATAAAGAGATTTATTTGATTAATTAGATTGATTGATCGACTGATTGCTCGTTTTTCCCCTTGTGTCATTCTCAGCTGGCCAGATTTCGATCCCTCGGACTGTCAATTGAGCCAAACCAATACACTGGAGGAAATGTTCGACCACTACAGCCGTTACACAATCGAATTATTTTTACAAACGATGTGTTTTTCAAAAAATAAAAATCTTTCTATCAAACTTATTCGTTAACCTTTTTTTATGTTGTCTAAACAAATTGTGACTAGACTATGTATTAAGAGAGAAAGAGAAATTCCTTTTATTTGAACTGCTGGACTAGATTATTTAAAACCATCTTTCAAATCTAAGACCTTATGATGGACCTTAAGTCTAAACAAATGTGTTTGTATCTTCAGTAAAGTTATCAGCTGGTTGTTGTAACAATAATTGTATTCTTAAGTCGGTGTTCATTTAATGGTTATGTTTTCACATTGGAATAATAAAAGCATTTCGCTAACACTATCTGATTGTATGTTTTATGTATGTTTTATGTTTGTAGTTTGTCTGTTTGAAGTTTGTCTGTTGTTGTTTTTGTTGTCTTGTCGTTTTGTGCATGTTTACAGCACGTTAAGGTATAAATATAATAATAAAGATTATTAATATAGCGAATCTTTTCATGTTGTTACATTTGGCATGCTCAGAGCGCTTTTTTTTTCCCACCAATTTGAGCTGCCGCTTTTGGGGTGGGGGAAAGACACCAAAATTATGGCCAAAGAGAAATAGGTCTGCTAACTCTTTTTGAAAGGCTTGTTTGGCTCAGTTTTTGCTAAGTGTCTCTGGCAAGCTGTGCCGCAGAAAGATTCAATATGATTCCTATTATCACCACACAAAATAATACAATTCATCTTTAAATCAGACATATTTTTCACTGTATTCTGTATTTTCTAATGATATCTCTTGACGGCTTCTGCTATCTGACTGTGCAATGACAATGTCAACATATCGAATCACAGAAACTCTTCAATGGGTGTTGACGAGGTCAGCGTCAGTGTAAATAAAGCTTGTTTTAAATCGATACCATTATGCTAAAAAAAGTTTAGCGATACCATTGTCACCATTGTAAACGGCAGCTAATGTGTTTAATAATGTGGCGGTGTTGATGTATATAATTCGTCTGTGGTATCGTTTCATAAAATGTGATCTCTCATTACGTTAGTGAGACTAAAAACAATAAACATTATTATCAACATTACATTTTGGAATGTGAACATAACTCTTTAATTTCTTTCTTGAATATTAATGGTGTTTTTTTTGTTGTTTTTTTTTTGTAGATGTCATATTTTTAACTGCAACGGATAATTAGCAGTTTGGGACATTTAGCTGCAATAAAAATCTTAATGGAATGTTGACATCAAATTTGAACGTTTTGGTGGCACTGTCTGTGATAACTATCGTCGTAATGGCGTATACCGTAGCTGCCAACGTGGTCGTTTTAACAGCCATACTTCTGTCTAGGAGAGGCGGCGGCGTCCATAACAACATCACGAAGCTGCTGATGGCGTCCATGACGACCAGCGACCTGCTCCTGTCCGCGCTTGTCACGCCGAAGGAGGTTCTGCTCCTGATCACCAACGGCCGCTGGATCCTTGGGGCGACCATCTGCGAGTTCTGGCTGGACCTGAGCCTGGTCATCTCCACGGTGGGCGCCTGGCACGTCCTCGCACTTGCCGTGGACAAATACCTGGCCATATGCCGACCTCTCAAGTACAGGCTACTCTCTAACAAAGCTGCAATGCTGATGATTGCAATGACATGGTTCATCCCGGCAGGTACTTTGTTTTTGCCACAATATCGTCAATTCACGTACATTTCTAGCACCTGTGTGCCCATATTCCAAAAAACGTTCTTAGCTACCTACCTTGCCTTATTATTCTTTTCCCCATTAAGCATCGCGTACGTTCTGTACTTTATCATATACCAAGAAATCAGGCAATACTTAAAACGAATGCCTAAACGTTCAACCAAAATCCTGAACAGTCTCAATAATTCTGAAACTCCGCCGAGCGTCCACTCCATTTCTACCGATCAACAAACTTCAACATTCTCGCCGGGAAACCAAACCACGTGCATTCAACGTCATCACCCGAAACCCGTTGGAGCTAACCACTTACCGAAACACATCCGAAAACAGAGAAAAGCCATTCTAACAATAATAAGTATTGTGGCGGTATTTACAATTTTCTGGATGCCAGCGTCCATATATTTCTTGATTATAGTTATGAACAGCCCTGACAACTCCAATGAAAACTTCAAAAACTCCACTGTTTACGAATTCAGCGGTTCGACTCAAAATTTGTCTGCTACATCCTGGGTTTTCTCCGGGTTTTATTGGTTTTCATTCTTGGCGGCTGCCGTCAACCCTTTTCTTTACTGCTCAATGAAGTCTGTGAGAGCTAAACTAATGAGCTTATTGTGTGGCCACAAATGAACTAACTAGAAACTTGCAGAAAAAATGTTCTTTAAAAGACATATTACGAAATGTATATAGACTATAAGTAAGATAAGTCATTAAGAATATTGCAATGTTGCATGGATGATATACAATGCAATAAAAAAAAAAGAGTTTGTCCTTTATTGTTTTTCATTGCTCTACTACATTGTGCAAGGAATTGCTAGTTAATTATTTTAATCATTACAATGTACAATTGATAAGAACTGTATATGAACCAATTATGCAGTGACAGTATAGAGCAGGGGTGTGCAACATTTTCTAATGTTAGGCCACATTGGAACTTTGGAAAGACAAAGAGGGCCAGTTACCATAGGAAAATGTAAACTCATTATAACTATAGATAAGTACCGGTACATTGTAAATACATTTGGAAATCAATAAAAGATAATCAAATATTGTTGTTTTTTTTATTCATGTGAAATTTGGAATTTAGTATTTATGCACAATTTATCAATGTCTGCTCTGATTGATGTGGTAGTGGTAGCGATTCGAAACTAACTTGTTAGATGTTCACCTGTAAGCTGACATCGGTATCGACTTTTAGTGAATTTCATCCTTGAAAAAAATTGTTTATAACAATATGTGCTGCCAAAAAGTGAGATCATATTCCCGACACGTTGCTCTAAATTTGGATGCTTTGCACATAGGCATACATAGTTTTTGTAAAAAGTTATCAATTCATTGCTATCAAACAGCTTAAAGTCCTTTTCACATTTTCTGAAATCATCCAATCTGTTTGTAAATTTAGTACACAACTTGTCAATTTTTTTACAGCATATTTGGAGCCTTCAAAATCTGCTAGTTCTGCTTTTCTGGGTAGGAAAATGAGTAGCAGGCTAAGTGTTGATCTATTCATATAGGTCTTCAAAGTTTTAATAATTCTTTTCAAATGAAGAAATGTGTTCGTCCATCTCCATCAACCTCAAAACTTCTTCACTAATGTCATGACCAGTATGTTAAAGACATACTACGTTCTGGCCATGTCTAAAAATTCTTCAATGACTTCATAATTGTCAGAAATTCCTTGTAACTCCTTTTCATTAGGTATGGTCAATTCAAAAAATTTAAAACTGGTTTCACGATTAGGAAAAGTTCGAAATTTATGTGCAAAATAATTAAAACAAACACTTTATTAGCTGGGGCCACAGGAACTGGTCTGGTAGGCCGGTTTGTGGCCCGCGGGCCGCCTGTTACACACCCCTGGTATAGTGTATGCCATACACTATATATTTTTCAACATACTCTAGTTCGCCGTTTCATTAAACTAGATTTTTTATGACATGGGTATTTTAATGTGTTTGACTTTCTTTTATATGATCTATTATGTGCTTGCACACTGACTGTATAATCCTTTTTGTAGATTCATTGTGGAATGTCTTAAGTCTTAACCCTTACAGTCCCGGGCGCGTATATAGCGGAACTGAAGGCAGCATAGATAGAAGTAGGTCGGTACGGGTAGGGTTAATAAGAAAAAATGATGTGACAGTAAAAATGACTGTGTAACTGTGAATGTGTAAATGACTGTGTAATTATGTACTGACTGAAACTTAAGAAACACAAAAAGAACTGTGTTATTGTAATGTAATGACTGAACATAGCGACCGGATAGCACTGTGTAATTGTTATCTTGACTCACTGGACTTGTATTCATGAATGTCTTGTTATACTTTTTCTTGTATGATAAATGGTATGATAATGTGCGTGAATGTATATTGTGCTCGAGTACAAATGGTTCATTAATATTGTTTTAAAATGTGCTGAAAGACTACATAAATTCTATTTACATAAATTCCAACAAATCCAATTTTCATTTGTTTGGATCAATAAAGTAATCTAATCTTAAAATATATGACTATTGGTTGAATGTCTGGAGGAAAGAATGTTTAAAAGAATTGTACAAGTATAGTGCATTCTAGTTGTTACATAGACCAGCGAGTTGTGTGGCCAATACAGTGACATTGTACACCAGTTTAAAAATCATCATTCTATTGCCCTCCCTTACAAAGTTTACTATTCCCCTATTTTCGCCACTACAGGCCCCTCTCCTGTCCCCCCATCCCACCCACTTCTTGCAATGCTAGCTACACCAGTAGTATTTAATCATGTAGCTAAGGTAGGACAATATAATATGATGAATTGTCACATGTGAACAATTCAAAGCCTAATTAGTTGACTGTATACATTTAAAACTGGTATAGCTAGCCACTAATTCCAAGATGACGTGGGGAGAGGAAGGCATCTGCATTTATAAAAGGGTGGGGCGTAAAATGGTAAGTTATATTTGTAGACGAATTTCTTCTGATACACGACATCGGAGAGGAGGGGGGGGGGATAAAACACACAATTTGTTATGTGTGTCACAATTCTGGATTTAATAGTGACTATTAGCACTTAGATAGATAGCAGTGTATAACTAGAACCTTAGATTAGCTTAAGTTTAGCTAGAATAGAGAGAAGGTTAGTCTGACGTCACTATCTTCTCCCTCCCTTACGCAATTACATCTCCCCATCACTCTTTCTCACCTGTTTCTCTATCCGTCACTATACTCTTGTACTACGCCCAAATTCAGAGTCTACTGACTAATACAATTCAACTTGGTACTACATCTTGGTTGAATGGGTACGAATGTGTTAGTTAGAATGTATATATTTATCCTATGCTATATTAATGTATTCATATCATGTCTTAATGTATTTATATCTTGTGCTATTTTAACGCATGTGAGCGAGTCATTATTCGATCCCTCACTCGCCCCCTCCTCTTCGCGTCCCCGCCACCCCCACCCTCTTTTATATCCCTTCAGCTTAGCGGCATGTTATGCAATTGCTTTGAGACGGTCGTTCCCTGAACGCTGACCAGAGAACCCAGTTCGCACACATATACCAAATTCTCGTCCGAACCCCCCCCCCCCAGCCACTTGAGTTAACTACTTAAAATTCTACTAAAGGGAGATAAATTCCCCCACTCAGCATGACGTCTGTTCAATTGTCTTTCATCTAGACCTCTCCCCCCCCCCTTTTCGCCCTCGCAACCCCGACCCCCAATCCATTTTTGGCTCCAATAAGCTTTTCTTATGCAAATGTATATTCAATCTAGCCAATGAGAATAGGATGTAATTAAATGTAAGCCAACCAAATTAACCTTGGGTCAGGTGACTAATGTTCACGAAAAAGCCCGCCCAACTAAACTAAAGCAGATCTCTCCCAGCTCCCGAGCTAGATACATCGTTTTGGTCTAGCTCCCAAATTGTTACTCGGACTTGCAGATACTTAGCCAGTAATCGTAATTCCCTCATTATAGTTACGTAGCCTAACCTTGGATTCCGTAACAACACAGTATATTGAGTGTTAGACGTTCCTGTGCATATATCTCAAGCATTGTATCTCCCCTGCATGTTAGTATGTTTATCTCATCATTGGATATTGAATTTGAATCATAAATAAACACCTGAAACGTAACCAGAGACTTGCTTGCCTAACTTAGAACTGTCTGTTGTGTGTGTTTAATAACATCTAAGCGAGCCAGTAGAGAACAAATAAATATTCCAGGTCAACCACAGCATCGGCACCTCATACCTCTAAGACAACCAGCCATTATTACCCCCCTCTCAATTGCCACATCGTGACAATGTGTGATTTTTGCATTTAAAGAAATATAGTTAGACAATATACATATTTCTATAACAAAACACGTTTAACAAATATTCATGTATTCAATATAACATAAGGTCTTTTTTATTGTTTTTCTTATTCCATTTATTATTCTGACCAGTAGATTGATCTGGAATTTCGAGATAATCAAGATGAAACCAAAAATGTAAATGAATTTTATGAATTAATTTGATTCTATCAGTAATTTTTAAAAATGAATTGGATATACATATGGTGCAAAGCTGTCTTTTCTTTTTATTTCATTTTTTTTTTGGCAAATGCTCGTGTAGCGTCTACTCTTGTAGCTTTTGGCATGTTTCGTTGTTTCGTTGTTTTTTTCGTAGATGTTTTCACCCCAAGTCGCACAAGTTCACCGACGTATCAACATTTGTACACAGTTGGACGCCTGCATTTGGGAGACAAGAGAAGATAACTTTTATTTTTAGAAAACGTAGGCAAATCAAATAACTATGTTGAATATAAACAAAAAGTAAAGAATTTTAAATGTCCTTTACCCTAAATACTACTATAAACATAGGTTTAGTATGGACAAGTAAGTCTTAATGAGGCGTGAACTTTTGAACCCGAATGTTCGTGAACTTCCTGTTCTATTTTTAAACTAATAACAAAAAAAAACATGCTTTTGCTGGTGTTTGACAATTGATTTGAACCTCGACGGCCAGTTCTAGTCTTTTAGAATTATACAAAGGATACAATATTAGTTATGAGGAATCCGTTTTTAACATCAAAAGTGAACAGGCGATAATTAATACTCAAGTGTTAGTCGCGTGACGTTAAATTTTTATTTGTTTACAAAATAAATGAGTCAAGAGTTGCGTTTTCTTGGTTATTGAAAAACAAAATGCGTAAATTCATAAAAACAAATAACAAAAATTCTTTTGCATTAAGCAAAAAGTTTGATATTTTAAAAAGGTGATTATTCCCTTCTGACTTTCACAATACATTGTTTTGCTTTGTAAACATCTATTGAAAATGAAATAAATTTTAATCCCCAAACAAATTTGAGTACAACCAGTAAAGTAGCACACAGACATTGTTTCGAAAAAAATGATCGAATAAGAACGGAAATGTTTTTGCACGTGACCTTTTATGCATGCATACACGTTAAGACTTGTCTATGGCCTACATAAATTAGATTATAAGATTTAAATTATAGGAAGTATAAGAGCGTCTGTACCCTATAAGATAAGAAATTTGCTTTTAAAATAAATATCTATAACAATAAAGACAAGATTGCTCGTTTCGCCCAGCAGAGAGAAAGAGTAACATTTATATTTTTCATAATGTTAATTACTGAATATACTTTTAGACTTTTGGACATGGCTGACAGGCCCAGAGAAACGCCTGTTCCGAAAATTACAGAACCGTTGGAAAGTGACCTTCCAGCAAGGCTCCATAACATGTACTAAAGACTTGCTCCATGCCTACCATTAAATCCTCTTAAACTTCCAAGCCCAATAAATCCTGTCCGTCTTAAAGACAACTCTAAGGAGACTTGGTATGCCTCAAAACTACTTGCGCAGTGCATTACAGATATTCGGCTTATTGTTATTAACTCCGCCACCTAAACATTTAGAAATCAAAGAGATTTGTTTACCGTACCCGCATCCAAATGAACAAATTGAAATCCTTTTAGTACACACCAGGTCCTGAAAAAGAAAACAAGAAAATAATTCAGATACTGATTTACCTGTAAAAAAAAATTGAGTGTTATTCAAATGTGTGTTATATTTTGTGATCTAATCAAATAACGTTTTTAAAGACGTATGTAGCCTAGAGCAAGGGTTGGCAACCTACGAACCGCGTGCCAGACTTGAAACGAAGAGCTTTTTTCATTGACACGCGAGAGACCCTCAAAAAAGGCATTTCAAGTCTGTTCTACAAGACATTTTATTTGCTGGAACAAGATGACTCTTAAGCTTTTGGCACGCTGAATGAATTAGGAATCCCACTTTGGCACACTATTATCAAAATGTAAAGTACCCGTCGGATCATAGGGCCGGAGAAACAGCGTTCAGCGGTTTCAGTGGCCACGTCATGAAAGGGGATGTGTGGCCAGCACAATGCCCAGCCGCCTTTAAAGTAAAGTACCCTTCGGACCAAACTAATCATGGGACTGGTGAATGCTGCTTCACCAGTTTCTGTGGCCACGGCATACTAGGGGATTGTGTGGCCAGCACAATGCCCAGCCAGCTTTTACTTTACCACAACGAATGTCCGGTATCCATCAGAGCACAACTAATTTCCGGTATCCATCAGAGTTGGGTAGACTCAGGGACACCCTCGAGTCCAGGAGGGGGGAGGCAGTGGCGTAGCCAGGTTTTGACGCTAGGGGGGGGGGGCGAACTTCTAGGAAAAAGGCCCCACTTTTAGCAATTTTTCTAGATTAATAGAAGAACTAAGAATTCGTACGTATCAAGTGTTATAAGAATATCCTGTGCCTCAGGATACACACACTGTAGACCACGATTTTTACTAGTAACTATTAGTGACGGTGGGAATTTCTGCAAAATTGATTGCATCTACTGCTCATTTTCGTGATGAACATCGAGTGTCGAAAAGTATTTATAGAATCAATGCGAATGCTTCTATAGGACTGAATTATTCTTCGTTTTAATTTTGAAAGGCGAGATAAATGGCCAATATAGACATTTTTCAAAAGAGATTTTAAAAAGAGATTTTTTAGAGATATTAAAAAAAAATAGAGTTGCAACATTTTTATTTACTGTATCTATGTGTCTATTACAAAACACTGTCTCTATTACTATGATACGTTATAGGAACGCTCTATTCTTTTCAAATTTTTTCCTCTCAGCTATTAAAACACCACGTCCGACGGTTATATCCTTAACAAACGAATTTCTTTTTTTTTAAAGTTATTTCTCTTCTTTTCTTCTTTCTTTTAAATTCTTTGGGTATCTTTTTTTTTTTTTGCGAAGTTCATGTAACCATGTTTTCGATCACTTGACGTACACGGCCGAGAAGGAGAAAGCCAACGCGCTTTAAGTCACATTGATACTTTTCAATGAGTAAACCAGACTTGAACCCCCACAATACGAGCGAGTGTACTCTTTTGGGGCTCGGAGAACTAACTCTGCCGTGTCCACGCACCACTGATACATCACCGTAAAAGTTAGACACGAACGGTTGGCCGTTCCTGTCCACTCTAAGTTCCTGCTTATGACCTGGTATCCACTAGAACAGGGGTCGGTAATATAAGGTACGCGTGCCAAATTTAACACGCAGAGCGATTTTCAATGGCACGCGAGAGACCTCCAAGAGGTGTTTTATTATTGATGAAAACAAAAATAACTATATTTTTCAGTAATATTTATATTGAGTGAAATCAATTTCACAACATTTAACTATAAGTACTTCCCTTTACAAAGACATACATTAAGATAGATAGTTGGGCTTTTTCAGAAGCACATCGAAGCACTCAAAGCGGAGTTTAAATACTTTCAAATTGATTTTTTCATACCTAATCAAGCATAACTGGCTTAATCTTTGATGTACCGGTAGTTACTTTTTTAAAAATTAAGTGTAGGGATATTGGCGATTTTAAAACGTAGCCAGTTGATTTTAAACATTTAATGAAATGGGCATCGAAATGTGCCAAATCGTTTAACAAAATAGTTACCATAAACGTGAAAGTTTGGTAATATAATTTTGTATTTGGTATAAATGCAAATAAAAAGGATGATGATCACCATACAAATTTTTTTTCAAAATTAACTATAAAACGATTTAACGATATTTTCTATAGAGTTTCTTTGCTTTTGGCCTTTGTCTAGCTACGGATTTAAATTATCTACTTGTTTTATAAGAAAACAAGTTTAATAGAGCAGGTTGACACATGATTTAGAAATTCTAGCTTGGCCCACCGTTAGCAAAAGTTTGCCGATCCCTGCACTAGAGTGTGACCTTAACTTCGTATCAAATTAAATTAAACTAAAATTAACTAATCTAGATCTAACAAGGTTCATTAATCATATTGAAACAAATTAAATTTTTGAAATGCAATTTAAATTTAAAAAATATTAGAAACAGTATAAATTGTGCTTCATGGCTTGTTAAAATTATTGAATAATTTTCCCCGAAAAGGCCCATTTTTTTTCGAAAATGCTCCCCCCTGGCTACGCTACTGGCCCCGGGGAGGGGGGATCCTAGCCTGCACCAGGATTCGAGCCCAGGACCTTCGGTACACCAGTCGAACGCGCTGTTGCTCGGCCGCCGTGTCCCATATGAGTGACTGAATACAATTTTAGACTTTTGGACATGGCGTGACAGGCCCCAAAGAAACACTTATTTCGGAAACTACAGAACCGTTGGAAAGTGACCTTGCAACAAGGCTCCATAAAATGCAAAACATGTACTCAAAGAGACAGTACTTCATTACAAGAGAGAGTTCGAATCTCTTTGCCCCAGCCCCCAAAACTCACCACCAACGAAATCGATGTCTGGCTTGTCGTACTTGACGTATCCAGGGCCGACGTCGTTCTGGTAGGCGATGATGGGACCGCCGACGTTGCCGCCTATGGAGTAGTAATCCTGGTCTGTGACGATGTACCCGTCCACGTGGTCAGCAGGCACGATGCCGGGGTTAATCAGGGGCTGGAGGAAGTTCCCTCTGGACATCTGCAGGTGTGCACCTGTGGAAGAGTTCGCAAAATTAAATTTTAAAAAATGTCTTACAATCTACTTGTACGCCTGAGAGTAATAAGAATTAATATTCAGAAATGTACCCAGGATTGCCAGGTGCCGGGTATTGTGCCGGACAGTCACGCAGCAAACAGACATGTTTTGTTAGTAAATGAACGAATTGGACCGGAAATGTTGGTGCACGTTTAACCTTTAGGTTCACAGTGCATGCATAATGCGTAAGACTTGTCAATAGTTTATTCAAAAACTTGTAATAGCTTATATAAATAATGTTTTGATTCAATTACTCCATATTAATTAATGAATATAAATATATTAATTACATAATATAAATGTACCAATTATTCTATATTTATCTGCTATAAAAATATCAATTTTATGATAGGGTCTATAAGTCTAGTAACAACATAATAAAGACCTAAATCTATCAATTGAAAAAAAAATCAATCAATTACCTAACCTAACTTATTAATTCTGTAACATGCATCTGTCAATCTCTAATATAAAACTAATAATAATATATAATATAAATGTATCAAATACCCAATATAAAACTATCATGTAAAGCCGACTATAATATAAATATATCAACTGCTTGATATAAAATTACTGACCATAATTAATCTATAATTAATATTTCAGTTACCTGACACAGGGGCGTGAACTGTAAGGCGAACTGGTGGGGGAGGTGGGGGGTACCTTCGCATAAATGCTGTTTGGTATTTTTAGAAGAGAAAAAAACAACAGAAAATTGTCACTCAGTAAAATCAAATATAATATCAAAACAAATCTTATCAAATCAAATGTCATTGAAGAACTGTATTAACCAGTCGGACAGTAGTCAATACGATAAACATTCATAATAATAGAGCATCAAGGCCGTTTGTTTGTAGAATGTGAGAAATATAGTGTCTTAGGTAGAGCCAAATCTTGAAAAGAGCATCTTGGGTAGTTTTCTCTACGACTGGTCATTAATGGTACACAATAAACAACCTCTTTCGCCAAATAGAGACTAGCGCTATAGTGGTATAACGAATTAGCGGGTCATCCAACTATAAAAAGTTCCAGGCTTATAAGGTTACAGACGTTCCTTCTAAGTTTAATGCCTTATGTATTATTACTACTTTAATCTGTCCCTTTTGTTATCTAGTGTTTCTAGGATTAATGATTTCTCCTACTGTTATATTTTGCTGAGTATAGAATAGTTTACCGTTAACTACAAATCATAAAAACAATCATTGAGGTACACAATATAGCTACAAATCTACACTGGTTGAAAACACAATAAAGAAATAAGAATAGATGCACAGGCTCTAGAAAAGAAAATACGTTGGTTATTTTATTTACATACTGACAAATCTTGTCACACACTTCAGAAATGTTTGTTGTTTTTTTGTGTGCAATATATTTAACAAATATGTGTATATCGCAGAAATTGTGCTATTTTGCTGAATGTTTTTATTCTATTTTACAGTAAGTACTTTAATTAGACTACTTTAGAGTTGTTTTTTTTTTTTACATTGTTTCGACGGGAGGATAACATCAGGGAGTGAGGGAGTGGACGGGAGTAAAGCTGTGTGACGCAATGAGAAGGGCTGAGAGAGGGGAGGAATGGAGGAGGCCGTTGTGTGCACATATCGTCTGTGGCGCCCCAATATAATATAAAGGTTCTACTTTGCGGGTTTTCCCTATATCGCAGCTGCTTCTGGAACGTAACGCCAACTACAGACGTGGGAGATTGTGGTAGATCCAAAATAAATAGATCAATAGATAAACAGATAAATATATAAATAGACAAATAGATAAATACCTAGATCTATCATTCCAGGACAATTAAGAACAAGTGACAAACAAAACAATCTTGTTTTTTTTTTTTTTACTTACGGTGGGCTGATGTCCTGTCTACTGCTGCTAAAACTGTTAGGGTAGCCAGAGCTAATACAGCTTTTAGGTCAACCTGCAACATAATAGCAGCATCGTTTGTATGTATTTTCTGTCTCAATCCGTGACGAAAAAAATCAATAAATAAAACACCCAGCTAATTGAGTGAGTCATTGGATTTTTTAACAAGTGGTCTACCGTTATTTGTACAGATGTATCAGCGCGCGATCTAGTGAGAGCTCCCTAGAGTCCTCAAAACTAAGACGAGAAAGTCCTGAAGATTTCCGGGGGTTTTTAACATGGGATCAACGGGAAAGTTCAGCAGTCCAGCGCAAGGCAAAATTTATAATTATTTTCAGATACAATGAAAGTATTATTATTATTATTTCTTGCTATCATTCATCTTTTTTTTTATTCGTACACTTTTTCTTTGAAAATATCTTACAACCTTATAAACCATAGACTATAATACACATGACATGGTCCGCTTGCTTTAGTATTTCTGCTATATGATGACTCGAAAGACTGCTTTTCGGAATTTCCGATTCGTTGTTTCCTTTGCACTTCCGTTTTATTGAATCGCTTCGATTTTCTCAATGAAAATTTTTATTTAAAACCGAAAGTTGTATAAAGCGGAAACATTTAAGAAACAACGAGGAGCGTAGAAAAATTTAAGACAGCCTTATTGGTTGCGCACGGACAAAAAACGTATGCCTACATATAAGCTCTAAAAATAGAGCAAGCGGTCCATCTTATTATAGTCTATGTTATAAACTATAACTTCTTAAACAGCAATCATTGTTTTTTTTGTTTTGTTTGTTTTTCATCTATCACAGAGGTTGGCAACTTTTTGATAATTGCGTGCCAAAGTAGGATTTCTAATTCATCCAGCGTGCCAACGGCCATGCAGCTCTAGCAGTCAATTTCTCGTATAAGAGACCTGAATTGACTTCTTGTGAGCTCTTCCGCGTGCCATTTAAAATCGCTCTGCGTGCCATGTCTGACACGCGTGCCATGGGTTGTATGTGGTGTATGTATTTACGGCATCAAAGTGAGTAAACATAGTCAATGACATAAGGAGTAAACGAGTCATAAAGTGGTGACGTATGCGTGGCTGCATTTTGTATTTGCTATCATTTCCGAGCTCGATTTTCGAGTGTTTGTTTTTTTTCGGTTCTGTTTTGTTAACCCTTACAGTCCCGGGCGCGTATATAGCGGAACTGAAGGCAGCATAGATAGAAGTAGGTCGGTACGGGAAGGGTTAATAGGCACAGTTTACGGGGGAAAAGGGGGCAGATAGTTTATATAAATAAATCAAGCAATATCTTGTTAACCCTTCCCGTACCGACCTACTTTCCCATGCATACCTTCAGTCCCGCTATATACGCGCCCGGGACTGTAAGGGTTAATAACCATTTATTAAACTACCTTTAATGAACATAACATAATCGTACACACATACATTTAATTTGGTGTCAGAGCCCACACAAGACTAGGTAGCGCCCCAGGGCAAAAGTTTCAGCGACGCCCCCTTGCGAACTGTAACTGCTTTATTTAGTGCTACATTGAGACCATATTTGCCGCCCCTAGAAGTGTCGTCCACGGACAAATGCCCCCTATGCCCCCCCCCCTTCCCATGGACACTGTTTAGTGTAAATGTGTATTGTTAAGTTATTTTTTCTCCCTAATAAGAGAAATGCAAATTAAAATTTGAATACTATTTCCGTAAATACTTTTTAACATCACATTCAGAAAAAATATATAACTAATGTAGTTCTAAAAAATTAAAATTTTAAAATACGGTGTTCTTTTTAAAATCGGAGTAGGCCTAATGTAATTAAATTTTTTAACAGACTTCTTCATTTTTTTAATTTTTGTCACAAAGTTTTTAAGTCAAATTATTCTTTGTCGTATTTTTTTAAAAATAAAAAAAAAAGATTCATTAATATGATATTACAAACTGTAGAAAAGTATTCTTACCATTTTCTTTTTAAAGCTTGGAATAACAGAAATAGGCTAGAATATCGATGAACAGTCTAAGCCCTCTGTAACCAATCTAACGCCCTGGACCTTAATGGAAGACGGTGTGAACTCTTAAGGGTTAAATACAGGTAGAGCCACTGGCCCGTTGAGGGGAGTTTGAGCCACTTCCTGGTAAAGGAGCGAATTTGTAAAAATACCTTTTTTATGTTTTGTGTAGGCTAGAGAGATGTTTTAATATCATCGGGGTTTTTATCAGTCATTCAATGTCATTCAATAGTGTTTATGTTGACATTGCAATGTTATCAGTTTTGTTGGTCATTCAATGTAATCTGTGTTTCTATTGGTCATTCAATGTTATCAGTGTTTCTATTGGTCATTCAATGTTATCAGTGTTTCTATTGGTCATTCAATGTAGTCAGTGTTCCTTATTAGTCATTTAAGCTAATCAATGATCCTATCGGTCATTCAATGTAATGAGGGTTTTTATTGGTCATTCAATTCCAGTACCAGTAGATTTTTTGTTAGACTTCCACTGATTTCGATGATATTGGTGATATTGACCACGAAAAAACCGTGGCAATTTTTTTCCCGTCGATACAACATGGTGTGCCCGCTGGGAAGCATCTTTCTTTTTTATTTCCTCCAGTATCACGGATTCTAATTCTTTAGGGGACCGCTGGTGCCTTTTGTTTTTTTATATAGTCTGTCGTTTGGTGAGGCCGAGTTGTTTTCTTTCAGCTGCCTCGGTTAACCGTGGGTATCTGCTGGCCAGCTGATAGCTAAAGATTGTTATTAAACGGCATCATTCCGTGACCATCAGAGCAGGGGAGATGATGATTCCCCCTCCCCCCACCCTTGTCCTTAACATCATACTAAACCTTTTTTTTTTTATTATTGAAGTCGGCAGTGCTAATATATATTAGAGTAGAGTATGGATGGATCACTGCAAGCCCTTTGCACAAGGTATAAGATACGCTTTGCCTAAAACAGATACCCAGCGGACACACCACGTCGTATCGACGGGGGAAAACGTGATTTCCACGTGTTTTCGTGGTTTCCACGTTTATCCCCTGTCGATACGACGTGGTGTGCCTGCTGTGATATAATGTTGCTGGTTATCTATAGAAGCTTTACTTTAAGGTCATATATCTCCTTTAACTCTAATAATAAATTCGCTGCTTCGTCGAAACTAAATTTCTTTTTTAAACTTGAAGGTGTCAAAGCGAATGAGTAATTGTCTTTTAAAACTACTGAGTTTTAGTGGAGGGGGGTGAAGCTCTGTAGGTGAAGCCCCCCTGCCCAATATTTTCACGGGCACATCAAATGGACATCTTGAGACGCCGGAGTGGAGGGAGACAAATGAGGCTTTAGGGGCAGCAGACGTCAGCGGTGACGAGCTCTGACGATCCCGGTTTTCTATGTTTAGAAATCGATCGGTTTGTCAAAAAAAAAAAAAAAAACACAGGGTGCATAAGTCACAGTTATAATGAGGTTACTTTTCCTGACTATTGGCACGTCTTTTTGTTTTATAATAGTAGTAAGGAAAATAGTCCTTATAAAAAGTCTATTTTTACCTCTCTCTCTCTCGGTAGATGTATAGATATATAGATAGATAGATAGATAGATAGATAGATAGATAGATAGATAGATAGATAGATAGATAGACAGATAGATAGATGACAGATAGATAGATAGATAGATAGATAGATAGATAGATAGATAGATAGATAGATAGATAGATAGATAGATAGATAGATAGATAGATAGATAGACAGATAGACAGATAGATAGATAGATAGATAGACAGATAGACAGATAGATAGACAGATAGACAGATAGATAGATAGATAGATAGATAGATAGATAGATAGATAGATAGATAGATAGATAGATAGATAGATAGATAGATAGATAGATAGATAGATAGATAGATAGATAGATAGATAAATGACCCCTTTGGGGGTCGAACGACCACTTCATGGGGGTCGCCAAGGACCATCGGAAAACATCGGATGGTCTTATTGAGGCTTTCCAATACAACATGTACAGCACAGTACTCTTCGATGGCACCACCTCAGAACCCTCCCCAGTGTGTATAAGCGGGGTCAAACAGGGTTGTGCCCTGGACCCAACACTCCTTAGTCTAGACCAGAAAATGGCAACCTTTTGATAATAGTGTTTCAAAGTGTGATTTTTAATTCATTCAGCGTGCCAACAGCCTACAAGTCACCCTGCTTTAATACTCTATTTCTAATAGAAAATACTTGAATAGTTGTTGTTTATTTTAGGAATCTTCTGCGTGCCATTGAAAATCTTTTTGCGTAACAAGTCTGGCACGCTTCGTAAGTTGCCGATCCCTGGTAGACTATTCCCACAGATCTATAAAAAGAACAGTGACTATTCCTCTTTTCTTTCCAGTCTTCAAACCTTATAAATAAGGCTTTTAAAAATTTTGAAAATTTATAAATTTATAACACTATTCAACGAAGTAAATGCGTACTAATGAAAACAAGCTAGTAGCTAAAAAAGTGTTTTAAAAATTACATTTATAATGTAAAAACATTAATTAATTGATTGTTCGTTTTACTCATTTTTAACAATATGAGTACCGGTACTGGTATGTGCATATACAGTGTGTTTTTTTTATCAAATGCAAATTGTGTAGTAGAAAAAGTGTTACTAAAATCATTGCCCCAGAGATTTAAATTTAGTACTGTTACCTCCCTTGATTAGATTTAGTTTTTCTTTAATTATTTTTTTTTAAACGGGTTAGCGCTCGCTGGATTTTTATAAAAGAAATTAAAGAATATGGTTTTAATAATATACCAACATTCAGGCCCCACGAGAGGGGCACAATGTGCCAATACCTACTGGCGTAACCTCTGCTCAAGCATACAGTCAGCTGCTGATATGGGAAACGCCAAAGCCATGTACGAAAACATTAAACAAGCAATCGGCCCTACGACGTCAAAGGTTGCACCCCTAAAGTCCAAAACTGGGGAAATCATCAAGAACGAAGCGGAGCAGCTCAAACGCTGGATTGAACATTACCTGGAACTATATGCAACAGTTAACACAGTCTCCAGCACCGCCCTAGATGACATCCCTGACATGCCGCTCATGGAAGAACTAGATGTCATTCCCACACAGGAAGAGCTAAGCAAAGCCATAGATTGTCTAGCCTGTGGAAAAGCCTCTGGGAGTGATGGAATACCTCCAGAAGCTCTGAAGAACGATAAGACAATGCCCGCGTCACTCTCACACGCTTGCAGAGTTTAGCCTCCCGAGTTTTTCCACAGTCACGATTTGGTTTTCGGGCGGGTCGGTCTACCATAGACATGGTGTTCTCCATACGGCAGATGCAGGAAAAATGTAGAGAGCAGCAGATGCCACACTACAATGCCTTCATAGACCTGACAAAAGCCTTTGATTTAGTCAGTCGCAGTGGGCTGTTCCAAATCCTGGACAAAAATTGGTTGTCCCCCACACCTACTCGCCATCATCAGACAGTTCCATGATAACATGCAGGGCACAGTGCAATTCAACGGAGCCACCTCTGAAGCCTTCCCAGTCAGCAGCGGAGTAAAGCAAGGCTGTGTACTTGCATTAACACTGTTCGCAATATTCTTCTCTATACTGCTCCGATACGCCTGCAAAGAGTTTGGCCTGCAGGTGAGCATAAAGAAGACAAATATCATGGCCCAAGACACATGCTCCGTTCCTACCATTACTATAGAAATTGAAAACTTGGAAGTTGTGGACTGCTTCACCTACTTGGGGTCCAAGATTTCCAGCTCACTGTCCATAGAGGATGAATTAAATAGCAGAATCGGCAAGGCAGCTGCCACCATGACTAAACTTAGTAAACGGGTTTGGGAAAACACCAAGCTGGCAAAAAGGACCAAACTGTGCGTTTTCCAGACCTGCGTCATCAGCACGCTGTTTTATGGAAGTGAATCATGGACAACCTATGCGTCCCATGAGCGTAAGCTAAATAGCTTCCACCTGAGGTGCTTGCGTCGCATCCTTGGCATCAAATGGCAGGACAAAGTTCCTAATAGTGAGGTACTGACGCGCGCCAGCGCCCAAAGCATGTTCGCAGTTCTTAGCGAAAGAGGCCTAAGACATGTAAGAAGAATGAGTCCAGGCAGAATCCCTAAGGACCTCCTATATGGAGAATTGGCATCTGGAAAGAGAAAAACAGGTCGCTCCTCCGTTACAAAGATGTCTGCCAGAGGGACATGAGAGCAGCAAGAATAAGTACAAATGACTGGGAGGGGAAGGCAGAGGATCGGTCCACCTGGCGCACCGCTGTCAAGGAAGGGGTAAAAATAGAAGAGGAAAGTAGAATGGAGGAGACCATAGATAAAAGGGCTAGAAGAAAGGCGAAGAAAATAGAAGTCACGGAACACGTGTGCAAAAGCTGTGATAAAGACTGTCACTCAAGGATAGGCCTGCTCAGCCACACGAGGAAGTGCAACCTCGAACCACGGTGATGCACCATCGTCTCGCGAGACGGAGGGGTGCCGTAGATTAGATTATAGATTTATTGTAATCCCATCAGACAAAATTGACCTATAGTGTAATTGAAGCAGAATTCAACAGTTTCAGTGGACACGGCATACTATGGCATTGTGTGGCCCGCACAATGCCCAGACGAATTTTGTTTCCCACCAACTAATATAAGGTATTCTGCGGTATTCATAAAGGTTATGTAGACTTAGGAACACCCTTCATACCCCGGGAAAAAATATTATAGGAATCTAACCCAAAACCATCGGTACGCCAATCCAACGCGCTGTCGCCTGACCACCGTACCCATATAAGGGAGGGGGCGATAAATAACACCTATGTGTAATTATTTATTGTAAAAATATACGGATATGATAAAACGAAAAAGTGACTAACTTTTCTTTGCCGATATCATTGGCAGGCAGCTCGGGCGTAGTCAAATTTACATTGGTTATAAAATGTAAGGGTTTAGAGTCGTTGTGACCATTCGCCCTTGTTAGTTAAAAACCACTGATAAATAAATAGCCTACATGTATCCTATGAAGATAGATTTAGTACTTGGTAGAAATCGTCTACTTGGTTAGAACCTACAGTTAAAGATCCAGAAAATGCTCATTTAAGTATCATCATCAAACCCTTAAACCGTTATGGTCGTTGGTTGGAGCGAATGGACACATTTAAGTATATTCTATAAGAAAAACAACAAAAGAAACCCCATCAGATGATATCATGAAGTAACAGAATGTTAATAAAAATACACATTTGGCCACAGATCCAACACCTACAGACATTAAGATGTAAAATAAAATCAAAAGTTAAAAAACAACAGCGACAATGTGCTAGACAAATTTCAGGATAAAAATATCAAAGATCAATTAACTTGAACATTAAACTTTCGTTAAACGCATCCTCATAGGTAGGTCTATACTTAGCAATGAGAGTCAACACGATAAGAATATGTTATAATACTCAGATAAACAAAAGACCAAAACCCTTTTTTAACCCGTATGCAACAAAAAATACATATAAGTACTCTTTCTTCCGAGTGGCATGGAATGGGTTGCCTGAACAAACACACACAAAAAAAAAAAAATAAAAAAAAAAAAAAAAAAAAATAAAAAAAAAAAAATTACTTAACATCATTTAAAACACTAAACACCTTAATTGTGCTGACTTTGATTCAATCGTGTGTTTCTCTTTGTAAAATATTGTCAATAGATTTATTTTCGTCATTGCAATGATATTTTCTTTTCAATATTTATGTGCTTTTATTAAAAATTGTGCCATCTGATTTTAATATGTGGGTGACAAAGGAGGAATCCTAGGAAGGCTGAATCAAACATTCCTTTTCCTAGACGAGCCGCATCGGCCCGAAGTAGTTGGCTTTTAGGTGCCAGTGGTCTGCCTTTTACCCCAACCTGTTAGTTAAGAATACGCGTTTAGCCGGACTTATTTGCAAAGTCACTCTTGAAGGCCAGGAGCTGGATTTTTGTCTGTAAGAGGCAATTAAGAGTAGCAAGCCGTTGGAGCATTTCATGATATAAGGGAGCTTATCCCCGCATCCACCCTGGCAAGGTTCATTACACGCGAATATTGACAACTGACAAGAGTAACACATTGGTGTTACATCACTAAACCTAGAAACACTAGAGGATAGAAGGGTAAAGAGTAAAGTAGTAATAATACAAAAGGTATTAGACTCTAATATAGAAATACAACACAATAACTCTCAGATTTACATAAAGACAAAAACACTTTCCTTATCCCATATGCGAGAACAAATAATGCATATTAGTACTCTTTCTTCCAGAGTGTCATCCGGGCATGGAATGGGTTGCCCGAATAAACCAGCAAAAACCAGTAACTTAACATCATTTAAAACACTAATAAAAATGCAAATAGGCCTACTTGACTCGGACCATGGATGAGCGTAGGCCGCAATAATCTTCTTTATAGAAGAAGCGTCTGTAATGTATAGCGATAAGTAAAGACTCTTTGCCGCTTTTCTATAAGATGGTTAGCGTCGTCTTCTCCATTCTAGTCAGAATCGCATTCGCAGAGCGGGTATTCTCGCTTGTTTCGGCTCAGTGGACAATGATTAGAGAAACCGCCTTAGCGAGATAAGACGGTGAAATGCATGCTACAAGTTCAAGTGAATCTGTATCTGAGGTGCTGTGAGATGCATGAACTACTGGAGTTACTGATGCTAATGATTGGTGGGTGGTACAAGGTTGGCCTAACAGCAATTTTTGTGTGTTTTATTTACTGTAATAATTAAAGTAAAATAAGTCAAGTATCCAGTCGGACCAGATTGATCCATGGGGGCCGGTGGCGCAGCGTTCAACCGTTTCTGATGCCACGGCATACTAGGGGATTGCGTGGCCAGCATACAATGCCCGGTCGCCTTTACTTTACCCCAACCAAAGTCAGGTAACCATCAGAGGTGTGTAGACTCGTGGACACCCTCCAGACCCGAGAGCAAATCCAAGCCTTCACCAGGATTCGAACCCAGGACCTTCGCGCCAGCAGTCGCGCTGCCGTTGGGTCACCGTGTCTTATTTTTCAAAGTGAAAATCTTATTGGTATATTTGTCTCAGAGTGCTTAATTGTATAATTTAAATCTATCCCGATTATTGGCAGCCCTTACTAAAGGCCGACTTACGATTCATGTAGACTAATCATTTTTTTTTTATTTGAATTTTTTAGCTTGTAAACAGCGATACCTCTCTAAAATTTCAGAAAAGCCAAGTTGAGCTCTTCAAAAAAAAAATGCAAAGAGCTGCAAGGTTCATAACTAGGGAATGTTCCCAATAAACAAGAGTAACAGCATTAGTCAAATCACTAAGCCTAGAAACACTAGAGAACAGAAGGGCAAAGAGTAAAGTAGTAATAATACATAAGGCATTAAACTCTAATTATTATTTAGAAATACAACCCAATAACAACTTGTTGCAAAGCTCAGATAAACATAAAGACAAAAACACTTTCCTTATCCCTTATGCGAGAACAAATGCATATAAATACCCTTACTTCCCGAGTGGCATTCGGGCATGGAATGGGTTGCCTGAACAAACCAGTAAAACCAGTAACTCAACATCATTTAAAACATTAATAAAACTGCAAGACTAGACTCGGACCACGGATGAACGTAGGACGCAATAATCTTCTTTATAGAAGGAGTGTCTGTAATGTATAAGATAAGATAATAAAATTGACCTTTTTTTTTGTGCCCTCCAAACTTCATTCATGTACACCGTGCCACTTTTTTTGTTTTCAAAACCAAGAGTTTAAGAATATTTTTGTTTTCTTTGATAATTTTGGGGGAAATTTTATATAGATCTACTTAGCAAAAGTTTACGTTTTAATTTTCAATACTTAAAACATATTAGACCTAGACTCTAGTTATTGTATTATTTAGAGTAAAATTGTGCACCAGGGCAGAAAAAGACTCCTAGATCTTATCTTATCTTATACATTACAGATCTATAGCCTAATTATTTCCCCCTCCCCAAACTGTGCACTATTTTCCCTTTGCAAATTATTGTTGCCCCTCCCCCTTCCTACTTTATACGATTTGTCTCTCCTCCCAACTCGCAATGTTTGTTTTCTCAACCTCTTCCAGTTTATCATCTATAGTGTTATATAATTTGGATTTTTTTAATTCACTCGCAATAAAGCGCCCGAGGTGTTTATCGTGATGCCAGATCAATTTATGTTGTTTTGTCAAATGTAAAGTTAGATATAGCCTACACCTATTCACAACCACCACACTCGTTGCTATTCACTCAATTTCCAGCCATGGCAGCTCTGTTATACCGTAAGTTATTCGATATAACTGGCGGGGCGTCGCTGCTGGCGCTATGAGTGCTATGAGTCTTGTCGAATCTGATGTAGCAGTAGGCCTACAGATGTCACACACATTTATACTTTTATTTGCTTTCCAAAATACATTTTGGTCAATAATAGTGGGTCTATACATAAAATAATGCTAATATTGTATTGAAAAAAAAAAGCCATGGGCCTCAGGGGGCAAAAAGCCAATATCCCAAGTTTGCATTGAAAAAGCCAAGATCTTGGGGGAAAAGCCAAGAGTGGTATAACTGCACTTAAACATTTCCCAATGACGTCACATGCCTAACCTATATTAAGGCGTTGTTCTCTTTACAAAAAGAGTAGGAATGCAAATATAAGTTTTTCTTCAAAAAATAAAGTCGTGGATTACAACAAGTAAATAGATTATCATCAGAACTTACAACCGTACACCGACGACGACTTAAGTCTCTAAAACATTTTAATAAAGAACTAAATACTAGATTATATTTAATGGTAAATCCTAAAAAATATCACCTTCCGTTATATTTCTTTTTTTAGAACATCGGAAATTTTACTTCATAATGTTTCCATTGAGAAAATCATAGCGAATTACTAAACCGGAAGTCTAGAGTCTAGATGACGTAGTGCGATTGGAAATTCCGAAACTGAGCAAGCAAGCGGTCCTTCTTATTAATATTATATATATTATAGTCTTTGATGTAAGGTATATAAATAGTAGTCGGAAATAGGCTTAACTTTTAAGATACACCTATTGCTATTGCCGTTTGGCTATTCAACGGCTATAGACTATAGGCAAGGTCAAGGTAGTATAGGACTTGTATCTTGAATCATGAATATCATGATCTATAAAACAGTGACTACACTACACTACAGTAAGCTTACTACAGTCATATTGTGAAGGCCTATCTAAATAATAATAATCTAAAGTCTATACCTAGCCTGCTATAGGTACTATAGGCCTACTATAAATACTATATAGCCTAATTATGATATATAGATATAGGAATATAGGCCTACTATAGTATATATTATATATCAATGTTATCAATATTGAATATTGTGTTATGATTGTTATAATTTATAATGATATAATGTTAATTATATAAATTATACTTTTATTTTATATTATTAATAGTCAATAGTATATTATTCTTATATAACTAAGTGACTTAGTCCTTAGTTAACAGTCAGCCAAGTAGCCTAAATAGATTAACAGCTGACCTTTTTACTTTTGATATTAATGTGTCATTGATCTTTTCTAACTCTTTTCACTTCTCTGAAAATCTTAATTAAGGAGTAGGTCTAACTAACCTACTTATATAGGGTCTATTATTGTCTGATGCAGGCATACCAAATAAACAAAGGCAAGACTTTCAAATTCATGGACTCCTGTTTTCATATCACATCAAGCCTGACTGGAGTAATCCATCTTAGATGCAGATGTTTTTTTAAGTGGCGGGATTATGACCTTTTTGCAGCAAGTTGAATTTTAAACACACAAAAAAATGGGAATCAAAATCCTAGATTTTTATAAAGCAATAATAATTAAAAAGTAATAGGCCTATTATTTATATATGTATAAAATATTCCCTTTTTTAGCATCACTATCATATATTTGGAAACTTTATTTTAATAAAAAAGAGATAATTAAATCATTTTCTTTGCGCTAATATTTCTGATATGTTTCATATTTTTCTTTTATAAAAGAATAAATGGCTTACAATTTATAAATTTCAAATTATCAAACTGTAAAAGATAGTTGAAAATCATATAAATATTATATGACTAAAGAACCTTATCTGCTAGCAAAGGTCTGGGTAGCTTTGGCTTTAAGTTGTTGGCATGCTGAGTAAATTAGAAATCCTGCTTTGGCACTCTATTATCAAAAGGTTGCCGACCCCTGTCATATAGGACTAGAACTAGAAAGACAATTTAAAAGAATATCTCAGTAAAGCTAATTAACCATAAATGTGAAAGTTTGATAATAACATTGCAATTAAACAGGATGATAATCACAAAAACTTTATTTTTTTTAAAATAAATATTAAACGCTTTAACAATTTTCTCTATACATCTCGTTTGCTTTTGGCCTTGCTCTTGCCATGGCGCTAAATAAATTTTCTTATAAAAAAAACATATATAATAGAGCAAGTTGACTTTAGGGATGTTGGCATGGCACGCTGAATGATTTAGAAATCCTAGTTTCGCACTTTGTTCGCAAAAGGTTGCCGACCCCTGATATAGACTATATTAAAGCCATAGAAGAGAAAGAACATAAATAAGCTATTAGGCTTTATAACTTTACAAAAACGAATTTTAATACATGTATCGAGAAAAACTCATATAAATCTAAACTGTTATAGGACATACATAATATTAGTCAACTCTAAACAAGGAATATTATAGCCTCCCATAATATCCTTCATCCTCTCCAAATTGGAAGTTGTATGATAGAGAGTATTGACTAATGATAGAGGATCTATAAAAGGTTCCTGTGTTTCAGTATCTGATTTTATCAAAATCAGATTGTTAAATTAGATTCAATTTTTAGCCCAGACTACTGAGACTAGGCCTATAGGTTAAATGTATGCTATTAAAAAGCCAAAACGAGCCTAAACATTGACACTTAATTAAAAAGATGTTACAAAAAATACATAGATTGATTTTATTTTGCAGAATTATCTCAAACTTGACTATGGGAAAGTCGGGTAAGTCTCAAGCTTTTGTTCATTATTTATGTTATGTGCAATAGTTTTATCTTCTTGTTGATATATTAGCATTATAAGTTTTTTGTTTTAATTCTCTTTTTTATTTTATTGAGAAACTGGCAATATATCAGCATAGAACCAAAAACAGATGTTTTCGTCAGTGAATATGAACTTAAAATTGTATTAAAGAACAAATACACCAGAAAATTTTTAAAAAATCACATGCACGGAACACACCAAAAATGATTCCTACTATATATAGCCTTTCCTGGCAGGCCCAAAACATTGTCTTTAGACTGTGCACAGAAGACTAAAAAAAACATAAGAATTGAAGACTAGGCATTGGAACCAAGGAAGGTTGCCCATGTGAGTTGTCTCCTGAAGATGATTGAATCTCATTTTACATCTATCCAGCACTGCATGTGAAGCAGAGAAAAACACATTAAGACAATTATATACAGGATATGTAGGATGTGTCCAACAACACCTGATATCTATGATGGAGATGACCCAACAACGTGCAGCACATTGCATCCTACAGGTCTAAGGACTGAAAACAAGCGCCTCTGCTTTGGTGGCCAAACTCCATCTTGAGCCTTTGCAACACCGCAGAGCGGTAGAAAAAGCCATAATGAGGTACAAGATCAAGAATGGCCTCGAGGACATGTCCACACAGACATGTCGCATCCAACAAGTATCCCGCTCTACCAGAAATCATCAGCTCAAACTGGCGTGTTCCACACGCACACACCAACGTTTACATATGTTCTTTTTTTTTCCATCAGCCATCAGACCAAACCTCCATCGCTGCCCTTTCTGTGTCGACTTTCAAGTCATCTCTGCAGAGTTGGACAAGCAAATGAAACTTTGTTGTCGGCTTAAGCTTAAAACTTTTGTTGTATGTTATAAATATTATAAGTAGTAATGTACACTTTTGATCCCAGAACATTCCCAATCAA
This sequence comes from Anisus vortex, assembly GCA_949126835.1. NCBI lineage: Eukaryota > Metazoa > Mollusca > Gastropoda > Planorbidae > Anisus > Anisus vortex. The sequence goes on from OX421504.1 coordinate 35,448,241, forward strand.
CTTATCCTTACATTGTGGACTTTTTCCTCTGGTATAACAGTATAATGAAGAAGAATAATACTGTTTACCCCTCTGAACAACAGTCACACAAACACAGCAAAATGCACTAGACACCATGTATAACAAGCCTTGGGTCTTATCAGTTGAGAGATGATAACAACACCCAAAGCAGCTTGTGATATAATTGCGAACATTGAGCCACTAAAGATTACATGACACAAGGCAGCTTAAGAAGCAGTTGAAAGATACAAAAGATTAGAAAATGATCATCCAAACAAAAAGCTCAAAGAGCACAGAAGGACAATATCTAAAAAAAAATCGCTTAAATACAAATTGCAGATGAATTAGAACAAAAATAACATCCTATTCACAATAAAAGAGTAATGTTTTCAACTCCACTAATTAAAAATGCAAATAAATATTATCTGTAACGACATGAACAAATTTATCCCTTGTAATGTCCCTTTGCATCGCTTTTATTCATTGTGTACGTTCTTTAAGCTTTTTGGAATTTTTCATGCTGCAAAAACTTGGGCAAATCATTAACGGGCAAATAGCAATTTGGTTTGTGGAATAGTATAGGTTCTACTAAATCCTTACAATTATTTTGGTTACAAAATAATCATCTGGTATTATCATTTACTAGTAGATATTTTCTTTCTTTTAAGCAATAATTTCATTACATAAATGAAGAGGTCTTTGTTTGTTAACGCCAACATAATGAAGGGTGATTATAAGTAAACAACATTGTTTAGTGATATTTATTTTTTTATGTATAAACAAAATATATAATACTACACCAGGAGTTGGCAACCTTTTCATAACAGTGTGCCAAAGTATGATTTCTAATTCATTCAGCGCGCCAACTTCCTAAAAGTCATCCCGCTGTAGCACTAAAATTTCTCAAAGAATAGACTTGAATTGACTTTTAAGGCCTCTTCCGCGTGCCATTGAAAATCCCTCAGCGTGCCAAGTCTGGCACGCGTGCCATAGGTTGCCGACCTCTGCACTACACGATAGTACAAATATTCAATCAAAAACAATTCATGGACATCAAAAGCATTTGTCCTTCTTTTCTCCATCATTTTGATGGGCATAACAATTATTAACAACTATAACAATTGGCATGAATATAAAAATGTATAATAATATAATAAACATTTCAGATTGTGTTGGTCTAGTTACTGACAGAAAAGATGACACGTCAAATGACAACTGCTTTCGGCTGATAGGTATTTTTTTTTTTTAAGTCATGTATAATGTACCGTATATACTCGCGTATAAGTCGCACCTGTGTATAAGTCGCACCCCTTGTTTAAGATTGTTTTCCTTATACGTTGTCATTGACCCGCGCATAAGTCGCACCCCGACTTCCCGGGTTGCACTGCTTTTTAATATCTCAAAAATGTATACCTTTTAAACATAAAAGTTACTAAATATTCACCCTAATTTGGAAACTTTCCTTAAAAAATTGTTTTAATCGTGCAGCACAATGCAAACATAATCACATAAAGGCATATCCTAATAATTATACATAACTCCAATCAACTATAGGGGTTATGTAGGAAGCTTTATGACAGAGTAGTGATGTTTTTCAAACTTTTCAAAAACAGTGTCGGGTGTATAAGTCGCACCCCTACTTTTTGTCGAAATTTTCTGTAAAAAAAAGTGTGACTTATACGCGAGTATATACGGTAATTATGTTCATAAAAGTTTTTTCCTATGTTAGCTTAAGAGTTGGTAACCTACAGGATGTATACCAAGCAGAACAATTTTCAGTGCCATGTAGAAAAACTCCATCAAAATTTTTTTTTCAATGCAAGCAAAACCAACATAGGTCAGCATAATTATTGTCTGCTACTTGCAAACCATAGCCACATCAGTTGTTTTTTTTACTCCCATTAGTTAGGTGTCGCCAAACTTTTGCTTTCCCTGGACAGCAGCAGCCTGTATTTCAAAGATCTTTGACTTACATAATACAGATAGCTCTTAATGATAGAACCAGGGTATTTCAGAAATCAGAACATAGATTTCAATACATTTTTCTGATGGTGCTTCTGCAATGGTTGGTAAAAAATAAAGGATTTGTAAAACTTTTTGAGAATCATGTTGGACGTGGAGCATGAAAATTCCAATACAGTAGACATTCTTTCTAGATAGAAGATTATGACATCCTTGGCTCAAAACAACTGTGGGGTGGCAGAGTTCAGATAGCGGCCAGGCTAGAACCAGGGGGTCATCATGTTGTCTGTCAGGTGTAATAGCCACATGACCAGCTGACCTCTCTGTGATGTAAACTGTTAAGATAGTCAACTTAATAATTTCCAGCATTGATTCACAAACAATTGAAGACTCTTGTACAAGAAACTGACAGTGATGATGGAGTTATACTGAGATACAGCAGTTTTCTCTGGCTTGGTTAAGGTGAAGTCTTGAAAATATTTCTTTCTTTCCAGGTTGCAATGATAAAAAAAAATTTCAGAATTAAATGATAACTGGTTTTTGAAGCTGATGTTTCTTACAGACTTAAAAACTCATTTAATGGGCTGAACTTGCATTTACAAGTACAGGGTTAAAAAGTACCGGTACTTGAACTGTTTGGTTACTATACTGTAAAAGATTTGCCTTGAAGCATGCAATAGTTTGCCATGGCATCAGCTCCAAAACAATAAAAAGCACTTCCCTAATGTTAAGATGCTCATTGATAAACATTAAGGATAAATGAGCATCAGAAGTACATTGAAGCACTCAAAGTAGAATTTTCTACCCAAAACCTGATTTGCTGGAAGGAAGCTTCTTATCAAAGTCATCTGCTATTCTCAAAAGCTGTTCATCCTTCCCAGAAAAATGTATCCTTTTGAAGGAAGTGGCATCCGCACTACTTCTAGCTTTTGGTTTAAATTACACATATGTGTAGATTTTTTCTCACAATGAAATATGTTTTAAGCTCATAATCAATTTGCCTAACTTTTGAACCAAAGTGACCAAATATGTAGGCCTACATTATATTGAAAAATAAGTGAGACTAATTACATACAAAGAAGTTTTTATGTTCAACTAGCTTCTTTAGTAAAGCATACATTCATAAATTCAAATTTATTTGTCTGATTATTTTGATTAATAGCAGATGCACATATGTGAGTATTAGATTCAGAGCCTTTACAAGTTTATGTAGCACCCCAGGGCAAAAGTTTCAGCGCAGCTCCCTTGCATACTGTAACTGCTTGTTTAGTGCTATATTTAGACTACATTTGCCGCCCCCCTGGAAGTGTCACCCCTGGGCATATGCCCTCCTCTGCCCCCCCCCCCCCCATGTGAGGGCACTGATTACATTATGTAATTGTTGTAACTATTGTAATATCTAACAACTTTGTATTGACTTCTCCATGGGTTTCTCTTGGTCATGTTGAGGTCCAATATAAATTGACTTAAAATAGTAATAAAAATATGGTAGAGCAGGCTGATCTTAAAGTTGTTGGCACGCTGAATAAATCAGAAATCTTACATGGGCACAGTATTATGAAAAGGTTGCCGACCCCTGTGGTTGGTTGGTAAAACGTTGATCTGTTAGTTTACAAAATGTTAATAAATAGAAATGTATATTTATTACATAAAGTTGACTATATTTTATGATGAGCTTATTAATCCATGCAGGTGAACATGAAAATCAGGTGTCAGTATGTGGAGAAGTGGATTTACACCAGCATGTGGCAAACTGTAAGAAGAATCCAGGTCATCCAGAGTTTATACCTATTGAATCATTCAGCTTAAAACATCTACCTGAAGGTCACCGTGACAGTGATTTGTATGAACTCATTAAAGCTACAGCTGATCTGACAGTTAGACTAAGTGTCACCATGACCAGTCCAGGCAGACCAGAGTTTTGGCCAAACACAAAGATTCCATATTTTTTGTCTGACCTGAGAGGAAAGAAAACATTGAGGACAGGAAGTGGGACAGTGTGGGCAGTGAGGAAGTATGCAGTCAAACGTAAAAAAATGGACTATAAATATAAAACATGTCCATGTGATAAATGTAAAGATTCAGACAAAGCCAGCAAAGTTTGGTGGAATATTGATGTACAGACAGCGGCACATGTGATTGTTGATGACATTGAGGCAAGCCACATGACCGTGACGTTCTTTTATGATAGTGAAGATAGTGAATTTGTTGTTCTTAAAGAAAATGTATTTGATCATTATGTAAGTATTGAAAGAGACTGTAGCATGTTTACATGTCTGACTTGTGATGAAGACTTGGGGAAAATATTGCAGAATATGTGGAATCATTTTGTTAGGGTCTGTGTGCATGTCAGAAAAAAATACATAAAAAATCGAGATATTCACAAGTTAAGCTTTATAGTGTCACACCCTCATGGTTGTTCTAAGCAGGTCAGTTTGGGTCACTGGAAGGACAAAATACAGACGGATGAATATAACAACCATAGGTTTACCTACACAACATGTACATGTCCAGGAAGTAGTGGAGCCACTGTCCACTGCCTGGGGTATAACGGTTTGTATACGGACCATGTCCATAGTGGAAGCTTAAGGTCTGGAATTAATTATAGTGCCGTTGGCTGGGTCTTTCCATTGAGTTGAGTCACTCGTGTTTCAAAATGTAAACATGCATCAAGGAGATGTTATATCATTCTAATTTATTACCACACTCTTTAGATCATTGGTGTCTTTAATTATTGTATCATAAATGAGTAGTCCACTTTCAAAAGGTACAAAGTCACTTTTTAGAAAAAAATTAAGTTATCTTCACTATTCACTGCCTTTAAAAATATTTGTTTATTTAAAATGCTTATCTTTAGCTCAACCTTTAGAAAGCTTCAAATTCTCTTAATATATTTGATAGAAAAAAATGAGGTTCCTATCAAAAGATTACATCGTAAAATTAAATTTCTGTAAAATCCAATTTTGTTCATTGTGCCCCTTTTGTAAAAAGACTGTTTTTTATTGTTATTATTATTCCCTTAATCGTTATGGTCATCCGGGGAGCTAATGGACACTGCGTATCCATTAGTACTTTCTGTGGGCTTAGTAGACTTGGTGGCGCCCATCTCCTCTCCAAGTCGGCGGATTTTTTATTTCTTATGGTCTGCACCATGGACCCCAGGATGTTGAGCTTGTGACTATGGTGAGACGAGCTCAATGTCGAGTTTGCTAACCAGCCGCCAAGTGGACTACTCAAATTCAAATATAACGATATTTACCAGGTATATATTCTACAATTAGATTTATATTTTGTATAAATTATACTTATTTCAAACCATTAGCTTTTCTGTATTAGAATAAATGTTGTTTTTTTTCTTTAATAAATTTTAGAATTACTAAATTTGAATAAAATTAAATTGTAAACAAATGTGTCTGCATTAGGGCATTTCTACTGCAGACATTCACATGATCACCTTGACCTAAACAAAAAACAGAATAATTAGTTTGTTAAATGTTGAAAAGAAATCCAAAGTAATAAATTGTTCAAAATGTATAAAAGTGTGAAAATAAACTTTATAAACAAAAATAAAATTAATTTACACCAGAAGAACAATCAAGCATTATCAGAGCTATTAAATAACCTAAGGCAAATAGCTAAGAGAAGTAAACAGACTTTTATTTTATAACTTTAATTTATGCCTGTCAAAATGATGAAGAAACTAATGACTACAATATGTTTATAACGAATTTTAGGACTTATAGCTTTCCTAAAATGTTTTCAATAAGTAAAATGTAATAAAATAACTTTATTTTACACACATGCAGGAGATGGGTGTTTCTCATCCACAGGGATAGTCCTAAATAAAAAGACAAGCTTTTTTAACCTGATTAAGAAATTAATATTGCATTACTTTCTTAAATGTTTTCAGAAAATTAAATATTAATAACATTTGTTTTTTAATATTATAGCTTTCTGTATTGAATTTTTAAATGTATGACTATGTATTTTTTTTCCATGTTAAACACCGGACGATATAATAATATGGCTTTTGGTTAAATAAAAAGACTTGCCTATTTTTAACCCGATTACAATAAAAAAAAATTTCAATTACTTTCCTAAATGTTTTCAGTAACTAATAGGCTACTAATAATTCTATTTTTAAAATTATTAGATCTAAAGCTGTCTGTTCATTGTAGTTTATGACATTTTTATATGTAGCTTATACTGTCACTGCAACGCCGGGGAATTAGGCTTGTATTTATATAAACATAAATATAAACAAACTCACTGTAATTAAATATATTGGTTATAGATATATAATATACCGGTACATTTATAGCCTCAATTTTGTTCGAAAATTATTTTTTTAAGATAATTATTTGTGTGAATACGAATTATAAAAACAAAATCAAATTTTTTGTTTCTTTTTCATTGCAGTTTAACTGTTAAGTAGACTATATTTATTTAATCAAAAACCTTTTGTTGGCAGACTGTGTCCATTTGTTATCATATAATAAACTTTTATTATGCCCTTTGCCTCATGGATAGGGATGTGGTGGCCATATGCTTTAAGGCCTCTATTTTCAAACGTAGGTCAATATTATTTTTATTTTGTAGTATATTACCGGTAATTAAAAAATAAACATTAAAAAGTGTAACATAATTTTGAATTTAAATCTTCTTTATTTTCATTGCAGTGTTATTTATCTTGGTGAAATTTTTTTTTTAAGTAAATTAAATTAATAAATGAAATAATAAGGCTTAAATTTTATAAAAATTTTTAATAAATTTGTTAAATGCAGAATTTTAATTTCCTCGCGAAAATCAAGATTTAAAGAAAAATATTTTATAAGCTCTGACCAACAAGAAAACCATAAAAACGAAGTTTTTATTATACTCCCTTTATTTGCAAACTAAGTTTACCATCATGTAATGTAATTAAATAATTGATTGACTACTGCAAATGAAACATACAGAAAAAATATCTGTGTCGCAAATCTCAAAAATATCTCCTGACTCCGTATGAATTGTTCTAAAAATAATCTTAGCGCATAATTTTTTTTTCTAGCTTTGCGCCGAAAAACTATAAAAAGTTGCACTGGCATTTTTAAAGTGAAACCAAAATTTTCTTACACTTTCCTTTTAAGAAATGAATATTGTCATAAATGTAGTATTATTAAGTTGTTTTAACTGAAAATTTGATAGGATGTATTGTTAGTCCGGGCAAGTCTGCTGTCCAAATTTCAGCTCGATTGGACCACGGGAAGTGTTCGAAAAATCGAAGCCAATTCTTGCTCCCACAACGCATGATTGCAATCAGACAGACAGAAAATGCAACTTAAAATAAAGGGAGTAAAAATGTCAATGAACAACACAAAAAAACAACTTTGGAAGAAACAATTCACTGTTTAATATAAAACTACAAAATTATATCTTAAGAAATGAAAGTTGTTTGGCCATGAGGAGTCACCTAGACAAACAATTGGCTGTCCATGCCCTTTAATCAATTGTCATCTTCTGATCTCTCTCTGGTCAAGGTTTGTACCTTTAAAATACTACCAGTAGTTTTAAATTCCTTAGAAATTCTTAACACTTTTCCCATTATATATATAGGAAAGCAAAAAGTCGGTTGGATTTTCACTCAAAATACTCAAATAACATATCTTTATAATTTAAAGTAGTGTTTAACCAGTTTCTGTGACCACGGCATACTAGGGGATTGTGTGGCTTGCACAAAGGGATTGTGTGGCAAGCACAATGCCCCAGCGGCTTTTGGCCAACTAATGTCGGGTATCTATCAGAACTGGGTAGACTCAGGGACCCCTGCAGACCCAGCAACAAATCCTAACCTTTACCAGGATTCAAACCCAGGACCTTTAAGTTTAAGTAAGCCAGTCAAATGCGCTGCTGCCCTGACAATGTGCCCCTATAGTAGTGTGTACTTAAAATTCATGTTTGGAGATAATTCCATTGGCTTTATAAAACAAGAGTGAGACAGGTATACTTTATGGAAAAATTCCTGGAAAATAATTTTGGTATTTTAATCATTATTTAGCTTAGCCCCATTTTCTAGGATTAATTCACAATGAAAAAATAACTCTTCCTGCTTTACTATACTATATCCTGCACCAAACTCAATTCAAAATTTTTAATTTCACTGTTCAGGAGGTTTTAAAAAAAAATATCTTTAAGGAAAGCTCTAAAAAACTTAACCAGTAGCTATGTTCATAATATAGAGTCCTCTAACTTTTTAGAAATCTTCTAATTTTAAAAAAGTATAAATAATAGAAATATACCCAAGGATATAATTAATAATGTGTACAAAATTGTAAGTGACCATGATAGAGCATGAATAGGGAGAATTTTAAAATAATTTACTAATTAAATTAAATAGGTCACATTGGCTATTATATATATATTACTTACATATTATATTTTTACTGTTCCAGCCTGAATTTCCTACTAATACACATTTAAAAGTACAAGGCACACAAACTTACATCCTCACAGTCACAGCTTGTCATTCTTCGCCCATGTGCTATCTTATACTTTATTGCAGTTCACTTTTGACAAATTCTGACAAAGACATTCATGGTCACCTCACCATCATTATGCTTTGTGTCACTCGAGACTATTTTAACCGCACTTCTTGTCTGCAGCAGTCAATAATAACAATGGGGCATGCTGGATCATAGTATTGAAATATATCCTGATGCACTGTCAAGAAGGAGGACAATACACAGACACACCTACTAATATAGTACTAACTATATAAAACAGACCAAACAAACAATATGTATCTAATTTCTTTATTATATAAACCAACACCTTGAAATCAATGACCATCAAATCATGACTTGCACTAAGTACATAATTCAAATACAACAGCTAATTGCCTTTAAAGGATAGAAAAAAAAATCTGTAATAAATGTAAAAAAAAAAAATAATGCTCAAGTTTAAAAAAATCTAAACAAACAGTTCTCAAAACAGGACTTAAACATAAACAGCAATATGTAATAATGACTTCAACAATCAAAATATTAAAAAATCTGAATTACTTTAAATAGTAACTTTAAAGTTAAAACAAAAAAGTATTTATAGACAATTGAATGCAAACTATATTTTATAAAAGGATATCACTGCAAGAACTACTTATCAAGCATTGAAAACACAATCAGTGTAGAAGCTGCGATAACACTCATTACTAAGTTATCACAATGCAGGACAAACGCAATTGAACCATAATACATCAGGTAAAATCTTTAACAGTCATTAACAGGCTTGAGTACACAGTATAGTACAATTGAAAAAAACAGTATGCATTTTTCCTTATATGCTGTTCTTTTTTCCCAGACAGCACTTAGGACATAGCAGTAGTTAGGTTACCTAATAGTGGCTTGGCATAGCAGTAGTTAGGTTACCTAATATAGTAATAGTGGCTTGGCATAGCAGTAGTTAGGTTACCTAATAGTGGCTTGGCATAGCAGTAGTTAGGTTACCTAATGTAGTAATAGTGGCTTGGCATAGCAGTAGTTAGGTTACCTAATAGTGGCTTGGCTCTAGAAGATGCCAAATGTTGTATTTAATGTAATCGTATTTAATTATTTTGTAAGGAGCTATGTCTCTCTCAGTCTCACACCACCTGCTAGGTGCTCAAGTATAGTACAACAATACAAGTACCACTTGAGATTACATCTGTACAACTGCTGATACATACTGTATTAGATTACATTTTCATGTTGACTTTACACAATGACTTGTAATTGAAGTAAAACTAGTTGTTCATGTTAATGCCCTGTGATTGATGATGCCTCATATAAAAATATGCCAATATCATGAGATATAAAATGCCAAGTTCCTGATAAAGTTATTGTTTAACCACTCAATGCAATAAATAACCATTTCCACATACCAGTACTGAAACAGTAATAGTTACTATCCATTCAAATCACAGAACTGAGAAATACCAATTATCTTTTAAGTTTTTTTTAACAGATGTTTGTTTACATGATTTGATTTTTGATTAGAACATTCATTTTACTGTTGTAATTCAAACATTTTACTGTTGTAATTAAAACAAAATTCTTTAGTTGACTGCATAGGCTAAGTCTAAAAATTGAGCTTGACTGTTTATAATAAAAAGTTATTTCTTAAATGCCCAGTTAATAAAGCAAATGACATGTCCAACAAATTGCTAACTGGAAAACCCAATCTTTGCACTGAATCAAAAGAGTACCCAATCACTTATTATAATGTATAAGCTAAGGTAATCAATCTCCACAATGTTCAGTTATCTTTAAATCAGGAACAACAATAGCATCAACAAGCACATGTCACAATGATAATATATTACTGTATTACCTGTATATAAAAAACGTTTAAAATGTTTATTTCTATGAAAATCTAACAGGTTAGGAAATAAAATGTATATAATGTTTTTGACATGATGTTAATTTTTACGAGCCATGGTCGTTGAGAACAGCAGCTGTTTCTTCTTCTTCTTTTTCCCATTGTTCTTGGGCGATGGCGTGCCTGTGTGAGGTGAAAACAAAATATTATCAATTCAACACTCGATGCATTTGAACAGTATCTGATAAAATAATACAAGTTTATTTATATGGCGCTGCCAACAAACATAATTTAAGCTCAGAGCGCATTTAACATTGAGCAATAAAGCATGCATAGAGCACGGATACAATTCAATTCATTAGGCTAGATAAGTATATACATTTTTTTTAGCACATCAAAGGATATAGAGCTGATTGGTAATTGATCATCTCACAACTTTACAAAAAAATATAAGACAGAGCAAAATAATGTTGTATTTACCAATACCAACTTAATAAATATGTAAAGGAGTAGAGGTCTAAAAATGTTTGATTATTCAAACACATAACCTATAATCTGATTCAATGGCCTGTTAAGTACAAATCGGAAACAGAACTTTTACCATCAACTGCAATTTGTTGGCTGGCTGCATCCATGGCCTTGCTGATATCATCAAACCAGGAGGAGGCGATGGGAGGCGCTGGCAAGAACTCCCCTCCATCCTCATCATCCAAAGGAGTCGAAGTTTGAGGGCCCGACCTGATGGGGGACTGTGGTACGGCTGAAATAGATGGAGGCTTACCCCGAGACCAGGGCCCAGCTTGTGGTAATGATTTACCTTCCTTCAACATCTGAAATGTAAGGAATGAAAGTTAATGTTATATAAAATATCTGAATGTAAGGGAAAGTTATTCTGTTCCTGCACAAAACCGTTACAATTTTATTACCAGGAGAAAATATGTAAGTAGAAAGAAATATAAATCATGCAACTAAAATTAAACTATATTGCATTTCATTGAAACTTTTTTTATATTTATTCAACTGCAATTTTAGAAAACAATTGACAATTAAGTGAGGCCGGCTGGTCCTGTGGTTACTTCACCGGACTGTCAACCGGCGTTCCATACCTGGGTACCTAAAATTTTTCTTGAGAGTATTTTCATTGGCTGGCAAGAGTATTTTGATACTGTTGACCAGATTTTGTCGTGTCGCGGATTTTTATAACTTTTGCTTAATTTAGCCGCCAAAATTATTACATAAAAATATTGATACCTAATTACTATTACACACAAAGATATTATTTGTAACAGATATAAAATTAACGAGATAAAGCATATTTAAATTACGATACTTCTATTTTTTAACTTATGATAATTATAATTGTGCAGATGTTTTTTTTCACTCTTTTTATTTTAGTCAGTGTTTTAATTTTAGGCTTAGGCCAATGTCAATGACCAATAAATCTCATGTAATAGTTTATTACCTTTATCTCAATTCTCAGGCCTGAGATACCTTAATTAATTAAGGGTAACTTGTATTTTAAAAAAAAAACACCCTGTTATGTGTCTTAACTTCCAATCATTTATAAAGGACTAACACTAACAGCAAAATAAAAACTTCACATCTTAGATTATACTAATATATAGTCATTATAGTATATAGCCCTAGACTTATATAGTTCAGTGATATGAATTTAGATTAGTTTAATAGCTACTAACATTTCCAATATTGTCAGAAAAAAACAAAATCGCATATCCGCAATTTTTTTTTTTTTTTTTTTTTTTTTTTTTTACAAATATCCTACGATCGCCGAATTTGGACATTTGCCAGAGAAAAAAAAAGATATCAGGTCAAGGTTGCCGCGCCGTGTAATATAACAATGTAGGGCCTACAGTGATCTCAGTGTTCTACAAAAAACAAGTTTATAGTGACGATTTTACATCATTGACGACATTGATAACAATTATTGAAACCGCGACGTTGCGCCGAGATAAAGTCTATTAATATTAATAAATAGAAAATCTTATCTTATCTAGTTGCTTTCGTTTTAGTAGGCCTAGGCTGATAAACAAAAGTTTTATTGTAATGAAAAATGAAAACAAGGAGTTTTAATATCCCCATTAGTAAAAGAAAACGTCGATAATTTAAAAGAAAGCCGCGAGTAACGCTTGATGTGACTGACGTATGACGTATAGATTGACCTAAAAACAAGTGAAGTTGGCGTATTATCGATTGCTGTGTCAGACCATAAAAACGTAGACTTCTTGGAGATTTATTTATATATATATATGTCACTACCGGGTCAAATAAACAATTACCTATGCTACATTACAGGAATGGGATAAAAAAAAGTTTTTAAAACTCAAGAGGCACAGGTAGGCCCTAGGCCTATAAAAATAACCGGGCGACAAAAACAAAAGCTTGGGAAACCCTGACTAAAATAAATATAGAATCACGCATGCGCGGATACTTTGGTATTTCCCTGTTGCTCTTATTTTTATTATTTCACCTTTTAAGTTTCATGAAAGAAAAAAGTTGACCATTTAGTTTGTTACAATTCCAATTTCGGTGCAACGAGATCTACTCGAAATTACGAATTTAGCTTGAAGTCGATTAGCCGGCGGGAATGTTTCCAAAATTGAAATTGGCCGGCCATAAAAAAATAAAATTTAAAAAAAAAATAATAATTTAAAAATGATTTGCTGCCCATATTTTTTGGTATTGGCCGTATTGCCGTACTGGGGGTGTCAAAAGCGTACGAATACGGCGAAATACGGACAGGTACCCAGGTATGGCGTTCTATCCCTGCCACTGACCGATCCCTGTCACCCTGCAGGAGTTTTAGGCCTAGTGGACGTAATAATCTATCTAGAAGGAATGTCTGTAAAACATATATAGGAGCTTACGGACAAGTTTAGAGAACAATAAATACTCATTAGTTAATGTATAAAATAAGTTTTAAAATAAGGAGTGGTAATTAAATTATGCCTCAACTTACTGAAGCAAAGGATATGACACCTGCTCCTGAATGACTCCCTTCACTGTCAGTTCTGGACCGATTCCCCCAGACATCGGGTGGCGGAGCTTTAGCAATGAGAAACATGGAGATCATTGCTTATTGCTAGCCAAAACATATATTAACCAAATATATTCAAAATTAACCAAAAATATTCAAAATTGACATTTATACCAGTAGGTTTAAATATTTAAGATTTTTACTTTGTTACAAATAAAAGATATACCCAATATAATTGCAGGCCTTAGATTCTTTTTCAAGAAAAAAATTCACAACAAAAATGAAATTAATGTCTATCGCAGCTGTGTGTTATTTACCGTTGGGAGCCATTAATAATATGTACAGGACATATTTTTTAAAACTCATTTGCTACTAACCTAGATTCCTGTGTAAGACCCCTCAGAGTACTAACCAAAGGGAAGGAAATTTAGTAAATTATTTTTTAATGACTAAATATTATCCAATGTTAATAAAAATTTCATCATAAAATAGAAAAATGTCAGAGCTTTCTGGAAATGTAAACTTTTATTTATTAAAAAATCACAAATTATCAGTAAAATCATTGGCTGAGTGTTGATACCCTGGCGTTTGGCTCAATATTTTCACTATCCAAAGCATGGAGTCCGATAAAGTATCATAAAGCCCATAAATCAAGTTGTAATGAAACTTCATCTAAGTCTATATCTGAGTCATCCTCTAATCAGAACTTTAGTTAAGTGTTATATTTGGAGGTCAAGAGCTATTGATTAACGAGTTAAAAAATTAAAAAACGATGGCTATAAAAAAATATTGCAAGACAAAATGCCAGTGAAAACTACCCATACTTTGACAGCGCATAGAAAAAAATGAAGCGTAATAAAAAATTTTTTGTATGGAACTGACTACATTCCTACTTTTAAAAAGCCGTGCTGGCAAGACATCAATAAACGATGAGAAGTCTGACACACGATATGGCGGGCTGGTGGGTGCTTTTGGGCGCATTAGTAGCAAATTAGTTTAATGTAGGATTTTAAAAGTATTAATGTGGTAGTAGTAAGTAGTACTACCATACTTAGAATACTATATCAACTTTTTTTTTTACAAAATGAGAGTGTATAATTTTAGAGAACGATGCAACACTTAAATTCATCCTTGAATAGGGCTAAACGGAGACAAGTCATTACCTCCAATACATTGTGGTGTAGGTGTGGTCAAATTATCATCAGCAGTGGGACCACCTGGGCTCAAAGTGACTGACACTGTCAAGTGAGAAGGAAACTGGCTCAAATTGTCTAATGGAATTTGGACCTCAGGATCTGATTATAAAAAAGAAATACACATTGTCTCACTCAAAAAATAAATGGTTTAATCTTATTCATATAAAATATAATGCTTAGTTTAATTTACATTGTAATAATGTGTGGTATCATCATTTTGTGTTTATTTTAAATGCTATTTATGATTTTTTTTTTTCTTGCAACAATGTAAGCCTGTTATAATTGAAGAACTAAAAAAACATTTTGGCATGAATAATCATTAAATATGGCAGCTACAATGTTTAGATAGCAAGTATCTCATATTGACCTAAAATAAAAATCACCAACAGTGCTTTTAAATGCATTTAGCAACTTTGTTTTTTAATTACAATGTAATATGGACACTCTCTTAACATTCAAATACCTGGTAAGTAAAAGTAAGAAAAGACAATCAATATGGTAATCTTAGTCAATTGTACCCACCCACTCCACACAAGACAATAAATAAGGAAGTATAATTACATATTCCAAAAGATTTTTTATGTTCCACTTCATGTTGCTTGGCTCTGGTCTTTTCTTCCTTCTGTTTCCTTTGTCTGGCTCGTCTTCTCTTGTCCAATTCAGCTGGAAATGTAAAACAATCAAATAAATAAACTATTTATTAATTCAGCTGAAAATATCAATTGCACAATAATCAAATAAATTAACTATTATAATATAACTATTATATTTAGATAATTTTTAGAAGAGAAAAAAAAGACTTGATTAACATTTAGTTATAGTAGACTAATAAGCAGCCTACGTTGGAAATGTCTGAGTGTCTCCTTGCTTAAAATGGGCGGCTGTAACTTTAGCTCAACAACATGAAACTCGCAGGTCAGAGGGATGTGATTCAAATAGCGAAGACGCTTGCGGATATCCTGTCAATGATAACAATAATGAATATTTTTTACTTTAAGCTCAAATTAACACAGGAAAGACATGCATAAAAATTAAATGAGCTAATTATTTTTTGCCTTAAAGAAATTCAATGAAGGCTACCTCAGTCATAAAGATCCTCTCAATGGCGACTATGGTTGCTTTGATTACTTCAGGCCCATTTTCTAGTGATCCATACTCCTTGATGAGACACTGAGCATTCACAGAGTTTAGGTAGATCTGCTGGCCAGTCGATGCTAGATACAAGACAAAAAAATAAAACAACTATGAAACTTTCTTCTAGTACACCAATAAAGATTATGAAATGTTTATAATTTTTTTAAGTGGTGTTTCATTCATGACTCAAGCAATAATAATAACGTTGCTTATATAGCGCATATCTCATTGATGACAGTTCTATGCGCTGACGACAGTTACAGAATACAGACAGACAACGAAATATGTAATAATACGCTAGTTCTGCTGACGAAATAGGTGAATCTTCTGTCGGCTCCTGAAGGTACAACATGTCAGATGATTAGGGACCCAGCCAATTATATCATCCAATTCGTGACAAGCATTTAAAGCTGGCATATTTTTCTGACATTTAGATCAGCCTACCTCCCACCACTACCTTTCACTCACTAAATTTTATGACAGAGAAATTACCTTGATAAAAGTAATAAGTATCTTTGCTATGGTTACTGTAGTTACTGCGTTGATTGAAAGATTCACTGCTTGCTTCAGGCAGTTCTAGTTCATCAGCAGCTTCTTCTGGGGATAACATTTCTTTATCTTCTCCTGGGGAGAGCAATTTGCTTTCCATATCTGAGCTCTCTTCTGATTCTTTAGTTTCAGTTGCCAACTCATTGGCCGGTAATGACTCATCCCCATCCAAGGTCTGCTGTTCCTCATTTTCAAAGGCATCCAAATATTTGATGGCAGGCTATGTAATTGGAAAAGAAATTAAACTTAGGAACGGTCCATAAATGAACACAATGTTACCTTTCAAAAATGAAATTGTAGATTTCTTTAACTCATTTGCTACTAACCTAGTTTCCAAAGACACCCCGGAAAATACTAGCCAAAGCAAAGGAACTCCGTATTAAATTTAGTAAATTATTTTTTAATATTTTTTTAATGACTAAATATTCCCTAACGTGAATAAAAATTACATCATAAAATAGATAAATATCTTAGCTTTCTGGAAATGTATACTTTTATACATAAAAAATGCCGAATTATCGTCAAAGTCCAATAAAGTATAAAAAAGCCCATAAATCGAGTTGTAATGGAAATGCATCTAAGTCTATATCTGCAGCATCCTTATTATCAGAACTATTGTTAAATGTTATATTTGGAGGTATAGAGCTATTGATAAATAAAGTAAAAAATTAAAAGCGAAGGCTATAAAAAAAAGTATTACAAGACGAAAGGCCAGTGAAAACTACCCGTATTTTGAACGCGCAGCGCAAAAAAACGAAACTTAATAAAAACATCCGGTTTTTATAAACGAAACAGACTATATTCCTACTTTTTAAAAGCCGCACTTGCAGCATTAAAAAAAAAAGAAGACAAATCAAGAAATGACAATAGGTTAGTCACACACGTGGCGGCCGCTTTAGGGCGCATTAGTACGGAAGGGGGGTAGGTCGCATTGAGTCGCAGTAGTAGCAAATGAGTTGAGAGTAATTAGAACTTTCTTACATGCCACTTAACTTTTAACTAAATAAAAATATTAAAATTCTCTAATGCCAAAAAAAATTAAAAATGTACACAACAGAAATTTAAATACAATAAAATCAGCTACAAAACATTTAAACTGGTGGTGTCGCTAAAACAAAATTTTATCTCACAATGATATAACAGTTTACTACAGAAGTGGGTCATGGTGGAATGGCTACCTCAGATCCCATTGTAAAATACCAGGTTATACCCATAGGGCAGTGTGACAGCTATTGTGTATCCTACTAACAATTATCAACTCGCTTTTTTGTATTGCACATTTTATTCAACTTTACTTACCTGGGTTTCCTCCCTGATGGGCATGGGGCTGATTTTACTGGAACACTGGGTCGTCATCTCATTAGTGGTATCTGGCTCTACTTTATCCATAGCACCCTGACAAGGGACTTTAATCTTATCTTCTCTTTCCTTCAAAAGGAAAAACACATTTTTAAGCCATCAGTCATTTATGACTTGTAGAAACAAACAACAAATTCTATCACTTAAAAATAATATTAAGAAATCAGTCAGTCACCTGCAGCATTTTCTTGGCCATTTCTATAAAACAAGTTTCATAATCCTCAGCTGTCAGTAGATGGGTCTCAAGGGCTTCCTTTTCTTTGTTAATAGCCTGTTGAACTTGACAATCAGAGGCTAAAAGAATCTTCATATACTTTGTGATATCACCATCTGAAAAAAAAAAACAGTTTGTGTTCATCAATTTTATTTCTTTCAAAAATTTAATTTTCAGAAAAAACAACATAAGAATTATTATTATTCTAAATCTAACACTTTTGAAGATTTTAATTTAATTGTAAAGGAGCATAAAAATAGCCCAAACTGTCAGAGCAGTTTATAAATTTAGCTCAAGCTCGATCAAATGTAAATACTTATTATTGGTTGACTAGGAAATTGCCTAAAAACCAATTGAATATGTTTTCATATATGAAACACAAAAATTATTTGAATATATGTATTCTTTATCAAAGTGCTAATAAAATCATTTATACAAAATATTAACAATAACTTTCAAATAAAAACACTAAACTGTGTGTGGTTTTTTGGGGGTTTGGGAGGGGGGGGGGGAGACAATCGCAAATCTTTTAGCCATTTAAAATCTGAGATGTGTATTTTGTTCTCAAAAAAAGGGAAGTAATGTCAATAATTGGAAACTTGCATAGGAAAAAATTCATATTGTCACGTATTTTGAATCTTAACAAGGTTTATATTTTAAAAAAAATGGTTAACAGACATGCCTACCTCCACAAATCAAAATGAGGAACACCCAAGGTAAAAATTAGGAACATGGGACCAAAATGAGGAACATAAGCACGGAGGAATCATTTTTGAGCCAATATAGTCTACGCTAAATAATATTATTAAAAGAAAAATGGGAAAAATAATTTCACTTACAGTAATAAGACTGTATATATTATATATATAATATATAGAATACAATCTAAGTCAATATAGAGTTAATGAAAAAAAAATATTGTGGGGGTGGGGGGGATACATTTTTGTAAGTTTAACTAGGGTTATAAATCTATTCCAATGAAAAACAGTGGCTTTTTATGTAGCTATATGATTTTAAGCTATTAGGCAATAACTGCAATGCTGTGTTTTTTTTTAAAATAAACCCCTTCAATCTAAGTCTAAGGCCTAAGACAGATACGCAGAAAGTGGTAAAAATAAAATTAATCAGTAGGCCTATATATATTCTAAGCTAAGGACAAGGTCAAGGTAATTGAACTTAAACTTAAATGCTTGATATTGGTCAATTGGTAAAACTAACTAGTCTAAATTCATTTATAAGCCTAGGCCTAGGACTAAGTCTAAAGGTCTAAGCCAATTTACATCTAAGCCAATTTATTTAAATAGGCTTAAATAGGCCTAGCTAAATGCACTAACACTGTGTCTGTTCTAATACATCAACATCAGTTTTACTAGCCGATTTAAAGCAGTAGGCCAGTAGGGAAAATATAATTTACTTTATTTTGAATTTTAATTTAGCGACTACTTTTTTTTTTTATTAAGTAACTAGAAGTTAGAAGGTAATATTTTGTTTTGGCTAGCAATGGTTAGTTTAGTTTCCCTAAAATTATTTGACATAACAAAAACAGTTAAGTAATTGACGGTACCGCGAAGCGCTACGCTTATGCACTCACGACCTAAAAAAGGAAATACATAAAAAATTAAAACCGAAGTGAGAAGAAGAAAACAAAAGTTGGCAAACGCCTTTTGTTTATTTCGCGTTATTACTTTCTTAATTAAAATGTCGGCATTTTTGGAGATGCCGATTTTGCGGAACAAACTGGTCTAATGCGGAATTGCGGAACAGGGGGTAATTTTCAGCCATTTTACAGAACGGTTCCGGAAAATACGGAACGGTAGGCATGTCTGGGTTAATAATGGGGATAGTAGGTCATGCTTTGTTTACTTTGTTCCCCTGCAAAACATTACTTCAGTATAGGGCTCATGGGACTGCTTACCTTAGCAATTCCAAGTCTTGTTACTTAAACTTGTTTAAATTATTTATTTTTTTTATTACAGAGACCTCTTTTTGTAATCTCAAAATTCCAACAATAATTGTAAATACTACTTACCACCAAAATCAACTATTAACTTAATTTTAATGAAAAACCTCTTCAGTTGATCCTTAATTAGCACCATTCTAGCAGATGTACTTAACTAATGACACACTAGTTTGCTAACATCCCATTACAAAAAAACTGTTTGACAAGTAATCTTTAAGATATTTTGGTTTAAACATTGAAAAAAATTAACTGACCATCAATATTGTGAGGTAATCCACATCTATCTTTCCATTCAGATTTGGGGGAGGTGTAAACACTGCCTTTACTTTTCCTCATCAATCTCATTTCTATTTCATCCCCTACTTTATATTCTGGGACTTCAATGCACTGCACACTGAAAAACAGACAACGCAAAGTTACTGCAGGTGTGTCAAAAGTTTGTAAAAAAAATTAGTAAATACAACTCAATTTTTAGAAACACTAAATGTGAAGTGAAGGCACACAATAAATTCTATATGAAATTGTGATTTGTGTAGTCAACGCTCACCTTTTCAATTCACTGACAGATATTTTATGAGGGCATACAGGGCATTTGTTGTGCCCTACGGAGTCAGTATCATTCAAGTGATGTAATATACATGCCCAGCAATACGTGTGGCCACACTTAGTAATTTTTCCTGTAGGAAATAAAAAAAGGTTTCATATCTCTACAGATTTGAACAATGACACTAATGATCAACAATACAAATTTTATGATTTGGCAAGTCGCATACAAGTATTTCATTAAAACAAAAATATAGACGACTTTAGATAATAACTCACCAGCTAACGGTTCCTGTAGACAAATCGGACATGTAATGGTCTCAGTTGAGAAAGTTCGGATCAATTCAACTTTATCCCAATTAACTAGTGCATCAGGATCTATTGCTTGTTCAGTGTACTCACTATCATTACGAACAACAAACTGACAGCTGTAAGAATCAGAATAGTTTAAAAATAACTTTAGTTTTGCCCCACTCAAAAAAAACATGATTAAAAACATAAAACATTTTTTTTAAGTTATTTAGAAACACTATTTAGCTAATACCTTCTTAAACATTGTATACTTTATCTATGTAATTGTTTCAAATTGAAATTTTAATTTTTAAAATTGCTGGCATTGAATCTTATTTAACTGTCGGAAAATACATCTTCGTTTTAACATCAATAAATATTTGGATAATAACTATTTGACCTTTGCGATGCATAATAGAATGCATATGTTAATAAAGTAGAATAGAATACACACCAGTTACTAAAATATCTTTAACACAAATTTATACATCCCAGAAGAATCAATAAAACAGACCTAGCCTGCAAAAACTGCTCTTTACTGTAACGTGCAACGGGTGCCTTCCTATAAAATCCTTGACCCCGGCCGCTATTTGACCTTCCTGTGCCACTTCTCCAGCCTCCGTTAGTCCCACCTTGTGTATGGGAACCATAGGAAAATTTTAACAGATGATTGGCATTGCCCTTTCGGGAGGAAGTATTTCTCACATCAAAGATTTCACCAGTCTCTGCTATCTTAAAATTGGAAAAAAAAAAATACATTAACGGGTACATACAAAAATCATTACCAGTCTATGAACTCTGGTGTTATAAGCAAAGACTATAGGGCTAATCTGTCTTCCTATACTTACCATCTGAAATCATTTTAAATTTCCATTCTTTAAAAAAAATCCACAAACCAATCATTACCGACATTTATGAATTTTGAATATCCCTACTATCAGCATAAGAGTCTATATAGCTAGTCCAGATAAAAACAATAGTTTGTGGATGTTTTTAAAGTCTTCATTTTTATTTTTTTTAAAAACATGATCAGGCGTTTTATTAAGGACTTGTCATTGCAACTAAATAATTATTCACCTTTTTTTTTAAATAATTATTTTTCATGCTGTTTCCAAACTTTGGTCATTTTCACAAACTGAAAGAACCCTGTTAGTTAATGTGCAGTAAGTTAAAAAAAGAGAATTTTTCTTTTCACTTGAACATAAATAAAATTCTATATTTTATGACTGATATATTTTAAATGCGTTTCAACGGCACTCAATTTTGATTTTTTTTACGCTTACCTCTTCACCCTGTCTATCATTAAAATAGTCTCTTTGTCGCGGCCTCTTGTCATTAAAGTATCTATTGGGCCTCTGAGCAGGTCTTGAAAGTTGCGACAGTTCCTGTGGTCTGCCTGCATTGTTGGGTTCTCGCTGTTTTCTTTGACGCCCATTTTTAAAATCTGAAAGAGAAGGGAACAACTTTACATTTTAAAAAAATAGTATAATATAAAGGTAAAAAAATATTTTATTGACATTTCTCAAGAAAGACTCAGAGAAAAAAAGTAATTTTCTTCAAAATGTTCAATGTATTCTATTCCTTTTAGCTTGGACTAGTCGGTTATAAGCTCGGTTACTCTGGTTGATGTTTACTATGCACACCAAATAGCTTTACAAATTATTTATATTTACTTTGCCAAAGTTTGAGGAGGGCTGGCAAAATTTAGTAGGCATGAATAGGATTTAGAGTTTTTTGTGCTATTTCTTATGAAATTTGGTAAGAATGTGTCATTATTACAATGTTTTGTTTTTATTTTTCCCTTTTTATGGATTCTAAGGAATTCCAACGGAAATTTTTGCTACATAGAGTTAACATTAAAATTTATCTAGTTAGCAAGAGTGACTGTTTAAAAAAAAATTGCTTTCATTGGAAAACGATCTGCCACGCTTCCTAAAACACTTATCAATAGGTTAATCTCACTTGTGTATCACGTGATGTAAACAAATTTCAGGCGGATGGCAAATCCTATTGTCGATAATTTCGAGGCGTTCATGGCGTTAACAACATTCACACTGAGTTTTAAGCTTAAAATCAGTACTACCTAAAAATCATTAACAGTGGCTTATTGTCCGATTAAAACCTTGTTTAAATTGGCATGTAGGACAAGTAATACTTGCAATAAAGTTTCTTATAACTTATAAAGAGTCTTTAGATGCAGTTAGTAAACGAAGATAAATTGACTTTGATTAGTTTGATTTTTGATAAATGATAAAAATAAATGGAGTAGATCCATAATTCCATATGAATATAAGAACAACTTGTGGTCCACTGACGTTGTCCATTTACCAACAATTGAACAAGAAGACACATGAATATCTTATCTATAAAGTAAGCTTTTACACTCATCGGCACTTTAAAGCATCGAAGCAGCTTGGAGCTCATAATCAACTAACCTCAGGCCTCAGGCTGGGTGAAAGGTATAATGAGCCACAAACCCAAAAGCAGTGAAAACATTATCATTATCTCTGAGGTAAGTTTATTTAAATACTATTTTCATTCTAAATGAGGATTTGTGTGTGTATAGTAATTTTATAAGACTTAAGTTAAGACCTATTGAAATGCACATGTCACATAGGTGACATGGTCACATAGGCCTATAATTATAATATTATATTATTTATGACATAATAATTTATGTGCATTATAATTCTGATTAGGTCTACAATTCTACATGATGTACTTGACATGCATTTATAAAAGCATGATAGACGATAGACCTTATATATAAATCTTTATGTTATATAAAGAATTTATAGTATTTTATAGGCCTAGACTTTTATTTAACATTTTTTTAAGTTTTTATAAGAATAAAGATTAGGCATGTAAGTGTAATGTAAATATTAAATAGACTTTAATATTATTTTAGGCCTAGAAAACTATAGGCCTACTATATCAGTTTGTTATATAGGCCCATTATACTAATATAATATTATTTGTATAGCGCTGCCAACAAACATAATTTAAGCTAAGATCGCATTTAACATACAACTAAGAACACACACATATATAATATAATCTCTAGGGCTCAAGGCTAAGATATATAAAATTAAATTATGATTTAAATTTAATAATATTTATTTATTTATATAAAGGTACGTTTTGAGTATTGTGACATTGAATTGTAGGCTTATATATTTTAGGATCATGTAATAAAAGGAGTGTATTTGTTTCTTTTTTTTTAAGGTTCACCATTCCCAGTCACTGACCGTGAAAAACCCTTGAAGCCTTGGGTAATATCTCAGGAGGATGGAACTATTAAATTGTCACTGCACATTGTGACTGCGTGGCTGGTCTAGCAGATGTGAAATATGCTTACCAAGGACAGCGTATAGTCCTTTGGGACCTATCAATATCAAGATCCCAACAAGAACACATTAACTATGAAGTGATTGAATCCATCAAAAATGTTGTCTACCTATCTACCAAATATGAATCTGCTATGCGTGTGTTCCCAATAACTTCCAAATACCACATGTTATTATTTTCTCAAATTGCCCATCAGACCTCAGTAAACTGTCTTATGACAGATAGGAAGTGCGAAAAATAGGACTAGAACACACAACCTATGATGATACACCAGTGATCTTCAACCCAAAAGCAATACAAGATGAACAAGAACAAGACATTTTAATGACATTGTAAAATAACAAACAAAAGTTGTGGTTTTGATTTTTCTGATTTAATTAACTTTGAAAATTAAACTTTTAAAATTTAACAAAGCGTTTTTCAATTGGTTGTCATCGTTGGCTGTACGTTTGAATGTAGAGCACAAGTTATTGATAGGTTGTCCCTTGTCTTCGTTTTGCAAATGTCATAAAATAGTGAATTCTATACATCAGACAGTCTGCTTCTCCTGATATTCCATACCTAAGCAACATCTGGTATTCATTAACCGAAGGGTGGTCAGTATCAATGTAAGATATATCAAACCACATAGGCTTATTAGATAGATCCCCAGTAATGCCAAAAGGCAAGTTAAATCGCAAAAGCACAAACACAAGAATCAAGGCTTGAAATTGAAACGGTCTGTATCACTACCGGTACCTTTTAATTCATACCCCATATCAATAGTTGGGTCCCAATCAGGATTATGTTCTTGAACAAAAGTAGCAGGTTTTCCTAGAGGAAAAAAACAAACAAAACCCACATTAATTAATTAATATAAATATAGTATTGATGAGGATTATAATATAAATAACACATGGCTCTCTCAGACAAAAAGGTTCCCGACCCCTGATATAACGCAACAAAAACAAGGAAAAAAAAATATAAATATATAATTGTTAAATATAAATATAATTGTTAAATTTTAAATATAAATATAATTGTTAGGCCTATATATAAATTAATATAATTGTTAAAAAATAGATAACTTTTCTTTTTGTGTGCCTGCCTCTTTAAAGTAGCCTATTTAAACTGTCAATCTTTAAACTGGAAGGGCATTAAAAAAATCATTATAAAAAATAAAAATGTGTCATGATTTTATAATTTAATTATTGTGTTAAATGGGACTGTTTGAATTATAAAGCTTTGTAGCAAATCTTAAAGATAAACAACTAAATTTTGTTTACATGTTAGGCCTATATTATATAGAATCTAGTAATATAGTAGGCCTATACCATAGCCATAGCATAATAAAAGTTGTCTAGTCATTAAGCATATAAGTGTCAGAGCGGATCAAAATATAATTACCCTAGGCCTAGAAAGTACTAGTACTAAGCTTAGTAGGCTACTGGACTACAATCGACTGCATTATCATAAACTACCCTAACGCCTCACGACACTGAGACTGATTCGGTAGTGGACGGTAGGCCTACATTCCTACATACTAGTAACATAACCTTTATTTCATGCATCTAGAATATAAATATGATTAAAGTAAACTTAAGCATAATATAGTCAAAATATTCATAAAAAAAAGACTTACCTGAAATGAAATGTTTTGAACACACGCAGGTTCAACATTTGACATTCTCGTGTGTAGGCCTAATCACTAATGGTTTTTCTGTTTATATTTCTTAGCCAAAGTCGTCGGCGTCTTACACTTTTATTTAATTCCAAAACACTACTACCTTTGTCCATTATTATTGCTGGTATGTGAAAAAAGGAAATATCATTTCCTCTTTTAAATCTGTGGCACAGCCTTTAATACAACAAGTCTAAACCATGATTTAATACAATAAGTAGTAGTATGACTATCTAAATCTAAGCTTTCTTTAACAGCAGTAATGAAATCGAAAGTAAGTTTTTGCCATCCGTCATGGCGGTACACAGGAATTGATGACGTCAATGAGATTAACCTATAGCTCCACATGAAAAATTTTCAGTTGAAATTTTTTAGAACTCTACTTTTTGTGAACAAGCTACCCCAAAGAATTACCGAAAATGTTACATGGCTCTAAAAGTCACATTTATCAAGTTAGGGGATGTGATGTCATCTCTCGGGAGAAAACACTAAAAATATAACTTTCAAATTATTTTTTAGCAAACTAAATTTTTTTAACATTGAAAAGTATCTGTCATGGTTCCTAAAACACTGAGTAATCAATAGCTTCAAGTGAAAAATTTTCAGTTGGAATTTTATAGAACCCTACTATAAATCTACTTTTTTGTGGGTAGCTAAATTTAGGCCCTTAAACAGCTTAGGTTAATGACTATTTAAGGCTAAAAAATTACTGTAGGCTAAGAGGTAAATTCAAAAGTTTGGACCAAAACACAAAAAAACTTAGAAATTAGGCCTAGGCCTATACAAAATAAAGTCAGCATTAATGGCATTATCATTATTCAGTAGGCTCTAAATATATATTAGGAAGGCCTAAAGGCAAAAGTTACAAACTATTCATCTATGATTCTATTGTCATGTCAGGGTAATACTTCGGTACTCCTGCCCCACAAAAAGTAGGCTGCTAAAAAATTCCAACTGCAAATTTTTTCGCGTGGGGCTATTGATAAGTGTCTTAAGAAGAGCGGCAGACTATTAAAAATTGTATCGGTTAGGTTAATAGGATAGGGAGATATTTGTAGTTTTTTTTTTATTTGGCTGTAGATAGCCAAACTGGCCATATCTTGGGACAGAAAGTAGTGTAGAATAGCACATGCTCAAGACAAGGTGTTCTCAACAAGTAGGAAGAAAGAACAATAGGATTTTGTGTCTTTTTGTGTTATTTCATATGAAATACGGTAAGAATAATTTTATTTTTCTATTTATTTCGTGCTATTTGGCCCCTTTTCCCTTTTCGGTATCGGTTCTAAGAAATTCCGACTGAAAATTTGAGTAGCGGAGTTATTGATAAGTGTGTCTTAGGAAGCGCTGCAGACATGTGTTTCATGGCTGTGTGACGTCACAAGCCTTTTGTAAACACAATTGAAATGAATTTTTTTTTTGGGATGAAAAAATTTAATTCAATTTTCAATTGTCTGCCGTTCTTCCTAAGACACTTGAGTGACTCAAGGCGACAAAATTTTCACTTGGAATTTTTTAGAACCCTATTTTATTAATAGTGGAGAACACGGACCCCACGAGATATTTTCGTGTGTCATATATCAAATTAAAGGTCTACTTGCCCTGATTACAAAACAGTTGGTTTCATTTAACGATTGCATTTCTGTATTTTTTTATTTAATTTAGAAATTTTGTTAATTTTGAGTGTTTTGTGAAATTTTTTGTTGTAAATAAAACTTTGTTACGTCCCTTTGTGTTTTTGTTAATATCCCATGATGCTATACTTATCCCATGATGCTATGCTGTGCACGAGGTCCTAAAAAAAGTGAACCGCCATTTTGTGGCCAAAAAAATATTTTGCGCTTTTTTTTTAAATTCTTTATTTGGCTATACCTTAGGTTTAGTAGGTTCAGTAGGAATTAGTAGGGGGTCAGTAGGGGTCAGGGTTAGGGTTAGGGGTCAGTAGGGGTCAGTAGGGGTTAGGGATCGGGGTTAGGGGTCAGGGTTAGGGTTAGGGGTCAGTAGGGGTCAGTAGTGGTTAGGGATCAGGGTTAGGGTTAGGGGTCTCTAGATATAGGGTTTAGGGATCAGTAGGGTCAGGGTTAGTTTCTAGGTTAAGGATGGATATGTAGTATTTTTATTTTTGAAAAAAAAATATTTTGGCTTTTTTTTGGCCAACATGGCATATTGCACGTCACATCGCAAATGCGATATTGTATCCCATAATGCATCATCGAAGGCGACAAGAAATGGCGACATGTCTGTAAAGATGTAGACGATTTTTTGTTTTATTTCATATTAAAAAGGTATGAAAGTGATCTTTTAATGCTTTTTTAGGTTTTTAAATACATTTTTATATCGGTTCTAAAGAAATTTTACTGAAAATTTAAACTGCTGGAGCTATTTTAGGTTCGATTAAAAGTGATAGTATTAAAACTCTAGTGACGTCACATTACTAAAAAAAAAAAATGGCGGGTGTCGTTTTAATATTTCATATAAAATCTTCGTATTTTTGTCGTAAATTTTTTTTTTTCAAAAAATTTATTGTGAAAAGTATCTTCCGTTGTTCATTAGACACTAAGCAATAGCTCCAGGCAAAAATTTTCAGTAAAATTTCTTTAGAACACTTAGTTCTGCGTGGGGCCGCTGTTCTCCACTATTACCCCCTATTTTTCTAGAACCAAGCACACTAAAGTATTACCCCATGCCCATGCCATATTGAGATACATATTACAGTAGTCGGCCTATGTTAAGCTTAAGACTTAAACTTAAGATAAAACACCAATGCATGTCTAAAAAAAAATCTTTACTATTTTTTATATAGGTCATACTAGTCTAGACCTATTAATAGTAGGTCTAATACTAATGAAAATATTGTTTTTTTTTAGTCATTTTAGAGTGCAAAAATCTTACCACTCTTTTTTTCGCATATGGCACCATTGTTCTTATGCTGAACTGGTGACTGTCGTGAAGGAAGTTTTTTCTCCATTGCACCAATCTCTTCTTCTAACATCAACACACAATTCAATATCTTTTAAAACTATCAATCCAGTCTGCTGAGCAGGGATAGCTTTACTTCCAAGTTGAGACACCATTTTTAGAATGCCATGTTGATTACCAAACAAGAAAAAAATATAGAGTTCTTTTGAAACTATTCTTTATAATTATCAAATAGTAGTAGTATTTTGGTGAAAAAGAATGAAAATAGTGGTACCTAGGTACCAAAAGCGCTCTATTGAACGCTACCAATAAAACTCCAAGCGATCAACGACCGCCCTAATACAATATGGCGCAACGGTCCAGAAAAGTCCCGGATGTTTCATTGCTCGCAGTAGATCCACTCAAAGAATCCAAATGATTCACTGACCATTATAATTTATAATACCCCATAATCACTTACGGAGCACTAGCTTAGTAGCTTTTAAACCAAACTTATTCTACTGTTAGGATAGGCGGGCACACAGGGGGAAGCTATGATAACATTTATATACTTAAAATGGACAAATTTAGATAGCGTGAAAAATAGTATTAAAAAATTATTCGATCTATGGTTAGTCTACTTAAAATAACACACAAATATTTTGTGTCTATTTCACACATAATATAATAATACCCGGCATTTTTAGAGTGCATATTTCCATGCTATAGGGCACTATAGGCCAACATATTATGTAAGCTTAGTATGTAGCATGCTCAGTGTGTTATCTTTCCACAATTCAGTTGCCGGTGTTGGTGTGGGCAATAGGCTATATGCGCAAAAACACTAATCAAAGAGTAGGCCTAGGCCTAATTAGGTAGCCTATTCAAATATATATATATTTAAGAACTCTTTTGTCTCACAAGTTCTCAGTGTCTGAGGAAATCTGTTCCGCAGTGTAGACCACAGAATATGTAGGCCTATATGTAGACCCCTTAGATTCATAAGAGTGCACCCGACACGACTTGTTTTTGTGCCCGCGGCGGCAATAGGTAGGCTAACACTTCTGCCTTGTCACTTGTCAAGATTTAATTAAAGTCTGTTTATCAGCTGCCATCCACGATTTCACCACAAGAAAACACTCACCAGCAACCCGACAGCACTAGCAGAAGGGTCGAGGTGGAAGCTCTTGTTATACAACTCTGTGTCTTCTGCAAATAGTTTTCAAGATACTTCTTCTTCTTCTATTAGTAGCCAGTCTGCAGAGTAGTTTGCTCTCTTGCAGTCAATGTCAGACACACTGGCATTGTTATTCTGGGTTTTCCTTTGTGGCTTTTTCCAAACCCCGCAGTTCAAGAGAGTTTTTGGTTCTGCGCCCAGCACATGTGAGTGGTACGTCGGGATCGGGCTGCATTGAGTCAGGGCTGAGTCGCTGAGTTTTGATGAGGTGGGACTGGCCTATGGCCCAGTCTCCGCCATCCACAAAGCTCTCCAAATGGTTATGACACTCAGTTGTGCCATTTAGTTTTTAAGATTCTGGGAATACTCTGTGGAATTGTCACTCCTGGATTAAGGCCCCTTCACGACTTTACACCCACCCATCTCCATGCTACCAATTCCATATAGCACCCCAGCAGGAGCTGCGCAAAACCTCTCGCCAGGGTACACTACACTGCGGAACAGCTTTCCCCAGACACTGAGAATCTGGACCTCTGTCGAACAGCACCTCAAAGGGTGGTACCAGTTTTACGTGCCCGGGTTATACCCAATGCACAACCCACCATTAGTCGCCTTTTACGACATGCAAGTGGGATTTGGCAATGGGGTTATTCTTTCACCTGGTCATTTCCAGGACCCCGATAGGGCCTACCCACGCGGAAAGGGGGGGGGGGTCGAGATACACCGTGTCTTTCGAAATAATTCTGACCAGCTGCGGCTTGTGTACGTGGTTTACAAGATAGACCACCAAACTGGGACGAGGAGTGCCATTCGATGAAGCCAGATTTACAACCACACGCTGACAGATAGGCAGTGCCGTTGCAAGGGATTTGGGGGCCCGGGGGGGGGGGGCTTGGCCTCTTTAGGGGCCCCTGCATTTTGACATGCGAAAGTATGACATGAGAAAAAAACAATTCCGACACTCATTTGGGGGCCCCCCTCAAGTAGGGGGCCGGGGGGGCTTTCGAATTTGGACCCCCTCTCCCTTTCCCCTAACTACGCCACTGTAGATAGGAATGAAACCAGAGGCGCGTAGTTCCAGAGATTCCACCCTATTTTGAAGCATCAAAATAAAAAATAAAAAAAATCAAATCAATAGCCATAGTCCAGCAGAACCAAGAGTGTCAACTTAGATCACTACAGCTAGCACTACAAAGAACACCATTCATGACAGTGAGTAGTGCTGTTTCACAGCTATGTCGAGATGCAACGAAAAATGCCCCAGATTTTCTTCTGAAAATATTACTAAGTGTGTCAAAGGTTTCCTTACAAATCTGCTTCCCTTCTCCACAGCAGGTCGACCATGATGCTCTCAAAGCTCACCACAGCTGTATTCACTTAACACTTCCTTTTATGAAAAGATAACATTTATGAGAAGATGGTTAAAAAAACAAACAATATGTGATAAAAAAAAAACAACAACAAAAATGCACATGGAGGGAGGGGAGTATCGCATTCACTATATTAGACCATAGACTATAATACACATGGAACGCTTGCTTGATATGATGACTCGAAAGACTGGCTTTTCGGAATTTCCAATTCGTTGTTTCCTTTGCACTTCCGTTTTATTGAATCGCTTCGAATTTCTCAATGAAAAATGAAAATTAAAATCGAAAGTTCTATACAGCGGAAACATTTAAGAAACAACAAGGAGCGTAGAAGTAATTTAAGACTGCATTATTGGTTGCGCACGCAAAAAAAAAGTAGGCCTACATATAAGCTCTAAAAATATAGCAGCGGTCCATCTTATTATTAGTCTGTGATTAGACTAAAGAGTTAGAAATACAACCAAGTGCTATAGTTGTAAAATCCGTGTTAAAAACAGTAGACCTATCTTAGTAATTTAGATTTATTAGATGCCTACAACATTAACAACTCATTTTGTTATAGTTAGTCAACAATTTTAGATTTTTCAATAGCTTTTTATTTTTCTTATTTTTTTGTTCTCTTTCACATTTTTCTTTTGTTTTTTTAGTTGTAATTTTCATGTGATTAAAAAAAAAATACTTTGTAGCCTGTTGTTTTTTATTTTACCTTGTACACTTTGCTCTTTAAAATGTTAAAAGCAAAAGTAGATCTACTAGACTAGATAAAAATGCACCGCCGTTTTTAGAATCTTTCTGTTTTTTTCGTTTTATAGGAGCAGACAATCCGCGGTTGTTGCTACTTCCTGTTAAATCTAAGTGTTGTATGATTCATCTGCAGCTTATTGTCTAAATTTGAAAACGCTGTCTGTTTATAAGAAGAAAACAGAATATTTCGTAGAGAATATTTAATTCAAACCACTAATAATTCTACATTTAGTTAGGCAACAAGCACTCCAGTCGCCATGACAGAAGCTCGTCAGGTAAGGATCTTATTTTATAAGTTATATTTTTTTATTTTTCTATTAAAAATTATCATAATTTTCATAATCATAATGATAATGATTATGCGAATTATGCCTAAACTTAATTAAAATTTAGGCATTTCTAAGTAAACTAAGTATTTAATTTAAAATTTAAAGTAGGCCTGGCTAAAGAAAAACACTGACTTATGACTACATAAATAATATATTAATTAGTGAATTTATCAATTTATTATTATAATCAACATACCGTCAGAATTTAAAATTAAAATTGTGCGATCAGTCTGATCAGATCTAAACTAAAACTAAAACAACATATATCAGACTTATCAGAGCTATCATTATCAGACTCAGAATGTTTTTTTTTTACGATTTTCTTATTGAAACCTCTTGCTGGGTCTTACTAAAATATAATCATACTTTAATGACATTTAGTATGAGTATTAAATTTAGTATCTTTTTATTTTTTAATTTTACCTACGGTAGTTGTAGGTTTTAGTAGACATCTTATTTATAATTAAAGTCCTTAGCCGGGGCTATTTTTCAATTAATTCAATGTCAAAATCAAACTGATCAATACTTGATAAAGATTTTTTAAAAAGCAAAGCTTCTTGCCAATCAAACATGAAATATCAATAAAAGGGCTATATAATATACTATAGTCTAAATAAAGAATTGTTTTATTACGTTAATACTCTTAAGTATGCTTTTTTTTCATCTTAGTCTTTTTTTTTTTAGAGCCTTTCTAAAATATTAAATATACTATAGTATAGAGTTATTAGTGTAAAGAAGTGGGTCAAATTATAGATTTCCCCAAGGTGTTCTAGTTCTAGGACACAATAACCAGTCTCCATTGCTGGTTGCTGCTCTGTAAACACTTAAAACTGTGAATAAGTTAATACTATCCACTGCAATAACTTGATTGAATTACAACTGTTTTATCTATCAATTTCTGTGTCGACTGTCTCTGTGTATGGAACTTTATTATTAGAATGATTTCACACATATCTATATATATATATATAAAGTAGACTGTGTGTGTGGATTCCGATCCCCATTTGGTTAAAGACACATGACCTTATTGTCTCATATTTTACTTTTGCCATCTCGCTTTCTGCGTGTGTCCACCTTAGCTGAGTGGTAAGCGTATCCGACTGCCATGCGTGCGACCTGGGTTCGATTCCCCACTGATTTCCATTAATATTCCTTTTTTTAAAAAAGATTGCAAAGAATTTCAGGACTTAAAAGATTACCTAAAATGTTTTCAATAAGTAAAATCTACAGTAATTATAATTATATTTACTTGCAATGCGGTAGACAGGTGTACAATTATCAGCCAGGGATAGTCTAAACTTTTTGTTAAATAAAAAGACATGCCCCTTTTTTACCTGATAACAATATAAAAAAAAATTTCCTATCCTGTTTCAGTAAATACCGGTAATAAATAATTATATTTTAAAAATTATTAGAGCTTTCTGTACATTGTAGTTGATAATTTTTTTATCAGTAGCTATAGGCCAATGTATTTTGTTCCCCTGGCAATGCCG
Source organism: Anisus vortex (assembly GCA_949126835.1). Classification (NCBI taxonomy): domain Eukaryota; kingdom Metazoa; phylum Mollusca; class Gastropoda; family Planorbidae; genus Anisus; species Anisus vortex. Next base: position 35,481,791 of record OX421504.1, read on the forward strand.
GGGAATTCGACTTGTGTTAAAATAAATCACCACTTTTTGGGTGTGTTGTCACTTTGGCACTATATAGATGTAATTTGGCACTATATAGATGTAATTTGGCACAATATATAATGTAATTTGGCAATATATAGATGTAATTTGGCAATATATAGTTGTAATTTGGCAATATATAGATGTAATTTGGCACTATATAGATGTAATTTGGCACTATATAGATATACCATTTATGAGATAACAGACGTCTCCCAATTATGTTTTGACATAAAATTAAGTAGCCTAAAAAGTATTTCAAATAAACCACTTTGTTGCAAATCACAATGAAGCAGCAATCACCAATTTCCTTGGCCAAACGATGCCAGGGGATATTGTGGCCAGTGCAACGCACAGCTGCATTTACTGCACAGCTGGTTATACCCTGCCTCGTTCTCCCGACCAGACCCTTGCGCTAATCAAGATTTGAACCCAGGACCTTTAATATGGTACACAGAGGGCACTGCTGCTGCATCGCCATGCCCAATTGTAACATTGATTATAAGGCAACAGCGAGTTTACTTCTCCCAAAACATTTGTTTTACTTTTAGGCTAAATGGTGTTTTAACGATTACATATATTTAGTGATATTTTCATATACTACTAATAGCTTTATTACTTAATATATATGGCATCCGTCCGTCCTCAAAGGATGATGGCGTTATCTCCTTTTCCTCCGCCCGTCCCTTTTCTTCGCTCTTTTCTGCGAGGGCGGTTTCTGGGACCCGCATGCCCTCACGCACCTTTGACTGCCAGCAAGGCCCTCCCATGATTTATGATCAATGTGAGCCAGAAGCCTCTTTTTTTTTGTTCCAACTGCCAGCTCTCCATACAGCAGGGCATTTGGTATACGCTCCGGGCCCATTCTGTGGACAACATATTTATATTTATGCTTATGTATAAAAAGATCATATAACACTTGATAATTTAATTGGCCATTGCCATGCAAAGATCCTTTCAACTTAACTTAAAATGTAATAATAATTTAATAATACATTTTCATGTCAAATTGATTTGTATTGAATTATTACAGTGATCTAACACTTAAATAAAAATAACCTGACCAAAAAAAAATTGTTTATTACTAGACCTAGTAAAAAATCATTTAAAACATGAACACACAAGTGCGGTGTATCATATAGTTGACATGATACACTGGCTCTTTTAATTTTGCAGGTTTCTGTTTCTTCAGTGGAGAATGGTTAAGTTAAGGCTGTGTTTGTTTAAGTTCAATAATACTCCAACACATGATTAAATATATAGAATAATAACACAGATGTTGCTTGACGAAAGGGCAAGCTGACTTTCAAGAACAAGTTAAATAAGAGCCCCCCCCCCCCGATAAATGGAGCGAACATATGCTCAAGTTTTATAAGAATGTATTGATTCTCTAGAACAATAAACTAGCAATTGATGTGTAAACCTGGCAACATGCACGTGGGGCTTGGCAAAATAAAACCTCTATTTGGGCAATAAGTGCCCTAAATGTAGAGAGAGTGCAGAGGAAAGCCGGGGGAAGGGGGGAAATAAAAAAAATGTCAGCCTGACATAAATTCTATCCAAAAATCTGATTGGTCGACCAGTTAGTTCTGTTTAGTTTAGAACCTGTGATCAAACCATGCAACCCCTGGTAAAATAAAATAAAATGTGAAGATCAAGTAAAAATATAATTTGTGGATAGCTCTGGTTTATTTTGATAGGTGAAGGAGTGGGATTAACCCTTACCTTGTTATCAAATGTCTATGTAACATATTGTTGACAACTTGCTCCCAGTGTCAATTAATTTTAGATAAGGCGAATATATTGGGCTGCGTTAACCTATGAGAAAAGGTAAGAATAATACTGATTCATTTTGAAGACCCCTGCTCTCAAAAGCTCAGACCTATAAAGCTAGGCTAAAAATGATTTATAAATAAAAAATGTAAATTTTTAAAATTGGAATTACATGTGCTGAGAACAAGTGGGGGGGGGGATCCCCAAAGTATGCCTCACAACACTTAGTCATACAATTTTGTACCATGTAACTATGTAACCTGTGTTGAAAATTAAAGTAACACCTTTTTTTCTTCACTATTTCTTTTAATCTGGCATTTTTTAATGGAACGCAGGTGGCCCCCCAAAATGGCAATTCAAGTCACTTCTACAAGAAAATGAGTTCTAGAGCATGTTAAATTTAAATCTGCTGGCACAATGAATGAATAATAATTAGAAATCCTGCCTTGGCACACTATTGCCAACCCTTGTACCAGTATCCCAGTAAAGAAATCATTTGATACAAGGGCCCTTTTGAGATAGACAATAGAAATAATTATGAACAAAGTTTAATAATAATAACTATCTATACTAGCTACTACAACAATTCAAACCGATTCTCTGTTTAAAATATTAAGTACTGTAGGTTTTTCTATACATTTTACATTCACATACTTTTGTTAAAAATAATTTGTTTTAACCGACATTTGGAAAGCATTAAAATAATATTGGCCTTCAAGAAAGCTTTATATTAACTCATGGTGTCCCTTTATAACAACGTGGCCAGGGAGGAAAAAAACAACACATTTCATTTGATACTGTACCAAGGTTAAGGTACCCCCTGGCTTGCATTTGTATTTTTTTTGTAATTTAATTTTTAAACTCATAACATCAATTTTTTGTTAAATTAATTTATCTGAGTACATTTTCAATTACTTATCTATACAGAAAAGGTTCTAAATGCCAAAAACAAAATGCTTTTTTACATGAAAATATTTTTATTTTTTAGTATAAAAAAAATGCCAAATAATAATAAATACCATAAATAAAATAGTTTTACAGGGGGAGGTAACTCGTCATCTGATAGTGTTGTTTTACAAGAACTAATGGATTGTCTATCTTTAGCCACTGCATTTTTATTTAAAAAAAAAACATTTTGTTAATGTTGGCCAACACATGTTATCTTTTTTTTTTTTCTGTACATTTCATGTTAATTTTATTTTAGATTAATGTTTTACCAAGAAATTTATCCGGACATGTTAATTGGAAAATGTTTTATCTAGAAATATACTTAATTCAATTTTTTTTGTTATGTACTTAATCATAAAATAAGCAAAAGCCATTTTCCTATGTAAAACTAAAACACATGAGCTTATTAACTCTTATGATAAAATTCACACATCCAATTTATCAACTTTGCTTCCGAAAAGAAACAAAAAAACAAAACAATGATCAAACAGCTGGTGTAAACAATAAGTTCTTATTATTCTGTTATTGGTTATTATATATAGTATATAGTATATATATATATATAACCTCTCTCCTTTTCTATATTACAAGATCCCCAGTAAGCCGATTTGGTTTTTGAACAGTTACTACTAAGTTACCAACACAGGAGCGTTTCGATTCTTTTTATTTTAAGATGCCCTTATGTGTCCGTCTGAGGTTCTTTTTTTATTGTAAAAAAAAAAAAAGTAATAATAACAAAAAGTCAAATTTAACTAACTATATGATGACAAAATTTGATGAAGATTTTATAGAGACCATTTCTTGGTCAAATTTCATTTGTTGTTGGGTGTCTTATATTTGCTACCAGGTCAATGATCACGTGACCTCGCGTGTCTTACCAGTGTCACGAATTCATCCATTAATACTAGCGATGAGCTGGCAGGTGTCAAACTTATCGCTAAATCCTTGGGGCACAAATACGCCCAACGACATGTTGACTTACGCTTCCTACCCCATCTATCTATATTATATAATATATATTATATATAAGCGATATCTACCCTTTTTCTTTCTTACACTCGCTTGTTGTCTCGCCAGTTAGTGTCTCGCGAAACTAACATTACGAGTGTTCTTATTGGGGTGTGTGTGTGATGAGCAAAATGGCATCTCCTTTAAAATCACGATACACACAGAGATGGATTACAAAGTCTCTCACTTACCAGAGACCTGATTCAGTATGTTGATAGATGAATAGTTGTGTTGTACTTTTTGAAGTTTTATTACAAGTTCTGTAAAACCCTGCCGGGCAAGCCTTAAGTAAGCCACTTGGTTGACTAAAAAGCAATCGGCACAACCATGACGAATGTGTAGTACAATCAGGGGCGAAGCCACAGGGGGGGCTAAGGGGGGCTAAGCCCCCCCCCCCCCCTGGAATTTAAAAAAAAAAATTTTTTCAACTGATTTTTTTTAAAATATGCACTAAATTCGCTAAAAATTGGGTAAATCTTTGTCACGCGAAAGTTTAGCCCCCCCTGGACAAAATTTCTGGCTTCGCCCCTGAGTACAATCATGACGAATGTGTAGTGGCTTTCCACTATAGGCCTACTTCTATGTTGATTGCAATTATGCAATATGTGTAACAGTTGTCCCTTTTTCTTCCAGTGGCAGATTGACTGTTGTGTTCTTATTTTAATACCGAGGACATCGATTGTCCCTTGTTCTTCCAGTGGCAGATTGACTGTTGTGTTCTTATTTTAATACCGAGGACATCGGTTGTCCCTTGTCCTTCCACTTACATACCGACTGTTGTGTTCCTACTTTACTTTCGATGACATTTTGTCCTTTGTCCTTCCACTTACATACCAACTGTTGTGTTCCTACTTTACTTTCAAGGACATCGGTTGTCCCTTGTCCTTACAGTGACATACCAACTGTTGTGTTCCTACTTTAATTTCGAGGCCATCTGTTGTCCCTTGTCCTTACAGTGACATACCAACTGTTGTGTTCCTACTTTATTTTCAAGGACATCGGTTGTCCCTTGTCCTTACAGTGACATACCAACTGTTGTGTTCCTACTTTAATTTCGAGGACATCGGTTGTCCCTTGTCCTTACAGTGACATACCAACTGTTGTGTTCCTACTTTACTTTCAAGGACATCGATTGTCCCTTGTCCTTACAGTGACATACCAACTGTTGTGTTCCTACTTTATTTTCAAGGACATCGGTTGTCCCTTGTCCTTCCACTTACATACCGACTGTTGTGTTCCTACTTTATTTTCGAGGCCATCTGTTGTCCCTTGTCCTTACAGTGACATACCAACTGTTGTGTTCCTACTTTATTTTCGAGGCCATCTGTTGTCCCTTGTCCTTACAGTGACATACCAACTGTTGTGTTCCTACTTTATTTTCGAGGCCATCTGTTGTCCCTTGTCCTTACAGTGACATACCAACTGTTGTGTTCCTACTTTACTTTCGAGGACATCGGTTGTCCCTTGTCCTTACAGTGACATACCAACTGTTGTGTTCCTACTTTACTTTCGAGGACATAGGTTGTCCCTTGTCCTTACAGTGACATACCAACTGTTGTGTTCCTACTTTACTTTCGAGGACATACGTTGTCCCTTGTCCTTACAGTGACATACCAACTGTTGTGTTCCTACTTTACTTTCGATGACATAGGTTGTCCCTTGTCCTTACAGTGACATACCAACTGTTGTGTTCCTACTTTACTTTCGAAGACATAGGTTGTCCCTTGTCCTTACAGTGACATACCAACTGTTGTGTTCCTACTTTACTTCCGAGGACATCGATCGGTTGTCCCTTGTCCTTACAGTGACATACCAACTGTTGTGTTCCTACTTTACTTCGGAGGACATCGATCGGTTGTCCCTTGTCCTTACAGTGACATACCAACTGTTGTGTTCCTACTTTACTTCCGAGGACATCGATCGGTTGTCCCTTGTCCTTACAGTGACATACCAACTGTTGTGTTCCTACTTTACTTTCGATGACATAGGTTGTCCCTTGTCCTTACAGTGACATACCAACTGTTGTGTTCCTACTTTACTTTCGAAGACATAGGTTGTCCCTTGTCCTTACAGTGACATACCAACTGTTGTGTTCCTACTTTACTTCCGAGGACATCGATCGGTTGTCCCTTGTCCTTACAGTGACATACCAACTGTTGTGTTCCTACTTTACTTCCGAGGACATCGATCGGTTGTCCCTTGTCCTTACAGTGACATACCAACTGTTGTGTTCCTACTTTACTTCCGAGGACATCGATCGGTTGTCCCTTGTCCTTACAGTGACATACCAACTGTTGTGTTCCTAATTTACTTTCGAGGACATCGGTTGTCCCTTGTCCGTGTTGTGACATTGGCCCTATCTTGTGCTCGTCCCAAGTTTTCCTTGGCCGCTTTCATTTTTGTATTGAAATGGAATAACATAGATTGACCTCAGTTAACATTGCCCTTTTAAACAAAAAATTACTCAATCGGACCACAGAAAACAGGTCAGTCCAACCCGCCAACAATGAGTGAGTACGACACCAAGTGTATGGTTTCTGATAGAGAAACGAAAAGAAGTCATGACATGACCTCCTCCCCCCTACCTCCATCCCTCCCATCCCACTATTTACTTACACATTGTCTCAACAGACTTGTGTCATGACACTAGTTTTCATGAAAGTCGCACCAGCGAAAGTAGCGCGGCCGCGCGCTTGGTACCGGGGCGCTGGCAGCGCCCTCTCCCCGTCTACTTTTTCGTCCTCCTCCTTTTCCAGTCTCCTCCCCTCCTTGCGCCACCCTCGCCCCTCCCCCTCATTTTGCTTGTCGATTGGTATTTTAATACCCTCCCTGCCCCCATACCTCCCCCCTCTTTTACTCTTGTGTTGTTTCTTGAAAAAAAAAAGAAGTATATGTTTGGCCTGCGTCTTCAGGCATTATATTATCAGTTCACTTGACAAGAGCTGTGACGAAAAAATGGCCAATTGAGCCCAGTGTCTCGCCGTAGTGCAGTGTTCCTCGAGGACTATATATTTAACAAACCATTAACAACACTTGAACTTAAACTCTACTTGTGTGTGTATAATAGTTCAACCTCTTCCAGTGTTATTAGGTATGCCTTCTTCATCATTATATTTTTGTGAAGTTTTAAGGGTTAAATCGTCATTTTATTTTATTTTATTTTAGTCTGACGTACAGCGACTGATTAAAATGCATAACGTAGCCAGTTTTGCCATACATTTATTGTTTTCACCGTTGCCTGCTTGCACATTCTATCTATATTTAGTAAATCATCACCACGTGACGTTGTTTGTGCTCAGGTAGGAAGTAAATTATAGACTCTACGTGTGTGTACTTAGAAACAAAAATGTAAAGATATTTTGTGTAAAAGTTGTTTCTGTAGACAATTTGAAGTGGAGAGTATTTCTCTTTAGTCCGTTTCTGTCTGCAGGAGTATAGAGAGTTGAGAGTATCTTAGTTCAGGTTCTGGTGGAGCATAGACTATAATAAGATGGACCGCTTGCTCTATTTTTAGAGCTTATATCAACTTATTTTCCGTGCGCAATCAATAAGGCTGTCTTAAATTACTTCTACGCTCGTCGTTGTTTCTTAATGTTTCCGCTTTATACAACTTTCAATTTTAATTTTAACTTTTCATTGAGAAAATCGAAGCGATTTTATAAAACGGAAGTGCAAAGGAAACAACGAATCGGAAATTCCGAAAATCAGTGTTTCGAGTAATCATATAGGAGAAATACTAAAGCAAGCGGTCCATGTATATTATAGTCTATGGGTGGAGTTAGTTGTTTTTTTTTAAAGTATTTTTATATCCGAAGTGGAGAGTAGGCATATCCAAGATTCTTTGTTTCAGATTTTATTCTGTTTGACTGAAAAAAAAATTTAATACCTGTATACATTTGGATGTTCTTTTATTCTGTAAACGTAACTTAAGTTTTAAGTTTGCGGCACTGTGGCGTTTCTCACAACCAATGGTGTTTGTTGGTCGGTGGATTTTTTTTAACACCTTGGATATTGTTGTTTTGTAGATCATAAACCCCGGTCGAAGGAAAGATGAATAGTCTAGCTGTTTAAAAAAAAAAAAGATAGAAAAGATCCGAGTGCAAGCTGCACACGTCTTATAGTGCACACATGGCTAGCTCATTAATGACTCAGGGAGGGCCGGATGCGACCCGAGGGCCGTAGCTTGAGGACAACCCTGATTTAAGATTCCGAAGAGCAGAGATAGAGGGGCATTATTCGGCATAATCTCGTCGCTAAGTGTTGACATACTAGTTGACACCGACTAACGTTTTCTTCGACGATGACCTAATCTCTCGGCACCCCCTTCTTCCATTATAATACAAAGCTTCAACCCCACATTCCTGCGTACAGGCTTCTACCCACTGACGACTTTCTGTCAGTTGATTTGAAATTGGAATTATTTTTTTTTTTAGCACGCTCAACGTCACACTATTTTGCTTATCAATTCAATACGTACGACGTGAAAAACGCAATGCTAAAAATAGTTCCAGCTCCCGGTCGGAGCCCCCTTGGACCCTACTGTCTGATTATGTACTCTTTGTTGGGGGTCGGCAACCTACGGCCACGCGTGCCATACTTGGCACGCAGAGAAATTTTTAATGGCACGCGGAAAACTCTAAAAAAAATTATAGGGAATCCGGGTCTCTTCTGCAAGAAATTGATTGCTAGAGCAGAAAATTACTTTCAGTGTGTTGGCACGCTAAATGAGTTAGAAATCCTACTTTGGCACACTATTATAAAAAAAAGTTGCCGACCCCTGCTCTATGTCCACTTTCAAAAACAAAACAAACTATCAGCCTTCGTCCACTACAATTATACCACAATGTGTGAATTGGTGCCCCGTGTCCAGTCTGTCATGGCTTCCCCAAACTACGCTAGAAGAGTAGGCCAACGTACTACACAGACGGAATTCACGGGGAGATGTGGGAAGTTTCGTTACAAAGACGGAGAGTTAATGAGACCGTTAATTGCCAGTCCTCTGGAGTCTTTAACAAAGCGAGTGTTTCATCTAATTAGAGGATAGAGGTTTACGGTTTTTTTTTATATACTCTTATGGCGCTGTCTAGCCATTTAACTATTAATATATAGTTTTATCTACACGTCCTTTTGTCTGTATTTGTAAACATAACTAGCTTCCTACCTACTTATCGACCTTTCGACCAACCAACCTACCTACTACATACAACCTACATACCCACCGTCCCACCTACGTTCTGCATATAGCCCACCCATCTATCTGCCTACCTACTTTCCGTCGTATCTAACGTTCTCCTAACTACCTACCTGTCCCCTGCCTATGCATTTACCCATCTCTCTATCTAACCAATCATCTCGCGCCCCGTCTCAAACTAAACCCCCAACCATTTATTTATTTATTTCCCCGTCTGTCTATGCCAATACGTACGACCCCCTGTCTAACCTCCCCCCCCCCCCCTCAACTATACCCACGCACCCATACAGCCACGTCAGATCAGATCACACCCACATACAGCTGTGACTACTTTTGGTTTCAACGCGGCCTGGCATCTCATTACCTTAATTTGATTGACCTACTTCCTCCACCCCCCCTTCTTTATTTTTTTTTTATGGAAAACTATCTGGACACAGTATTGTCCAGGTTCATAATCGACCAAACGAAAACACCACCAGCAGCAGCCTGGTAAAAAGATGATATAGGAAGTGGATATTAAAAATAACCAATTAGTTTTTCAGCCCACCGGAAGTCCACCGCAACGCCAACCACTTCGATTTTTATTCCTACGCGGGCATAAGGATGTTGTTTTTTTTTCATCTGAATTATTGACGTGTCAGTGACAGAGATTTGTTCTCGTAGTTGTTGTTCCTATTTGTATCATTCCGTCTTTCAATTTGTTTGGAGTTTAGAGCATAGAGCTCCAAATAATGTATCGCAAGGGCATTGCTATTACTATGACTAAGTAAGTACAATGACAATACAGTCAGGAGTAAGGATGATATTCGGTTGTCTTAATACAAAATATATGCCGTCGGACCAAATAGATCCATAGGGCCGGTGAAGTGGAGTTCACCTTAGTCTGATGGCCACGGCAGACTAGGGCGGATTGTGTGGCCATCAGAGCTGGGATGACTCTCAGAGACACACTCCAGACCTGGAGAACAAATCCTAGTCTTTACCAGGATTCGAACCCAGGACCTCCGGTGCAACAGAGGTACAGCGTTAAAGTCCAATAGAGCTCTGTGTAGAAAAAAAAATACGGAAACGTATATAAAAAGATATACGTGTTACCTGGTGGTAGGTCAACTCGACCTCATTTCCCCCCGTCACTGTAACATTTTATTTTTACCGCTGTTTCTTTTTAGTTTATTTGGCGATAACATTTGTTTTTTTACATGCGAAAACTGAACAATAAAAAAAATAAAAACACGAAATCCTTTAAGAAAGAAACGTGATTGCTTTTTGCTTATGGTCGGGTTTGTCTGTGAGACATAACCCGAAATCTCTTACCCCGGGTCCGAAATAAATTGCACACCCCTCTCCCCTACACACTCACCTGTTCCCGTTACAGCGCCATAGCACACATAGAAAAATAAAGAGACAGAATCTGGAAGTTTATTTCTGCTGCTCTAATGCGTTCACATGCCCCCCCCCCCCCCCCCCCCCCCCCCCCGGAGTTATCTAAGATAATATGTGAAGAAACTTTCTGTTGTGGGGGTTGAAGAAAAATTATGTTTGTGGGAGTTATTGATGACAAGTTTCCTGTCGAAACGCTCTTCTTGTGTACCGGCGTTTGTCTACGCCGCGTTAATGGGCCGCATTTTTAATTGGTTTAAATCTCTTCTTGGATAACACACCGATAGGTGGCGCGTATAGGCCAAAACACGATGTAAACAAAGCCTCGTTGTGATAGCGAGATATAGGGAGGCTGCGGCCTATAACTAAAAACAAATCTTCCAAAAAAAAAAAAAAGAGCAGAACAAAATTGGAGTAGTTGCCCTTGTTACAACACGGGTCTTTCGTCGTTTGTATAGTAGCATTTGGTTTGGTTCACTATAAAATAATACACTCAAGCCACTCGATGAACGTTTAAAGGAGACTTTAATGCTTGAACTTGTGTGTAATGATAACAACATTCCATTTTACTGGTCAATACTAAATAGTCTAGCTCCTTTATCGCAATGCAGAACAACAACCAACTCCACCCTGTATTCCTAATATTTATTTTGGTGCAAAAGAAAAAGCCTACTAGAAAGTTGAAGAGAGTACGAGAAAACATACAATATTGGCACTGCGTTATAATAAATAAATATCTATGCCACACATTATTTCGACGCCTTAAATAAATTTTAATAAATTAGCTGTAAATGATTTATGGAGATAATTCTGAACGCAATATGAAAACTATTTAAACATGCTATACGCAAATGAAACTCTGAAAAAAAAATGTGGACCAGATAACTTTACGAAAAATATTGTTGCTTGTTTGAATCAAAGTGGAATGAATTGCCTTGTATATATCCGAGGTAGATAGACTGTAGGCTATGTTGCATGTAATATGGCTAGCGCAGGTTTGCAGGTCGTCATCTAGCACAGCTCAGCTCCAGGCCCGGACTTAGAGACCCAGGGCCACACCATCTCGAAAAATGTAGTAAATATATTTTCCGGTATTATAATATTGTTTTCGATAGGCCTAAAGCCTTTTGATAAGGCAAGCCATGCTTTTGAGCTTATGTAAAGGTTCCGCCACCGGGGCCCCTAGGCTGGATGGGCCCCTAGGCCGGGGGCTTGTAGGCCTAGGCAGAAATCCAGCACTGCTCAGCTCCACATCTACGGCGTACGTACATGTAAGGCATATTCACTTTTTCTTCCTGTAAACTATTCTACTGCAGATATATGCCTAGTAAATTAATGTAAAGCGTGTGATTTTTTTTTTACGCTGATGAAGAAATTAGTTTAACAAATTTGTTATAATCGCATAATTTTCCGTCATTTTTTAAAAAAGCAGGCTACTTATATTTTATGTTTGAAATTGACAAAGCTTTGATTTGATTGGATGATATAAATATCCCTGTGGCAAGTCCGGGGGGGGGGGGAACTTGAAAAGAAAGCCTCGTTTTCGCTTCTATATGGCGAATTCGCGACTTAGCCCGATAGTTCTCAGTTCAGACCGTCGTTTGCTTGGGCATTGAACCTAATGTCTAAAAAAAATAATTTGTGAAGAGTAAGAGAGCGGTTTTGAACACAGGCGATTGGTTTATGGGTTGTGGTGTGGTTGGAGGGGGATGTAGGTATGGTGGTGTCAAACTGCAAATGTCCCTAACTTTCTTCCAAAAGTCTGTCTAGACTTGTGAATTTTTTTTCCCTTACCATCTCAAATGCCTCCCCTCCCCTTCCCCACCTTTATTTTAGTTTACCTCAGTAAAGTTTCAAGCTGTAGACTTCACACCTTTATATTAAATGCTCCACTCCCTGGTGATTAAGGTTTTATTAGCTCAGGTTTCTACCAGGAGAGTTTTAAAAGGATTGAACTTTGTACCCCACTCACTGGTGGAGATTGGAGATGTATGGCCCCGGGGGGGGGGGGGAGGTGGACTCGTAGATATTTGATTTCATTTTAAGTTCAGTACGGGTAGATTCGTACTAATCTTTCTGTTGTGGCCCTCCCGCGTTTAACACTTTCAAACATTCATATACAATGAAGAAAAATGGCACAAAAGAATCATGATCGTCATTCCATTATACGCTCACCTGTCTAAAAAAAAAAAAGTACAGTATCCCGTCGGACCAGATTGATCAGGGGGGAAGGGGGTGAAGCAGCGTTCACCAGTTTCTGTGGCCACGGCATACTAGTTGACTGTGTGGCTAATGTCAGGTACCCTCCAGAGCTGGGTAGACTCAGGGACATCCTCCGAATTCGGGTAAAAAATGCCTAGCCTTCACAAGTATTCGAACCCGGGACCTTCGATACTCCAGCCGAACGCGATGCCACTCGGCCAACCGTGTATATTAATACTCTCTATATATTTCTGGACCCTTCAGTTATCATTGGCATTCACGCACATAGGCTACATAGTCTAATGCCATGAATGTTTCAGTGCCTGGAATAGAGCATATCTCGTGCAGGAATGCAAAGGCGTATCTATGTTAAATTTAAATTAGTCTAGTATTCTTTTTTTTTATCCTCAAAAATATGTCTGTGCAGGTGTTAGCACATATTTTATTGGGGGCGGGGCGTGGTGGTTCATTTAAGCTCTACCCTGACAACTAGTTACGATAAGTACCTTTAAAAAAGTTAGTCCACTTTTTCAAAGATGATTAGTTAGCCAGAAACATGTTGTTGTTGTTGCAAGTTAGTCCACTTTCTCAAAGATGATTAGTTAGCCAGAAACATGTTGTTGTTGTTGCAAGTTAGTCCACTTTCTCAAAGATGATTAGTTAGCCAGAAACATGTGTTTTTTTTTTGTGTTTTTTTTTTAAATACAGAAAACGACCTTCTACATCGTTAAAAGAAATGTTGCTATGGTTGTATTTGGCCAGCGGGCTGTAGTTTACAACCGAACTTCTATTTCGTGAAAATTTTGGGTTTGACGGTTTGATCTGTAAGCTTTTTGTTTTCCCGAGCCCCACTTTAAAAGCCGCCGAGTTTGATTTATGTGTTGCGTCAGGCTCGGTAAGCTAGATCAACCTTGGCCAAACCAAGAATAGATTACCCAGGTGTACGCCTCGGATCTAAAACAATCAGCTTACGGGTTGACCGAGCTTGATTAGAAACCTAAGGGTGTGTGTGGGGGGGGGGGGGGGGACATTAAAGAAAACAACAGTCTTATTTACAGTAATGTGATATAATAGTTAGAGAGGGGGTGTTTGGTTTTTAGAGATATACTATGTTCCGCATAAACAAGGTGTAGAGTGTAGAGATCATTGAATGTGTGTCTATACCACAGATTACATAATGCACATCATATCGTTTCTCAAAGGGCCGGGAAACATCCTTTTGTTTTCGATGTGTTGTATTTAAATGTATTGTGAGAATGAAAAGAAAATACAATACGAAAATTACGTTTTTTATAGCAGATTTTTGGTTCTGTAAACAATAGTCAGTTATGCATTCAATTAGTAACAATCTATGTGTGATCGAAAATCGTGGGCCTAAAACACGCTACCAGCGGGCCGCAACGCAGGCCTATTCTAAAAAATACCGAGAAATAAAAAGACAATTGATTTTTGTCGCCCATGCTTTTAAGATTTAGCATTCGTAGTTCGTAGCCTTTCCAACGTGCTCAGTTGAAGTCACGCTGAGACGTTTTCGTACAAATGAAAATGATTATTTTCACATTATAACCCCCCCCCCCCCCCACCCCCGTCTCGCAACTGTCGTGTACCCTTGAGATTTTCGACCCTATGTCGTTGATAAGCAATGGGATATGGTTGAGGAAAACTTTGCCGAAAAACTCCGCTTCTGTTTGTTGGGTTGGTCGGTCATATTGTATCCGGCCAAATCGGAGATTATTGACCAACAACACGCCTTGCCGTGAAATGTATACGTGATCTGAGATTAGAACAGAAACGAACCCGTTTAAGTGGCTTTCATTTTCCTCAGAATCGCGCAGCAACGGCTTCTAATGAGTGGGAATTTAGAGTTAAAGTCATCACCGTGATCACGTGATTGAAATAGAAGCTCTTCATAACTGTGTCACTGATGGCCTCTGGGAAGTAGTGCAGGGGTCGGCAACCTTTTGATAATAGTGTTCAAAGGTGGGATTTCTAATCAAGTCAGCGTGCCAACAGCCTTTAAAGTTATACTGTCATTTTCTAGTAGACTAGTAGAAGAGTAAAGAGGCCTGTATTGCGTTTTTTTTTTCGTTATTCCGCGTGCCGTTGAAAACTGATCTGCGTGCCGATTCTGGTACGCGAGTCGTAGGTTGCCGAACCCTGATATAGTACAAAGGCCACATCCCTGTATACCCTGTTCTTTTTTTTCTCAATAATTTTGTTTAACCATTCGGTCTGCTCTGTGTCTAATGGTGATGCTTGATTCTTTTCTTAGACCTTCTTCTTTCATTCTTTCTTTCTTCCACTCTCTACCTTAATCTATTCCTTCATACATATTCCGTGCCTCGTTTTGCACCTCCTCTGCCACGTAAACTGCCTTGGTATATTTTTTTTCTTCAGCTCTCCCTTCTACTTTATACTCCATAACTCGTGAGAGTGTGAGCTCTCAAACCAGGGGCGGCGAATATGGGGAAAAAATGGGGCGGGGGGGGGAGCTCGAGTAGATCAGTTTTCACAACCCCTCCCGCATAACCAGTGATATTTGCCTTTTTTTTGTGTGTGTGATCCACCTCTTTTTGTTATACACTGGCAATCTCTATCCCCCAACTCCCTCCCCACCACCTGTGACCAAGCTTGCTATGGAGTCGGGTGGGGGGGGGGGGGCGGGCGGAGGGCGCATGTATACATCTGCTTTAAAAAAAATACAACAAAAAAACAACAACAGCCATTTGCTAGATAGTGTTGAAAAATCTCCTGAGAAGATATCAGGGGCCATAAAGCTGTTCTAGATCTGACTGACTTGCATCAAGGAGGGGGGGGATAAGAAATCTGCTGCGTGTATTCGGTACGCATGTCTGGTATTTGTATTGCTATATATACTGCTTTCATTCTTTGTGTGTGTGTTTGGGGGGTTTGGGGGGGGGGGGGGGCAGGGGGCTCTGTACAATTTCTTTCCTGAAACGGACAGGAGAATGTAACTCTCAAATGTTGCACAATGTAAACTTCATGGTTTTTGTTTTGACTTATCGTGTGTGTCTGTTCAAATCAACTCTTTCACTTCCCGCTGTTAGTTTAATGAAAAGTTGTATTACCGTTTGTACTTTTTAAGTTATATGAGATTGCTTGGTCAGCGCGCTCGGCTAACGTACCGAAGGTACCGGATTCGAATATATACTGTATGTATACAGCTGAAGTCTTTTTAGGCACATTTGGGAGTCATTTAGGACAGGGTTATTGGCTGCGCACGAAAAACAACAACACTTAAGGTCTAAAAATAGAACAAGCGGTCCAACTTATTTAGTCTTTAGTAAGCTTGTCCCAATAAGCCCTTAGTTGGAGAGAGAATATATGACTTCAGTCCAGAGTTATGGGGAAGCTCTTTCTCTGTGTGTGTCTCTCTGTCTGTCTCTCATCACGGTATAATCTATAACAGGGGTGTTCAACATATTCTAATGTTGGGCCACATTGGAACTTTGGAAAGACAAAGAGGGCCAGTTACCATAGGAAAATGTAATCTCATGATAACTAGAGTTAAGTAAATTGTAAATCCATTTGGACATACATATAAAAGAAAACTATTAACTGGGGCCACACTAACTGGTCTGGTCGGTCGGGTTGTGGCCCGCGGGCCGCCTGTTGCACACCCCTGAATATAATACCACATCCCTTCAGCACGGCTAGTTTCTTGCAACGGTTGAAGTTTGACCAGGCATCCTTACCCGAGATCTCTGTCGAGGGTGGGACACCCAGGCGTGGGAAAGAAAAAGTAAGGCCAAAATAAAACACTCGACACATTTACTCGTAATTCATCACTGCCAGTAATTAGGCTTTTTTTTTTAACAAGTCTTGACAATTTCCGGTTTAAATACATCATTGGTTGAAAATAAAATAAATGACCTCCATCTTTTTAGCAGCACCCATTTCATCCATTTTTTTTTTCTTTTAAAACCATTCATATATACTCGAAAAGTACTGTAAGCGTGTTCAAGACACTCCTCGTTTTCCAAACATTGAGTTAAATCAAAGACTATTATAATAAGATGGACCGCTTGCTCTATTTTTTAGAGCTTACATGTTCTTTTCT
This sequence comes from Anisus vortex, assembly GCA_949126835.1. Lineage (NCBI taxonomy): Eukaryota > Metazoa > Mollusca > Gastropoda > Planorbidae > Anisus > Anisus vortex. Next base: position 35,498,404 of record OX421504.1, read on the forward strand.
CCGTGCGCATCCAATAACGCTGTCTTAAAATGACTTCTTCGCTCCTACGTCTGCGTAAAGGTTTTCGCTGTATACAACTTTCAATTTTAATTTTTCATTGAGAAAATCATAAGCGATTAAATAAAACGGAAGTGTACAGTGCAAATGGGAATCGGGAATTCCGAAAAGTAGTCATTCGTGACATCAAATAGCAGAATTATTAAAGCAAGCGCTCCATCTTATTATAGTCTTTTGTTTAAATCGAGGTTTTCACAGTTTAATCACAATAAATCAAGAACATTGACAGCAGTCAATGTGGAACATGTCCTTCAGGCCTTCAGACATTCTACCCGGTCAGCCATTTGGCCCTAGGAGGCTACCTTCAATGACAAACTGTACGATGGTCTAGAGCAACTGACAGCCACGGCGCAGTTCATTACAACTACCGGACTTGTCTGAATCCTCCCAATCATAACTTTTAATAACGAAGAAGAAGAAGAAATTGTCAGCAGAAACACAGACAATTGGGACGCCATCGAAAGACATGACGGCATGCGAGAGGCCATTTTGTTTTTATATGTAAACACGGGTTTACATTTCCGGTTACATTTTAAAAAAAAACGATTTAGCATATTTTTCTCATGTATATATATTTTGCGTTCGAGACTAGCATGTGGGGGCCGGGAGCAGATGGGGGGAAGGTTGAGCCTTCGATATTTAGATAGTAAAGCGTTTATTATATATATATTTTTTTTTATAACGGCGCGCCTCGTGGCGTGCCGGGGTAAATATTTAATGTCCATGAAAGATTGGGGTAAACAAAAAACATTAACAAGAACTTCGTCCCAAGACAGCTGCACTCTTTCCTCGTAGTGAACAACGTAATTACTCTAATGTTATGTTCGCGGTCAAGGTAAGCTAGACATTTTCTATGTATCTATCTATCTATCTATCTATCTATCTATCTATCTATCTATCTATCTATCTATCTATCTATCTATCTATCTATCTATCTATCTATCTATCTATCTATCTATCTATCTATCTATCTATCTATCTATCTATCTATCTATCTATCTATCTATCTATCTATCTATCTATCTATCTATCTATCTATCTATCTATCTATCTATCTATCTATCTATCCATCCATCCATCCATCCATCCATCCATCCATCCATCCACCCATCCATCTATCTATCTATCTATTTATCTATCTCTTATATCTTTATCCATCTATCTAGCTATCTATCTATCTTTCTATCTATCTATCTATCTATCTATCTATCTATCTATCTATCTATCTCTTATATCTTTATCTATCTATCTATCTATCTATCTCTTATATCTTTATCTATCTATCTATCTATCTATCTATCTATCTCTTATATCTTTATCTATCTATCTATCTATCTATATATCTATCTATCTATCCATCCATCCATCCATCCATCCATCCATCCATCCATCTATCTATCTATCTATCTATCTCTTATATCTTTATCTATCTATCTTTCTATCTATCTATTTCTTTATTTATCTATCTATCTCTTTGTCTATCAATCTATCCCTTTATCTACCGGGAAGTCTTCTTTCCCTTTTGTCCTGGTTCCTGCGCTGTAAATAAAAATATCCAGCCTGACCAAGACCAGTGTTACACTACTCTCCGACTGGTTACCGCCTTTCCGCCCGTCTGGACTATAGTTTCCGCTTTTTGTTTAGGCGGACTAGACTTTTTGTGTGATTAATTATCTTTTAAAAAATTGAAAAGGAAACATATTGTAAGAATTAATAGATCAAAAAATTGCCTAAACAAAACGTTTACATAAATCAATATGAATCGTTTGCCTTGTGTGTTGCTAGGAATTTGTCTATTATTGTTTCAATTTTGGTTGCAAAAGCCTTAGGTCTAATAATCAGTAATATTTGTTATATTACAAAACAGAACTTGTTCGGCATCACTATTGAATCAATTGTGAAATTTTTTTTAATAAAGGGAGATAATTAGCCCGTTTTTTTAAGTTATTATTTCTGTTTATTTTTCTTTTATAAAAGAATTAATGGCTTACAATTTATAACTTTGAAATGATCAAACTGTAAAAAGTATTTAAAAATTATATAACTATTATATGACTAAATAATTTATATGTATATTTTCAAGCATTACAATAACTACCCAGTTTGTATGATTACAACTTATCTATACCGCTGAACAATAGTATTCCTCTATTCATAACTGGTTGAAATACATTAAGGATAACTCGGTCAAACTGAGATCAAAATGTTAATAATAATAGCAGATGTTAGGGCGACAGAGATCGGTCAGCAGGGTTGACAGTCCGATGAACCAACCGCAGGACCAGCCGGACGCACACTATATTTGCCAAATACTGACCCTTGCGTCATCGAAAAGTCACTGCGGTTCCTTTTTCTTATATAATAATATGTAGGCATACTGTTAGGGGATATCAAATATTTAGCAACACTTGCGTTTACATCACATTTCATCCAAAAAAACTAATCGATTCACATAGCTGAGGTGTTCAAATTATATCAGGTACGTTTGTACCGCCCACTTGCCCTTCACAGCCCCCCCCCCCCCAATCGCCCCCGGGAATGTCAGCGCCCCCCTAAAGCTTCTCACCGCCCCCCGGGTGGCGATATCGCCCCCGTTGAGAACCTATGATATACACCGACATAGCAGCTGTAAAATATAATATTAAAACACATTGAATTCAAAGAAATAGGAATGTTCAGGGGGTACAAAACATGATTTTATTTTTCTCCTTGTATTTTATAGATATTTCGAATGCTGTGTGTAGAACAGGTGTAAGTAGATTACGGTATACAATTCCATTTTTTTTGAAGTCACTTTAAGGAATATAGCCAGCATTATCCTGAAATAGCCCTGGCTATTTACAAAATATATTATCTTATATATTACAGACGCTCCTTCTATAAAGAAGATTATTTCGTCCTACGTTCATCCGTGGTCCGAGTCTAGTCTTGCATTTTTATTAATGTTTTAAATGATGTTAAGTTACTGGTTTTCCTGGTTTGTTCAGGCAACTCATTCCATGCCCGAATGCCACTCGGGGAAAAGAGTACTTATATGCATTTGTTCTGGCATAAGGTACAAGGAAAGTGTTTTTGTCTTTATGTTTATCTGAGCACTGAAACAGGTTGTTTTTGGGTTGTAATTCTAAATAGGAACTGGGTTTAAGATAAAGGTCACAACCACTGACCTGTACAAGTTGTCCCACTGACCGGTACAAGTTGTCGCACCCTCCCCCCTCCCCACACTTCTAAGGGCGTTGGGGGCTCAATATTGTCTCCGTGGCGTCAAGGAATGTCTCACGTTTACTCCGCTTACTTATAGAAACGAATGAGGAGTCCAGGATTAAAAATTGTTGTTGGGACACTTGGTTTTCATGGGTGACCTCCCGTTCCACCTAGCATGACAATGTATGATGTCCCACCTGTATGAGACGACCGGCATGTAACCTGAACCCCCACCCCCCTCACACACCGCGGATGGTATGTCTCCAAATATCTCCCCCTACCTTCCCCCCCCCCTATGTCATCTTTGCTGTTTGATGTATGTTCGTACGGGGTCAAAGATGGCACTTTTTTTTCTGTTTTCCTTTTGTTAACCCCGAGGTCGAGGATAGAATTAGCATATTTCATTTCAACGACCCTTAGTAAAAAAAAGTATGTTTTCTCACGGTCCATTTTTGTAAAGCGTCTGAAACTTCATCTCTACGGCAAACTTTCAACTGTCGTGGTGTTGGGGGGGGGGGGGGGTCAACGCCCTGCAATTTTTTTTAGTCGTTCTTAGCGCTTTTGGGTGTTACTGTACTCTGTGAAGGGTTGCTTTTGGGTGTTACTGTACTCTGTGAAGGGTTGCGATGTAAACGTGTGTTGTCACTCGCGGTCCTGTGGAAATGTCCCAACTGCAACTAAAAAAAATATCCACAGGAAGTGGTGGTTGAGCGGCAGGATATTAGGTTCAATATCCAGAAAGTCACGTTCGAATCCAGAAAGGATTTGCAAGGCATATGTTCCCGTAAGTCTACACAGCTTCGATTCGTTATAGTTATAGGGTTTAATGAAAGAAAAGGCTGATTGCGTTGGTCATACCAATCTCTCACTAGTAGACTATACCGTGGCTATTTATTGACACTATGAACGCCGCCGCTTCACTGGCCCTATTATCAGTTTGGTCCGACGGGTACTCTACTACGGCACCACGGCATGCTAGAGGGACGGTGCGGCCAGAACAATGCCCGGACGCCGTGACTATTCCCGAACTAATGTCGGGTTCACACACCGGTGCTGGGTAGATTCGTGTAGAGGGATTGTCGGGGGTGTCCACACCCTGGCCCTTCGCCGCGCTACCGGTAGACCACATATTTAACACAGCGGGCATACGACTTATGAGAGTTGAACGACACCCATAGAAAATCTTTGCCTGCCCAGTCACTTGTTACTACTTGTTACCATAGTAATTTGGACGGGGTTCTCAACAATGCACCCCTGCCCCTTTTTTTTCCCGCACTCCCATGTCCCCCCCCCCCCCCCCCTTCAGTGCCCAGATACAAGTAATTGGTGAAAGTAACATCATGTTGTAAACAACAACAAACAAAACCAATAACAACGAATTACAAAGAATAAATGTCAAGTTTAAAACTTTAAAGCGACCCCATTTTCGGGTGTCTGATTTGTTCTTACCATTAAAGACGTCTATAAAGTTTGGGTAAGTTCAGGAACGAGACGGGTCGGGGCGGATTAAATTTAAATTCAGCCAGTTCATTGCCAAGTTTAGGCTATGTGGCTCCCCCCCCCCCTCCCATCCCCCCTCATCGCCCCCAGTTTCATAATCGAATTCTATTATAGCCAGTGAATCTTTTCTCCCATTCTACTCATTGTTTTTGCAGTGATTGTGTAGAACCCCCCCCCCCCCCCAACGCGCCGCCCCCACCTCACTCCTACTCAAATGCCGGTTTAGTCGATTTAATGCACCGCTAATGCAGTCCTAATTTTTCTTGTTGCTGATTTTGTTATGTTATTGTTTCCAGGCACAGTTTCATTGTTAATGAAGACGCTCGCTCCATTTTCTGGGGATCAGACACCCCGGTCAATGCTTCCTTTTTTTAGAGGTCGGGGCGTTCCGACACTACCCCCCCCCCCCCCTCCCGGCCTCTTTTTCCTTTTTGATAGTCTCGGGTCAGGCTGACATAATCTGGTAATCAAGGTCATAACAAAAAAAAAGTTAAGGGCTTTCTGTTACTTTCTCTTTGAAAAGGAGTCGATAACAGTGTTGTCGTGCTGGGCGAATGTAACCAAACGCCCCCTCTGTCCCGCCCAATTCTAATATAGCCCACCGCAAACACACACTATCAGCTCCAGACCCCCCATTCCTTATTATGTGTCATAAGATCTTTCTCTAATAAAGATTAAAACATGTAAAACCGGGATCCACCCTTCCCGTCCAATAACAAGAATTGTAGCCACAGTACGATAAATTCGACAGCCTCCTCTTCTCCCTTCTCACTCTTTTCTCTCTTTCTCTCTCTTTCTCTCTCTCTCTTTCTCTCTCTCTCTATTTCTCTCTCTTCCGTAATTCCGACTCTTATAAAATGAGAACACTGTTTTATCGGGCTCGAGTTTTATTTGCGTCAAATTTTATTTGCGCCTTAGGTTTTCTCCTTTTGTGGTTTCCGTCTTCGAAGAAACTGTCAGATACGGCACCAGACAAACCAGTGCCCATTTCTTCTGTCCCATCCGCTGTCCATCTTGACTTGTCTCATTCTAATCCCACGCTGCCCCACCCACACACACACACACACGCACGCACATGCACTCCCATCATGCCACCCACCTCCCTCTCTGCCCCGGCCCGTTCCATCGACCGAGCTCTTAGCCTAGCTTGGCCACGTCAAGATATCGTGTCTGAATAGAAAAAAAAATGTGTTGCCCCCCGCGCGCGCCCCGTGGGGGTTTGGGGAGGGCCTCTCTGCAATTTGAGTTTGACTGATTGTCCACGGATTAATGATTTCTAGGCAGAGGTCGTAATGAATGAACTTCATCCTCGCCGTCTTGACAGAATTTTTTTTTTTTTTAAATGACGGGGAATTTCATTTGTGAATAAAATATAATAAAGTGTTCGAGTCTAAGCTTTGAAGGTGCATGCGTTAAACAAAAACAGAGAAATGAATTCAAGTCTTATATAAGACTTATATCTGCGGCTACCCACTGCGCCCACTCTGTCTTTTTGCTCCCTCTCGCTCTCTCCTCTCTCAAATATACCCATTTTTTTTTTCTTTCTTTTTAAATTTGCTAACCAATTGAAATATAAGAAAAAACTGAGATGTTTTTCTGTTCATTCTTTGCTAATTATTTCCGGCCATTAAATAGCGTACAGTTTTTAAACCACTGACTTATTTTAAAATGTATACTTAATTAAAAATATTAAACTAAACCCAACTGTGATCGTACAACGTTGTCAGGTCCGCACGGTTGTCCGGCCCCCTCCAATCTGAAGCGACAATTACCAGCGTTGATTTATTCATCTCCCCTATACTGCCCCCCCCCCCTCCCCCCGGTCCCACAAAAAGGATAGTCTAAATAAAAAGACTACACAGCACTTCATATTTCTGTATTGCCCATGCAGAGCCTTTACAAGCCTATGTGGCGCCCCAGGGCAAAAGTTTCAGCGACGCCCCCTTGCATACTGTAACTGCTTTGTTTAGTGCTATATTAAGACATTTAGACTATATTTGCCGCTCCCGTGGAAGTGTCGCCCCCCCGGGCATATGCCCCCCCTCTGCCCTCCCCCTTGTGAGGGCACTGTGCCCATGACAACTCCCATTTCAAACTAAACCCACTCCCTCCCCCCCACTATTCTAACTCCTTATATTATACTGGAAGTATTTTATATCCACCATCCATGCTATGTGGCCAAGCGGCAGCGCGTTCGGCGGAGCGCGTTCGTCGGGCGTACCGAAACCCGGTGAAGGCTAGGGTTTGTTCTCGGGTCCTGTGGGTGTCCGTGAGTCTACGCAGCTCTGATGGGTACCCGACTTTAGTTGGGCATTGTGCTGGCCAGACAATCCCCCTAGTATGCCGTGGCCACAGAAGCTGATGAACGCTGCTTTGGTCCTACGGGTACTTTACTTACTTACATCCATGGTATGTGGTAGAAAAACAAAACGTTCCAAGTATTCAGTTTTGATAGTCAAACACACGGAGACGGTAAGGGATATAATGTCAGACGCGGGGTTTATGTAGGGTGGCCATGTCTAGCCGGGACCTCGTCGGGACATTCTGAGATGGGGGTGTTGAAATAAAGTAGAAATGTATTTTATATAATTACTTTGTATTTAGAACACAATTCCGGTAGAAGTAGTTGGAAGTTAGAACACCATATTTTTCTGAAGATTTCACCCTTTTCAACAAGTTTTTCTTTCCTTTTACGTATTTATAAAACTCTACGCACGTCAATCTGGTATTTTCTTGAATGACGGCGCTAGATCTAGAAGATACTTGCATCGTCGATACAGGATACCCAACATGCAACGCCATCTGTGAAACGACCTTGTCAACATAAACTTATTGACATAAAAAACAACGACCGAGGCTGCATTTACAGATGGCGTTATTCCAGTACTTGAGCCAAGCGCTCGTAACAGTATTTAGCAAAATCGGGACAAAATTGAGTCTTGTCGGGATGTCGGGACAAGAAGGTCCATAACGGTCACGGTCTCGATGTATTGGGACGGGTGGCCACCCTATGTTTATGATTTGTTTAACCCTCGAACGGGGCCAAATTATAATAGTCGTATGGACATTGGATCCAATTACAAACTTTGCATTTTTTTAAACTTCTTTATGTAGGTCATGTGACCGCCAAGCGTGTCTGGGAATTACTTCTGGAAGATCTACTCTGATCAAACGTTGCTTTCTTGTTGCTGTTGTTTCTTTTAACAGCCCCGATTTACTTTCCTATCGTGTAGGGCAGGGGTCTGCAACCTACGACACGCGTGCCAAACTTTGCACGCAGAGCGTTTTCAATGGCACGCGGAAGACTCCAAATTAAAAAAAAAAATCAATTTAACCCTTCCCGTACCGACCTACTTCTATCTATGCTGCCTTCAGTTCCGCTATATACGCGCCCGGGACTGTAAGGGTTAAGTCTCTTCTACAAGAAATTGGGTGCTACAGCAGGAATGACTTTGAGTCTGTTGGCACGCTGAATGAATTAGAAATCCTACTTTGGAACACTGTAATCAAAAGTTTGCCGACCCCCTTGAGTGTAGGTGACCAAAACGTTGAATTACTATTTTAGATCAGTTAAAAAGAATGGGATATTTTCCTTCGAGGAAAAAGTGTAAACACGTTGAGCCATGGGTTAACCGACACATAATTGTGTCGATTGATAACTTTTTCAATATTGAGTTTTTTCTTTCAAGTTACTAGTGACTTGTCTTGCCATCTATATTATAATGAATGAAGAATTGTTTCTTTTTGTGTTTTCAACAGAAGTTCAATTAGAAAATTATCTCACTCCCCCCCCCCCCCCTCTCTCTCTCTCTCTCTCTAGCGTTCTGTGACGCTCTGTTTCAGCTGAGGTACTTAAAAGTCAGAACATGTGACAGAAGCCGGTGACACTGTCACTGTCACGTAGCCGGTGGCACGGGGAAGGGGTCACCCGTTACTCTCCTCCTGACCGACGTCTTGAGACTTTTATGTCGTCCCTGTTCTGAATTTTAATTACGTTTCTATCTCTCCCCCTTTCACCCCCTCTCACACTGCCATACTACAACTGCTGGCGTGTCTTTAAGGTCTTGTGGAGTAGAAATAAAGAGAAAAAACAAGGCAACCACAAAGAATTATATAGTAAGATGGGAACATTAGATCAAAAAGGCTTGTTTTTTTCGTATTTATTACGAATTCGTAAAGTGCCAATGCCCAGTGTTAATCGTGTAGTAGACAAACGCCAAAAGTGGAGGCTCTGTGCTGAAAGCTGTAGCAGGTGTTCCCCCATCCTTGTGGTACCCCCCGACACGGGCAACTGATAGGGGGTACGTAGACGATATAATGATAACGGCGATAAGCAAAGAAATCACCGTTACTCGTATAATTTATTGAATGGCTTATGTTCTATAACATAATCTAATGCGAGGGAATAGTTCTATGACATGGCATCTGTGTGTTATGGGACTCTCAAATAAATGTTAACCCTTCCCGTACCGACTTACTTCTATCTATGCTGCCTTCAGTTCCGCTATATACGCGCCCGGGACTGTAAGGGTTAATGTTGTTTATTACACTCTATTTAACATTGCTTCGCTCACAAAATGTCGAATACAATTTAGGGACTATTTGTGCGGTATGGGAAATTATGTGTATGGGGTGTACTAGTAAATGAAAGGTTTGTTCAAGGGGTACGGGAGACAAAAAATAAAAGTATGGGAACCACTTAGCTATAGTAACACATTAGCAGATCACGTTCGCTGAACTGTATAGTGTTTACTATAGTACTAAAGTAAGTGAACAACTAAATAAACATCAACATCATGAAAACAAAAACCATAACATCACCATAATGTTGTATGTATGTGTGGAGGATGGTTCGAGCCTGCGTCTCACGGTGCTCGGAGTTCATGTTTTTTTTCCCAAGGGTCGTCATCCACTTAAAGCCGCGGTCGATCCACTGGTCTAATGGCTCTCTGCCACTTGACCATCTGAGGAATGCCCGTGTATTCCTAGTGCTCATGTGTATGTGCTGCGCGCGTGTGAGTGTGTGTGATCCCTATGAAGGAATAGATGTCAGCATTATTTCTCCGAATGTTGCCGGTGCATTCCGATAGACAAGTTGACGTAAACTCCCGTAAATATTCTTTACCTTTATACAAAATATTTTTCTCAAATGTGTTTCCAGATGATTACTACGGTTTTGGTTTCATTGACAGAAATGCACACACATACAAAATGCGCCTCCGACCTACTTGAAATAGTTCCACTACATCCCCGATCCAATTCTATATAATATAAACTAGTTCAATATTCTACCTAAAGTTTAAGACTTATGTTGTTGATAAGTAGGCTTAGTCAACTTGCTATCATTTCCCTAGCAGCGACACTTGCTTCTTGTTCTGTTTCGGTGCCTTAGACCAGCGGTCACCAATATGTCCACACCTTCTCTTGACAAACTATGTCGTGGAGAGAGCGAGAGAGAGAGAGAGAGAGAGATGACTTCTTCGGAGGGTAGGGGTCTGGAGCCTGATCTCCCGTGTCTTATCCACAGTATAATCCCAAGTTGTTGTTTTTTTCTGTCCGTTTTACCCCATTTATTTCAACCAAGGTTTTCTACCCACGGCCTGCGGGTCAGATCCTACCCTCCAGGGTGTCCGTGCTATGGCGTGTGCAAAGTGCACAGGACATTTGATTAAGTGTCCCTCACCCTTCCCACAGAGTTTAACCGACCATGAACTGACCACTGTTAAAAACGCTTGATAATCAGTTTTACTGATGGATTCACACATACGCAAACATACACACACGCAAACACACAAACACACACACAAACACACAAACACACACACACACAAACACACAAACACACACACGAATAGGGAAAGAGAAAGAAGGGAGGTTCTAACATTCCAATTTGCCGCCACAAATTCCTGGTGGTATTTTTTATTGCGAGTCAACAGCCGTTGTTTTCTATGTGTATTAAGTAGTGTGTATTCTAATGTCCATATAATTTTTAAGTGGACATGTGCGGAACGGACGGTTTCTTCCGCGTGTGCTTGCTGACTTTAAAAGCCACTTATAAATATATAGAGCTGCATAGAGAGAAAACGAGTAGTAGGCTTGCATAGTGTTGTGAATAGTTACCAACACGTTCAAAGTTTTCCATTTTGTCGTGTGAATAGGTAACCCAAAAAACGTAATTGACTTGTTTAGTTGTGTGAATAGGTAGCGAAAAACGTAATTGGCTTGTTCAGTTGTGTTAATAGATAACGAAAAACGTATTGGCTTGTTCTGTTGTGTGAATAGGTAACGAAAAACATTTACTTGTTCCGTTGTGTGAATATGTAAAGAAAAAACATTGGCTTGTTTAGTCGTGTAAATAGGCAACAAAAAAAAAACACGTCCGTATCAGAAATCTGAATTAACCTCTGAATCCTGAGTATATCAGTGAATTTTTATGGAATAATAAAATAGCCGTACCTGTGCGATTCTGTCTGAGGTTACGGATTAAACTCTTGGACATTTAACAATTATTTTCAATGAAGACTGTCGGTGTTTTTCTTCTTCGTTTTATCTAGATCTAGTTAAATTCCGACGTCTCCGTCATCATTTCTTGTGCTAATTAAAAGTCAATGTGGTGTTAATTGCAGTTAAATTGCACGCGGCGATGTAAGCAATCAACGAAGTAATTAGATGAAACTGTCAATCTTACTTCCCTTGTACACACTGTGGCATTGCAGGGGGTAACGTGTTGTCCAATAGTTCTCTACTCAAATATTCTTGTTCTTTTTTTTAGTGTGTGCCCTTTATTTCAATGTCCAGAACTTAAATGTCCAGAATTTCAATGTTCAGAATTTCGATGCCAGTAATTTAATGCCCACAGTTTTCGTGCACAGAGCGCCTGAAAGCCACATACCAAAATGCCTAATGGTTCAATGCCTATTGATTGCTTCAATGTCCAGAGTTTAAAATGCCTAATATCTCATGGCTAAGAAAAGTATCCGTGCCTAACGTCTGCTTGCCCAATTTTTTTTAATGTTCAGAGCTTTATCGCTCAATGTTTAAATGTCTGGATTTTTTTTTATTGCCCAATGTTTCATTGTCTTATGTTCAAATGCCCAGAGTTTGTTGCCCAAGTTTAAAAAACCGCCAAGAGCTTCAGTGCCCAACATTTAAATTGTCAGTTTCTTTGCCATATTCAAACTTTTCTGTGCCACAAGTTCAAATATCCATAGTCCCATTGCCCTAAGTGTCACTGGCCAATGTTTAAATGCTCAAAGTTTCTTTAACCTCTGCTTAAACGCTCATCCCTTATTTATTTTTGTCAATGTTTAAATGCCTAAACCTTTACTAGTCAATGTTCAAATGCTCGAAGCTTTAATTTACGGTCCAATGTTTTAATAAATGCCTTAGTGTTGAATGCACAAATTATTTCCATTTTCGACGGCCTATTCTTTAAAGACTCTAATATTCACCAAAAGAGATGATAAAACCAAACCTTATTCTCTAGAATTCTGAAACCGTTTCCAGAGTTGGGCTCATTCTTTATGTCTTGTTGTCTTGTTTTTCAATCCTGATAATTCGTCTACGGCTTTGTTTAAATAATATATTATCTCATCGTTTCCCTCGTTTACTGAGCTCGTCATGTGGGAGTTAATCTCGGGGCCCATTGGCCACGCTTATTTCGGCTGCCAGTGTCAATTTGTTTTTTTCTTCAAAATCTTCATCGAAGGATTACAAATAAAAGTTTGCTAACGGTATGTTTGGATGGGTGTTTCTGTAATGATACTGATACACATCTTTTAAATGAAATGTATGCTTTGTATGCAATTAATTTATTGTTTTTAAACCGTTACAACACTGGATAACTTTGTATCCTGCAGTAGGACGTTTTATGTTTTAGCTGGTAATGACTGAAAACTAAATACATCCTTGTTGTACTCCATCATCACATGTTCTAACTATCTATAGTATTAGTGTATATAGGAGAGTCTACGCAAAAACGCTACTATATTATAGTATCACACATGTGTTTTATGGACATTACTTTGTTTTTTTTCCAGTCCCCTGGTAGTGTTCATCCTTGGCGCTGTTGAAGCACTCCAGGACACGCCCCTGTACACGCCTGCCAACGCCCCATTTTGCAAATCACGTGCACAGTTTCAGTAGCCGTGGTACACTTAGGGTCGAGGGGCATTGTGTTGCTAGTATAACTCATAATTTTTTTTTTTAGCTTAGTCACCAGTATGGATAATTTATGATGAGGGCTGGAGAAAAGACAATAAACAAAAACAACAGCAATTTCTAATCCAACCCGTGCGTTTTGTTTAATCTTGAACCCTGGATCACCCAAGTGATGCTGGGAAACCCTAGACACTCTTAGAGCATCATCGTGCCGTGTGTAAGTCAGCGTTGAAGATGAAATGGACAGACGGTCTCGAGACATTGATATGCTTGCATGTGTATACAAACTGGAGCACGGTAGTGGCAGAGTGCGTTCGACTGGCGTATCGAAGGTCCTGGGTTCGAATCCTGGTGAAGATTAGGATTTTTTTTTTCCCCCGGGTCTGGAGGGTGTCCCTGAGTTTACCCAGCTCTGATGGGTACTTGAACATTAGTTGGACGTAAAGTAAAGGCGGCTGTGCATTGTGCTGGCCACACAATCACCTAGTACACCGTGGCCACAGAAACTGATGAATGCTGCTTCACCTGCCCTACATGATCAAGTTGGTGCGAAGGGTACTTTGCTTTACTTACTTTTGTGTATAAAATAGACCATGTCCACTAAGTCATTGTAACAAGTAACAGCTGTAGAGAAACAAACAAAGCGGACCTGCCTATACGTAGCTTGCTTTGCAGAGTTTGTTTTTTTAATGTGCACTCATTACATTATGTAGATATGTCATCCGTTTCTAGGTCAACGGGAAGGAACTACTAAGTTTGGGTTCAAGTGTTTCAAACAACTGTCTGTGTATCTGTCGCCTCTATAAGTGTAAGTTATGTGTTCTTGGGTTAGAATACTTTCTATCCTATTCTTTATGTATATTCTTTACACTTTACACCAACTAATGTCAGGTACCCATCAGAGCTGGGTAGACTCAGGGACACCCTCGAATTCCTGGGGGAAAATCCTAGTATGCCGTGGCCACAGAAACTGGTAAACGCTGCTTCACCAACCCTATGATCAGTATGGTCCGAATTTACTTACTTTTTGTATATAAAGTAGATTGTGTGTGTGTAGATTCCGATCCCAGTTGGTTAATTTAAAGACACGTGACCTCATCGCCTCGTATTTTACTTCTGCGATCTCGCTTCTGGTATGTGTCCTCCCTAGCAGAGTGGTTAGCGTATCAGACTGCCATGCGTTCAACCTGGGTTCGATTCCCCACTGATAACAGTACTTTATTTATCTACTTTAAAAAAATTTCCATTAAGATAACTTTTTTTTTCAAAGATTGTAAAGAATGTCAAGACTTAACAAATAATTGTATGTTAGGCGCAAGCGGGAG